>VYXD01002499.1:2647800-2741631 GCA_013397195.1 Hylia prasina
TTTTAATTGGGTCTCATTAGGAACTGCAGAGGGCTCTTTTCCTTTTCTTTTTTTCTTTTTTTTTTTTTTTTATTTAACCCAAAACAAGGTTATTGATAGTATTTGCAATGAGGCTGTATTGTAGTTGTAATCTATGACAACACTGGATGTAGATTTGTCAGACCCTCCATATTTACCTTCTTAAACATAAAAAGTGTTCAGAGTTGGCTCAAGCTAAAGATGCTACAAAGGCTGTTGATCTGTTGATGTTTCAGTGCGTTTCACAAGTAGGTTGTCTGACAATTCTTAAAACTATATCCACCAGCATGTACTGCAAGGTTTTTTCTGGTGCCTAGAGTGCACTATATGTATTTACCAATGTAACTCTGGTTTATAAAACATTTTATAAGCTTTAACCCTTCATTCACATGGTTTACTGTGTTTCTTGCAGCCAGAGGTATTTGGACTCCTGCCTGTCTACTTCCTAAATGAATACATGTGACCTCATACATTTAAAGTGACACATGGGAAATATTTCTGGGATTATCAGTAATAGAGAGCAAGAATTGCTTACATTTCTGCCTGACCTGTTTGGGTCAGGGGGGAGGAGAGTTGGGGGTAGGTATCACCATACTCAGTGATTCACTCTGTCACATGCCTGAGTCTGAGATGTCACTGCCAGCTGACTGCTGCTATCTCTGTGGGTAGCAAGGCAGCTGTTACAGGCAGTGGTTTTATATCTCTATTCACCTTCCAAAGCACAAGGAAGGGTGAAATGGGAAGTAAATGACTGGACCAGAAAAAGTCTCCAGCCTTGGCAGAAGTCAAGAGTCCATTGGATTCAGCCCTTACATGGCTGGAGAAGGTGGGGAGGAAATGATGCTCTTTCTGGAAGATATTATTTCACTGTCAATAGGTTTTGAAAAAAGGAAGGCTCCCAGGCTGCCCACTTCCTTCTCCAGCACATCCCCTCCTGAGGTCTGGACTTCAGTTTCCAGCCAGGCAAGGTAGTTCCTCCAGGTTGTCTCCCCTTCAGAACTGATGGCTAATCTACTAAATAACGAGCCTCTCTTTTTTTTAGAAACCTTCAAATGATGAAGCATTAGCTCCTAAACAACCTGGGGAAGCAGCATCTGGTGTGTCTATTAAGCCATATGCACTCAAATTCAATATAGCAACAGAAAAGGACAGGGTGAACATTAATTAAGAAGTCCACTGATAATAAGAACTGACTCCTGTAGAGATGATCTGTAGTTGAAATGCAGTTTGATTTTTTTTAAAAAAAGAGGAGATAAAAAGCTAAGTTGGCAGAAGCTGAACTTTGAATATCCTTGAAAAAACCCCACCAAAACAGCCCACAACCAAACCCCTACAGAAATATCCCAGCACATTTGGGCTGTGGATGGCTGTGTGTTTAGGTACGTGAGTGTCTGTGAAGCTATCTGGTAGACATTTAAGACATGACCTCTGAATGATATTCCACAACTAGGCAAGGAGATGAAGATCTAAATACGGATGCCTGGTTGATGAACAGGAGTTGTGCAGTGGTGCTCTGCAGCTGTGCTGTGGATTTAGTGCTGTGGATAGAAGAGAGGGATTTCTCTTGACCCCAGACCTGAGGTAAAGACCTGGTGGATTCCTGTCTTGGGGTAAATTCTGTTTTGTTGTCCATTTCTGCCGGCTCAAGTGGCAGGAAACTTCTCTGGACTAAGGGAGAAAAACCTACCAGTCTCAGTTTGGATCATCTTGGATAACAAAGGGAGTGAACTTCATTAAAGGCTTGCACCAAAATAAAAAATCAGTAATTTGCCCTAGTACCTGCTGCAGTTTGATGGCCAGTTGTAGCAGAGTCAATTGGAGGATGCTGTGCTTTTTGTGAAGAAAAAAGGTTAATTTATGCCTTGTAAGCTAGTCTTATGATCTGGCTTTGTTTCAGTCCTTGTCTCATTGTCCCTTCTGATCTGTTCCCCAGAGGAATTTTGACCAAAAGTCCCAGATACTGCTGTAAATTAGCCTAAAGAGGCAGCCATGTAGCTGTATGGGAAGAATGTAACTAAATGTTTTGAAAGTATATGAAGTACATGCATCATCAGCAAGGCTTAATGCTGCAGACATAATTATTACAGCAACTACTAACTGTTTTCCATGAATGTTTCTGAATGGAATTACAACCTTTCAAAATTCTTTTCATAGCTTTGACTAAGATAACCTTTTGCAGAATGAAAATACTTCAGCTTTGGACAAGAAGTAGAAATTATTTAAACAGGTTAATTATCTAGCAATTCTTAGAGGAAAGATCATTTAGAAAAAAACAGCTTCCAGTGTAAAGTTTTTAGCAACTATAATTGTAGGTACATGAGGCTGCTTTGCTGTAAAGGAATGCAGGTGATGAGTAACTGGATTGTGTCCAACTTCCCCCAGTGCCCATTGTTTCTCTTGGCAAAATAAACTCATGGGTTCTAGTAACTATTTAATAAAGGTCTAGCAATTTTACAGATATGTTGGAGACCATTTATGCCTACCTTTCCCACACATGGAAAGCCCTTCTGTGCTGAGCAGGTCCTTCTTTCTGTGTGTTCCATCATGAAAAATTGCTGGTCTGAGTTTCTTGTCGCAGCAAAACCAGGAACAAAAAGCAGGAAACAAAACCTCCTCCTTTTTCCAGCACAGTGAGATACAGAAAGATGTAACTAACATCTTGAATGGGAAAGGAGTGGTATCTGTGCATATGTATGTACACTTGTGCATTTGTGTGGGTATTCTGATTTTCAAAGGGAGGAATCCTGAAGGTGAAATGAACACTGGAAAAAAACATAGAACAGGGTTTTTTTGGGGTTTGTTTTTTTTTTTTCTCTTCCATTGGACTAGATGAGTCTGTCTTAACATAAATCTGCATTATGAAGCCTCAAGTTTGAAAGTGATGCTTTTGCTTTGTGGAGTCAGCATAGAGCACCAGACTAGTCTGATCTAAACTCAAAGAAAAACAAAGCAGAGAGAAAATAAAAATATTTTTAAATACTCCCTGCACGAAAACGCTTCAGCAGCTCTCCCTTAAATACCAAAATGCACATTTCTGGTGCCAAAGGGGCAGTTTTTCCATCCTATGGCAGAGAGCAATTGCTGCTCCCATGTTCATCGGGGTAGTTGCTCACATCTCCCCACATGTGAACAGCATCAAAAAAAGTTTGTGATAGTAAGTGAAATCATCAGTAAGTCTGAATCCTGATGCTTGGAGATGTGCAGGATGCATGCAAAGTGCAGCTTGCCTTGAGATGCAGGCAAGTCTGCTTGCTCCTGAAAGGTAAATGTGTTTGTTTCAAAGGCAGAGTTGTCCTGTAAAGCAGAGTATGCTGAAGGCAGGTCTGACCTACTCAGCAGGACCCAGTTCAATGCAAGTGTGATTCAGATATATATTGGCATTCAGACTGGGAGCAGAACTACACAGGCCCAAGGGACTAAGCCAGCCTTTCTCACTGCATTGCACTCGTGGGAGCTGGCCAAAAACTCATGTCTTGAATTTGTTTGCTTTGGTTTATTGTCTCTGTCTTGTCTCTCCGTGGTGTGCAGCTGTTAAAAAAGCACAGCCCTTCCAGGTCCTACCAGGGAGGAGTCAGGAGGAATCTGCATGTTTCAGAGTGACATGGCTGCATCAGAACCATGCAATGAACCCAGAATGACTTGTGCTTAGCTGTGGCCTTGCCAGACTTGGTAGCATTGCCACCGAGTTACAGACTGCTGGTTGTCATTGTTGTCATTCTTAATCTAATTTCAGATTTTGTGATTTCCATCGCCACAAGTGTCCCTTGCCATTTCACTTGCAGAAGTTAATGGAATAGGTAGTTTTGGAAGGGCTTTGTCTTTGCTTCCAGTAATAGGCTCAAATGCACAAAAAGAGTCCTCCTGCATTGTAGAGAAACACACTCCTAGCACTGTGCTGGAGTTACCAAGGATAAATCTCTGCATGACTTTTCCCTGCCCAGAAGGCTTACTTATTAGTCACATGAGTGGATTTGCCTTGAAAACATCCAGCAAATTCAACTGTTGATGGTTTTAAACTCCACGAAGCAAATCCATGCATCTACAGGAGGACTCTCCTGCTTCACTCACCTGGAAGCAAGGTTGAAAGATTAAAAAGGGTCAGAAATGTATTTGACATCGGTGGCACAAACACGCTCCAATCTTCATCCTGGGGGAGGAAGGGCCTCTAGGTAATGGGATTTGGGAAGTTTCTGTCCTCTTTAAGACCTTGTTAGGTGATGTGATTGCCTTGCCACCTAGTAGCACGCCAATAATGAGACTTTTGATGGCTGTCACTCAGCAGGGAAGTGAATGAAGTTAGATGATGGTGATAAATTGCTTGCCATGTTGGCTGCAGAAGGGGTTAGGACAGGGCAATTGTCTGCCTGAAGCAATGTGGAGCAGGTGCACTCACACCTTCGCTCAGTAATGGGAAGTGCATTATATTAGACCTAATCTGTGCATGCATGTGAGAGCGAGTGCTGCAAGGTATTGCGGGGTTATTATTGTAATAGAATTCTTAAAAAGCAGGGGGGAAAAAGCTAGGTAGTAAGCAGAAATATCTTAATTTGTCTGACAAGGCCAGTAGAGTTCTAGAGAACAGCACCGCCAGCAAGTTCCTGGCCCTACATTCTTTTTCTTCTCTGCTTAATTTTTTTCCCTAGTTTTCTCTGTGGAAAGTTCTTTTGGCTCTCTCCAGCAAAAGATTCACACCTTTTCATTATGACTTTTATTCTCTCTCACTGTGGATTTTTTTGCTGTCTGCAGTGGCTCCTTGCCTGTGAGTACCATAGCTGACTTTTGTCCTGGTGTCATCGAGGGTAGGCATGCTGAGCATTGTTGCTCAGGATGGGATGATGCTCCAGGGGAAAAGATCAAGGAAAGAGTATTCCTTAGCGGATGTAAAGTGCACATAGTGGAGAAAAGCTTACCAGGCATGGTTCAGAAAAACGATGCAACTATGTAAAGAAAATACATCCCGACCTTTTCAATAGGAATTATTTGTGGGGCTGGAATTAAGAGGATCAGCTGAAGTTTTCCTGACTGAATCTCTCTTAGCCATAGGATTTTGTTTACCTCCCTGCTTTTCATTGCTGGACAAATTAAGGAACAGGCTATTTCCCATGTTGCTGAGATACCACAAGTGGGGTCTTTGAGCTACATCCATACCACACTCAGGATGAGTACTCCTTGCTTTGGGGGTTGGCTGTAGCACTGAGAATGTAAATATTCATTTGTTTTCAATTCAGTTTTGACCAAAATTAATCCTGAGTCAATCAAAATTGTAGTGCAAGCCTTAAACTAACAAATCACATTCCAGGCTTTCATGCTGACTCCTTAGAAATAGCCTCTCAGCTGTCTGTATTGCTGTACAGCTACGCACATCTGACTAATTTTGTTTTCCTCATTAAACTCTTGTTGGTTTTTTTTGTTTGTTTTTGGTTTTGGGGTTTTGTTTTGTTTTGTTTTGTTTTGTTTTTTTTAAAAAAATTTTTAGAGTTAGATTTCCAAGAGAAGCAAATTAAAGTTAGGTTTCTAAACCTATATCCAGATTAGCTTTATCTCATTGAAGCTAATAGTGAGGCTTTAATCATTCCTGGTTTTTCAAGAGCTTTTATTAAGTCCCCAGGAAAGACTAGGAACTTGCACTTATCACACAAGACAAAACTTCACACACATTTCTTGCTTAAGTGTAGGACTTTTCAAAACAGTTAGTGGGAGTGGGAGTGATTTGGACATTGCTCACCAAATCATTAAAGATTGGGCTTTTACAAGTGTACACTAGACTTTTGAAAACCCACTTCTGGCTTCAAAAGTTTTTACCTGGCATCTCTCTGGAGTAGATTATTGTTTGCAAAGGATGCTAAGTATTTGCTAAATTGGAAATTGTTTTTAGTTTTAGAGGCCAAACGTTGCCATTTTCTGGGTAGGAGGGAATGAGCTCTGGTAGCAGCCCCATAACATCCCCTCACTGAATCAAAAGTGATCCAGAGAAATTTGCTGGATTTGGTTGTGGAAAATGAAAATCCTGCTTAAGCAGTATCCTTGATTAAATTTGAATTTGTAGCATGGGATAAAAAATTGTTTCTCTTCATAAGGGGGATACTTGATGAATCAATTCTCTGTGCTGGTGGTTGATAGAGGCTTTATACAAAGTGTATGCTTGGAAATTTAGTTTGGGCACAAACACAGCTGCAAAAATTCTGCCCAGCAGCAGAAATTTCCCCATGTCTATCTTTGATGAAATCATTGCAGGAACATATATGTGCCCTCATATCTCAATGGCAAATCCTTGCCTAGAAAGGAGGTGACAATGACAATTCTTCCCCCCAAGGTTGCTTTAAAGAAATATTAATTCCTCCTAAAGCTAGAGGCAAGTAATGGAGAGGGTGAAAAGGGAAGGGAGAGGCTAGGAGGGAGTCTGAGATCCAAATGTGGTGCTGAGCTGAAGGCACTCTTAAGACAGAAACCCATGAAACCCACAGGTAAACAGCCAGTGCCCTAATAACAGATATTGTCACCACACAACAAAAACAAAAGGATTTTGTATGCATATGTCTAGCTAGGACCCTCACTTGCTTGCAGCCCCTCAATTTCTCAGTTCCTCTGAGTGCCAGTGGGTTGGATCCTGGTTTTGGGGCTCACCCAGGGGCTGTGGGGTGCTGGGACTCAGGCACAGAAGCCTGGTCTGCATTTAGCACTGTGTTTCTCTTGAGATGCACCTTGTGGTAATCAGTAGATCCAATAACACAATCAAACAGTCAGGATTTTAAAAATACCTTGATTTCTGGATTAGAAATTGCAGTGATTTTTTCTTTAAAGCAGGTGTTCTTATGGTGTGAGAAGATGTAGCTGGAGCAGCAACACAAAATCTTCCCGTGCTTGTAGACCAGCATGATTTCCCATGCATATGGATGAAAAGAGAGGAACTATTTGTATTTTCCCCAAAAGGCTCTACCAATGTCTGACATGTTACTGCAGGTCTTCCAGCACAATAACAAAGAAAACAATAGTTTTCCTCTGTGGTCTCATTGACTCTCTTTAAGAGTTCTGTCTTGGTATTAACAAGTAAACAATGTTTGCTTCTGCTAGATTGCCTTATGCTACAGAGATAAAATAAAATTACCAGGAAGGGAAGGTTTTATAAATGAGTTACTGGGGTTTTTTTTCCCTTTCTGAAAACAACCCAAACCAAGTGCTGCCAGCCGAAAGGAACAAGGGGAGAAGTCACTGAAGGAGGAGGTGATTAGATATATATTTATTGCATTTGTAGGAGTACATTATTGCTGATTCAATGAAATAAGAAAATTGTTTAGGCTTGCCTGAATGAGCATTACTTTATCTAATCAACCTTTTCTAAATTGGTCTTAATGTACTTCTATAAATACATTATTTCCAAACCCCAGGTTGTGTGGGCAGTATCAATTCTGCTCTGGCACTGAAATATGCCCGCCCTTTTGTTCCATGTTGGAAACATTATACTCTTCCCCACACACACACCCCAGAAAGAGAGGTTTGGAAATTGGTTGGAAGGATAATGGACTGTGTGTGGCAGAGAGGAATGGGTTATTGAGTGGGGGGATGCCAGCTTCTCTGTAGGCAGGCTGCTGAGCACAAGCCTGGGCTGCTGTATGTGTAGGGCTGATTTTGGTAACCTTCTGGTAGCTTTCTTATGTCCTTCAGGCCAAGAGGACTTGGCATGCTTGTGCCCACAAGGTCTCTGGAGTCAATTTCTTTTCCTGGGGCATGGGAAGCCAAAATGCTTTGGCTTTTAAGTCCTGAGAAGGCTCTGGGGCTTGGGACTCAATTGCTGCCAGGCTCAATTTGGGGCTTTTTAGAAGATAACCTCCGAAATGTGACCCAGAAGGCTGATTCCATGAGGAAAAAGAAGGATGCTCTGCCAGAGTTTAGCATAACATCAGGAGAAGGATCTGCGGTGGTATTGATTTGGGGGTGAGAAAAGGAAGAGCTGCAGTCAAACCCTGAAAGGAGCTGTGTGGACTTGGCCCTGAGGAGCTGCCACCAGGGACTAAGCTCTCATCCCGGTGCTGGTGGGCAGGGAAGTTTCTGGGTAAGCAGCTAAAGGAAGGCTGGAGCACAGGCTGATGGTTTTTGCCTTGCCAGCAGAGCATGGCTTCTCCCGGAAATTAAGCTGGGACTGTTCCCTTAAACACTTTAAGTGGTTGTAATTGTGTTGTTATTAATCTGAGGTGATATATCTAAATGTCTTCATGCATGGATCATGAAAAAGCTAAGTAGCATTACGGGGCTAGGAAGTAATAAACCATGGATTCATGCAAAATATAAATAAATAAGTAAAAACCAAACCAACAACCCTTGTCAGTTTTGCCTTTGATAAGCAGTTAATTTATCTCAGAACTGGCAGAATTCCCTGTAGTTTGTGTAGGGAATTTCTGCGTTGTGCTGTGAATATCAGAGTAATATTTTGTTATCTGAGTCAACTGACAAGTGTTGGAGCATGACAGCTATTGGGAAAGCAAATTCCAAAGACAGGTTGAGTCTGAATATATAATAAAGGCTGCTATAGGTGTGTATTATGGCAGAACAAAAGGCACAGTTGTTTTATTTAATGATAGCAGAGGCTCTTTCTACATTAGCAGGTGGGGTGATGTCTTGGGAATTGATGCATAAGCTGAAGCAGAGTGCTGTGGATCTTTCAAGGCCCCTGTTCTGTGCTGGCTGTAGCTCAGCCCCTTCAAAAGACCTAGAGCAGGCAGTGTGAGCAACAGTGCACTCCCAGGACACATCTTCGGGTCGAGTTTTACCCCTCATGAATCTCTGGGTTGTGTCCTAGGTTACAGGTCCATATGATGCTCAGTGGTTGGAGAGCAGTCCCAGGTAAAACTGTCAGGGGACACAAGAACAGCTCACGCTGCTGAGGGACCCGACAAGCAACACAAAATTAAATCTGTAACTTGGAAACTACAGCTGAGGAGTCCCTGGCTGTCTGGTTAGGTGTTAAAATGCCTCTGGGGCTGGGGATCAGAAGGAGGGGTGCTGCAAGGATGGCAATGTAAGGTCTCTCAGGGGCAGACTGGTGTGCAGGGCAGTGGTAGCTGTTGCGCTGGGGGTATGGCAGAAGAGCAAGTTTAGGAAATCTGACAACAAACAGACTCTATTTGATCCCTGCAAGGCAATGTGAGAAGTTTAGTGCATGGCTTTCTACAAAAGTAGAAACATTATCGCTTGTAACCTTTCAAGCAGCAGTCTCATTGAAGGGAAATAACAGATAGCAATCTGGGTTTTTTATTTATTTGACATACTGTAGAATAAAGATGAGAGCTAGTTTCTACATTTGTTCATCATTGGAATGACATACAGCTCTCTGAGTAAGCCACACATAAGTTTCGCAGACTGTGGTGGTCTGGTTTAGTTTTTTTAAGAGCTATCAAGGAAATCCAGAGACGAGCAGATAATATACTCAGCTTGAAAATGACAAGTATGGAGATATGAAAGACATTCCTTTCTGTGCTGTTGAAATGGAAAGATTAGTGAAAATGTCATGGCTCAGAATTCATAAAGCAATGTTTCCCTAATCAAGTATCAGAATAAATTGCCAGAGTACAGTATATTTCTTTTACATGAGAAGACTCTGTCTGAAGGCGTGCTGAAACAGGTGCTATAAATATATGTAGAAACCCTTATACATAATGTTCTGCTTTACAAGGCTTATCTCCTAATTGTGTTATGCCTGTGATTAGCTGCTATAAAACAGCTCAGCATACAATTTCATAAATTCTTGCCATAACAGGCACTGCAGGAGGGGCCTGCCCAGGCATGGTGCTGCCCATTTATCTTGGCTGGGGCTATGGCCCGTGGGTGTCTGGTGGTGCTGCATCCTTTGACTCTGGAGCAAGGAGGGTCAAAAGGCTTGCTTTTTCTTCAGAAGAGGCCTTGGCAGTGCCTGCAAGTGATTTGATGCTTTCAAATGGTGACTGGCCATATCCACATTGCTGCTGCCATGTTTGGGAGATGTGGAAAATGCCAGATTTAGGAAGAATGGGAGACGGAATTTGCATAAGCACGTCCTATACATATAAACGTAAAAATATGTATACACACACACATGCCCTGCTGCTCCTGAGCTGGAGGTTTCTACCTCATCAGGTCTGAACACTAATTAGAATGAGTGACTTCTCAAAAAACTGAAAAAAAAATTTAAAATAATGAGCTTGCTTCACTGAAGCAAGTGAGGGAGAGATCACTCCAAGTGCTCTGCTGACAGATCCTCTGACCAGGAGCACAAATGGGGCAAATAAACTCTTACTCCATTAGAACCAAGTACAGGAAAGGAAACAGGTGCCCCGAGCACTTCCCAGGATGGTGTGGTCTTTGTGCTTCCCTGCTCTGCAGAGGGAGCAGACTGGAAAATAGCTCTGCTTTCTTCTGAAGATGCTGTGTGAGCAGAGAGAGGAAGCTGCTCCCTGGTAAAGAGAGGTCTCGAGGTAAGTAGGAGGTAAGGGACATAAAGCAGGAGAAGCACAAAACCTGACGGAACAACATAGGATAACTCCCTCCTTATTGACCTTGTAATGCGAACCCCATGGGCCCAGTAAGTGTGCCAAAAAATATTGCATGCTATTTTGAGGTTATATTACCTTTTTTTTATCCAGCATGGACAAAATTCATGGTCTCTGGTCTGGGCTGAGATTTATAGCAGTGGAGGATATTAGTACTTTTCCGATTACAGCGCTCTGGAGGAAGGATACTTCCACGCATCCCTCTTGCTGCTAGAGGGCTGACAGCCTGTGCTTATGCCTGCATGTGTGTTATCAAGGGTTATTCATTTCTTTTGGATGCAAAACTAAAATTAGTGTCCCTTGGCTTTTTCCTAACTGCAAATGGCTTTTTAAATATGTAAGAATCAGAAATAATTCTTTTGATACCTGGGTCCTTTCCTGAGTCTATCATTCACAGGATCATTTGTCATTAGGCACAGCGGGCAGGAGGTTAATTGTAATTGCATGGTCATCTGGACCATTGTGTGATTTGAAGCAGAGTTTCTCTGCTGTGTCAGGTCCAACAGTATATTATCTGAAAGCATTAGTGCCAGGTTGCTCTTTAAATCTGCCAGGGGGAACTGAGGAAGAAGTGATTTAAGCCTTCGATTTAGTGCTCTCCTCTTGCTGTCCGCTTCAGGCCACTTTACTAGCGATTGCAGAATGTGAGCAGAATTAAAATACAGAATTTTTAAATAAAATCAAACCCAATGTAGCAACTGAGAAGGTGGAACCCTTCATCATGGTAACTTAATACCATGTATCTTTGTTGACAGCTCTATATGTAAATCACTAATTATTCTAAACTATGCAATTCCCCTCCAGGAAATCTAGAGTTCTACATTAAAGGCTGGCTATAAGGAATGAAAGCCTTGTGCCAATTCCCCACAGGTTTTATTAAGCTGTGGAGAAAACCCAAGGTTTTTTTGCATCGTAAGTAACAGTGATAGAGAGGTCAGCAATTTACCTACATCAGTAGAGATTACTGGGTTTGCAGCCATAATTGTAAGCGCTTTATGGCTTCACTAATACATATTTTCTACCTCGGTGGAGCAGCAAGGTAAGGAGGACTCGACTGGCTCTGCTCAACTGAGATCTCCTCTCATCACTTTATGCCAGAGGTGATATACAGGAGCGCTGTGAAGGTGCAGAACTCTTCAGGAATGTCTGTCATGGGTTCTTTTTGACACAAACTTATTTCAAGCCTTCCCTTTTGGGGGGATGGCAGGTCATTTGTGGACGTGCCTGATGTCTGGGACCAGGTTTGGTGGCTTTGGAGGTGTCTGGCCCAGCTGTGGGTGTTGTGGTTTGGTTCTGCTGGCAGGCTGAGCTGTAGGTGGGTGTGGGTGTGGTGGTATGGTATGTGCCCTCCCGTGGCCCTGGCATGACCAGCTCTCCTGTCCATCAGACAGCAGCACCCAGCTGGTCCCGCGTCAGCTGGGCAGTGGCTGGCTGCTGGACTGGTCCTGTGACCTCACATTTGTGTTGGACCATGAAAACCGTGTGCTCAGCTGCGTGGCCTGGAGAGGAGAGGGCAAGAGGAAGATGCCTCTCTGCAGCCCAGTGTAGATGTGGTGGGAGCAGCTGTGGTGCATTCTGGAGGAGGAAGAGGCAAGCCCATGCCTGGTCGTGCAGCCTGTAGGCAGAACTGGTGTGGCTGATGCTGTGTAGAGGCATATTTTGAAAGGTAAGGTATGGTTAAAACCCCACTAATTCGTACCTTTTTTCTGAATTTTAACTAGATTTGTGTATTCAGATTTGTTTTAAACCGTGCTTGCAGAGATGCAGGAATCACCCAGACTATCAGAATCCCTTTCTTATCTTTATACACCAGCCAGTACCCATAAATCTCTAACTCTGGTTACTGTCTTGTTTAATGCTGCATTCATTTTCTGTTGTTTCATCTTTGTAGCTATTTTGCACTCTGTTCCATTGTAAATCATTTGCTTGCTTCTGGTCCAAAGTTCTTTGCAGGGAGAAACAAGCTGAAGGCTTCTAAATTCCTACATTATCCCTGGAAGAGACAGCTTCATCACCTTCTGCTTCTTCCTTCAGGCTGGAAAAAGGCAGTCTTGGAAAGCAAAACTTCCTATTTAGATTTATTTTTAAATCTAATTTCTCTCAAGCAAATGAAAGCATCCTTTTTTATCTCTCTTTTAAAAAATAATTAAGACTTGCCAAAAATCTTTCTGCGGATGAGTGTACAGTGATCCTTTGCCTTCTCCAGCTCTTGCCTTTCGTCTTCTTTCTCCTCTACCATCAATTTATGTTATTCTTGGCCACCTTTCTCGAAGGAGCTATTGATTAAAGGATGCAAACTGTCTCAGATCCTGCATATCAAGCTGCTCTTTTTTTTTTTTTTCCTTTGCCCTCCCATCCTGCTAAATGGACATCTTGTCAAATCCTGTTTGTACAGACTGACAGCTATAGAGGTCTTGGAGAAAAAGCCAGATCCCTGCCCATACACTCTAACAAACAGAATCAAAATGTCAAGGCACAAATGAAATATATCACTGCGCTTCCCTGTCAGATTTTACTAATATCACCTGGCTAAATTGACAGAGGAACACCTGCAGCAAGTTAACCTGTTTTTATCAGCAGTTGTTTCACATATTTATATTTGGTTATGAATACAGGGAGTGCTGGGGAGAAAGCTTTCAGTTGTTCCTTCACAGGATGAAATACCCCCTGTTCTTCACGCCAAATACAGTTGGGGCAGTGAAGTCACTTTCAAATAGCACAGCAATTAATAAAGAAAGAAAAAATAATTTCACAGTCCGTTGTTAAATTAGCAATTGTTTAGAGTGTCTGGAGTTTCTGGCAGAATTAACATGCACTCAGAAGCCTTGGGCAGCCTTGGTGTGTATCATTTACCCAACAGCTGTAAGAGCCAAATGCAGAGACAAGGAGTGGTGCTTGATTGCAAGGGAAATACTGGAATTATCTGTCTAGTAATCATTTAGCAGCCCTGTTCACAAATAATCAAGAAACATTTGGATTTGGATTACATCCCTCATTCTTTCAAGACAAATGTAGGAGAAACAGTGGCTGGAAAATGATGTGTTAAGTAACACGGGTGAAAAAAGGCAGGGAGCAACATACATTTGAGCAGGGAGAAGAAAATATACAATAAAAGCGCAATAAATTTCCCATGGATTGAAGGGGAGTATTTTTATAGCAGCTTTCTGCAAATTGAATGCATCTACATAAATAATGTAGCGACACATTTAATTGCAACTCTTTATTTTTAAATTTGGCTGGATGATGAGAGAATTTCTGCGTGGAATAATAAACCTTGTATTTTTACCACTTGCACAAATTTGAAAAAAATAAATTGTAAATGGTATTTGGGCTAAGTGTCAAGAGCCACAGAAGTTTCTGGCTGCTCTCTAGTGCATCTGAAAAGAAACCAACATTCAAAAGTGCATCCATATGAAATGGATGCTAGATATTGGGGAGGCCAAGAGATGACAGGGAGGAAAATATTACCAGTCCATATTTGAGTCCAGGAACTCCCATTTGGTCTTTCAGTGCAAAGTGTACCTCTTCAAATAAAAGAATTGATGCTGAACATTTTTCATTTGCCTTCTGCTGGCTTTGCTGGTAGTGTTCTCATTTTCAGGCTTCCTTCTCAAAAAGGCTAAGTAACCTCTTTTTCCTTCTTGGGTTGTTTTGGGCCTTCTCTTCCTGGTGACAAGGCTGATTCTTTGTATTCTCCTGCAGTCTCTACGTTTCAGGGCTGCTGAGAGGACAGGCAGCATCTTCCTGTAGCACCCTCACCTGCTGGGTGTCACAGGACAGATGCCACAGCACTTGGCAAGGCTTTGAAAACAAGGTGTGGAGCTGGAGCTGGCAGTGAAGAGTGGCAAGCTGTTGAGGGTGGTTGTGTATGAGACATAAGACAAGCAGGTTGCAATCTTTTTTCTTGCAAGGCATGGGTATGCCAAACCAAGGGTTCAGTGCCCTTGTGCCTGTGCCAGCTGCTCCCCTTTCTCCTCTCTTGGTGTCTTCCAGTCTTCCCTTGAAGGAATCCAACACGAATGGTTTCTGTAAAGCAGAAGGTTTGGGTTGGTTTTCTGTTTTCCCAAGTTGCCTTAGAAAGACTGTTCAAGTTGATGCAATGCAAGGCTGCAGAGATGCAGCAAAAATTACAAATAATGGCAGTGCTGGGTTCCCAGGGCAAACAAACTCATAAAGGCAGTGCTGATTTCTTTAGATATAGCTGGAGAGCCATGTGAGCTACATATGAGCAACAGTGTTCCTATATAATAGTTTGAGAATTAAATCTCCATAAATCAAGCTTTGGCAGCTCACAACCTTAAATAAAAAGCCTGTGAGAATGCCAGCATTGCTGCTGAAAAGTGTGCTTCGGGCTAGTGCTTTATGGTGTGGGGAAATAGCTTTGGCAGGAGGGACATCATGGTAAGACTTCACATAGCAAGAGGGAAAGTGTTTGCTTTGCTTTACTTTTTGCTTCATATGTGAATTTCTGGAACAGATGCATATATCAAACAGCCATTTTTGGGGCAAGAACAAAGCCTTTGAGAAGAGGCAGTGGACAGGGTTGGTAGCAGGATGTCTCTTCCCAGTGGATGCTTTTGTCCCTGAAAATTACTGTCTACATGCAAAGTAATGTTTATGTTATATGGAAAGTAATGTTTATATGTCTGATAAAACATCTTCTTGGAACAAAGCTGCATTTTTTTTTTTTCCTCTGGGCTTTTGGTTTTTTTCTGACTGGTCTAGAGTCATGGCAGCTCTAGCTAGTTCAAGGCAAGGATGACCCAACTCCAGCACCCAAAAGCCACGAGGCTCCCTGCCCAAATAGTATTGAGATTGGCTTCAAAACCAGGAGGTTTAAAGTGTCAAGTTACACTGTTTTATCTTGCGTTTGAGCATTTTTTATATGCAGCAAGTCTTCCTCCAGAAACAGGAGATGTAGTACAGAAATAAATTCTCTGACGGATTGCCACACAGAAGAAAATCTCCCAATATTGTCAGGCTGGCATGGGAAGAGCCAGCAATGCTTCAGGTTGCCCTTTGTTGAACTTGTTCCTAAAGAGGAGCTGTTTGGTGGAGTTGCTTGGCAAGGCAGATGAGCTGTAAAGTGTTGCAGTGCTCATCTGACCCAAAGGGGTAGTTTAATCAACTTAACAAATAATCTCAATATTTTTATGCCTGGTTAATTAAACTGCTCTTGGTTGTGTGTTTAGAGCTTGCTCAGCTTTCCTGGTTAAATTTCTCAGGGTATTGATATTTGCCATGTCTTCCTTGCACACACTCCTTGATTTGTGGCCTTCCAACAAGCCAGAGCATCTTGTGGTATGCAGGATTCAGCTCAGTGAGACCTCCTTCTGTAACTCCAACCAGTGTGCTCCAGTGCAAAAACCCATGAGCTTCTGTGGAAGGAGGCATGACTGAAGGGAGGTGTTCCCCAAGAGATACGTCTGTGTTTCTTTCTGTGCACCTCTCAGCTGCCTGCCCACAGCAAAATTGGTTATCATCACCTGTACCTTAAACTTTCAACAACAAAATACCCCAACAAAAACCACACAGCAAGAAACATCACTTCCCCAGAGTCATTGTTCTGCGCATAAACCCATTTAGCACACTTAGTTCTGTCAACTCTAGATAAATCCTTCCTATCTTTTTTTGGTCAGGGCTGTAAAAGATCCATCTCCGTTGCCCTCCGACAGAATTTGAATAGATGTGTCTGGAGTGACATATGTTCAGCCATAAATTACAGAGGCACGATTTTAAAGCATATTCTCTACAGCCAGTCCTGCCGAATTTACCTCCTGAGACAGATGATCATAAAGCTGGAAGCAAACAAGCCCTTAAACATTTGACGCCAGCTTTGAAAGGATCTTTTTGAGTAGGTGTTAGCATCACTGTAGATTGGTGGGATGCTGCCTATTTTAGACCAGATAGTCAGCAGTGGAAAGGCTGATTTTATACCAGAAAGAAATCTTGTTCACACAAATGAAGTTAAGCAAGGTAGAGCCAATTGGAGGGAAATGTTTTAAGAATTTTTAATTCTGCATATGTACAGTTTATTAGTTCAGGCTGAAACCTTAAAATGTCGGTAGAATAAACACACATGGCATAAATCACCAAAATAAATCCTCCCGATCATCGTATTTCTTAACCACAATGGCTTGCAGTTGTCCAAACCACAATATAATTAAAGAATGTTTCTTTCTTTGTGGGTTGGGCTCCAGATCCCTATGGCAGACTGCACCAAAGGACTAAAACCCTTTCACTGAAGTATTGTGCCAGCAAACATGTCGCTTTGAAGGGCCCTGTTTTCCAGGAGATTTTGCCAACTGATCTTTGCATTACTGTCTGTAATAGGTGTATACAGATGGACACAGGGGGGTTCTGGCTGCATCATTTTCAAGTTTGATCCTGTCCCCCAGCTGCCATTAGGGACGATGCTTGTTATTGCTATTCAGTCAAGGCTGCTGTGGAACTCGAGGGAGTTCTGTGGCTTGTCCATCAATCCTCCCCTCGCTTAGCAGGACAATGCAGCTTGAATGTTTAAGTCGCCATTCGCATAACAAAGGATAACCCGGGTGCGTCTCTCTGTGTGCTGAAACCCCCAAAATAGATTCCTGTGCCTCGTGGATTATGTGTGGAGCCGGGCATCTTAAGTTATGTTTACGAGCATGCGGAAACAAATGTGTCTCTGCTGCCTTCTGTGTCTTAAATTGTGTTTTTTTCCTTTAGGTGCAGCGTTGTAAATCATGGCTTCCCCCTGTTTAAGGGAGTAAAATGATTTCAGTTTGCCTTCATTAGAAAAACCAAAGACAGTAATTTAGGAGTAATTTAAGTGCATCTTTGTCCCACACCTCAGAGAACAAAGTGAAGATATACAGACAGATTTCTATAGACATAGAGATTTGTGAAGATACATAATTTATAAATGTAATAGGCAGAAAAGCTGTAGCAACAAGATGTGGACTTCCTTTTTTCATTGCAAGCCAGATAGTTGAGGTTCAGTGAGATCAACCTGGACCTGTCCCTTGTAGGCAGAGAGCAAGGAAGACTGCAGGTGCTGCCTGTGCTGAGAGCTGAACGAGCCCTTGTACACGCTTACAAGAGCATGCAGCTGGTCACAGAAATTTGGGGTTTGCTAGGACATGACACTTCACCTTAAAAGTGCTTTCTCTAGAAATGTACCCGTTTCTTTCAGGGGTTTTTTGGACAGGAAAGTTTGGCAAAAAGGAAGACCCCACAAAAGCAAAGCACAGCCATCTCGCCCTGCAGTTGACACAGCCCGAGGGAGCGAGTCTGTGCAGTGTTAAATGCTTTTGAAAAATCTTCTGTTTCCCCTAAGAGCATTTATTTTCCATGGCTTGTTTTCCTTCTGCGAAATCAAACCCAAATGATAGTGTGGGTTTGCATATATGCCAGGATAAATCTCTTTCCATGCTCCTCCATCACACTGCTGAGAGTTTAGGCTCGGCTCGGGTTTTGCCTCATTGATTGCTTCAAAATCTTCTTTAGAGCGAAGTCAGAATGTGCAGAAATATAGTCCATTAAGATACTAATGTAAGCATGAGCATTTTTAAATGTGTTGTGTTCTAGGTATTTTTATGTCTTGAAAATGTCGTTTGCTTGGGAATTTGATGAATTTTTCAGAGTGATGCCATGTGATGAAGTTTTATACCATTTAGAAGAAAGACATTAATGTCATTAGTGGCAGTTAATTCTTAGTTTTCTAGCAACTACGGTGATGTCATAAATTATTGTGTCACAATTTAGTGAGCCATGAGATAGAAAAAAGTGGTATTTCAGAGGAAGGAACTGGAAGTACTAATTTATTTATATTCTAGTTTTTACGGTTGTTTTTGTATTCAGAGCTAGAGCTGATTTCAATGCAGAATGGAAATAATTCAGCCTGAGTTAGCTTGGGGTTGGGCAGGACAGCATCAAAAGACAATGTTTTCTTAAAACAAAAGAAAAAAAGCTCAAAAGAATATTTCCCATTTGAGATGCATGAATTGGTTTAAATCCAAGCTAGGGGCTGAGTCTTTTTTCAAAGTGCAGAGCCTGTAGATGCCTCACTTGTCCAGCAAGCTCCAGGACATCATTTAAAAGGACTTTAGCAGGTCTTGGACTGCAGACTGGGTGCTGGACTTCCTGAGAGATGCTGGCAAGTCTACTGGAATGAAGCAAACCAGCAGCTTCGAATTACAGTGTTTTATTAGTGGGTATTTATTTAATTCCCTTCAAATCCCCAAAGCATGCTACAGGAAGCAACATAGCATTATTACAGATAGAAGAGACCAAGCCTAAAAGAGATATAATCAGGGCATTTTGCACATTTTTTCTGCAGCTTTGTAGCTTTGGCAGCAATTTCAGTGTCAGCCTACAGTTCAGGAAAGCTTATAGGGAGGGCTGGATTAGCTCTTTGGAGCCTGCTTGTGGATTCTGCAGAAGGATGCTCTGTGGTGGGTTGCTAGTTCTTGAAACACTTTTTAGGAAAGCTTGGCATTCATATGTTTTTGCTTGTTGGGAGAGACGAAGACAGTCCATTGTGGTTTTCTGTTTTGTTTTTTCTTGTAAGTAAAAGAGCGTGTCAGGAGCACAAGCTGAGGCTTGGAGCCTCTCAGCATTTTAATTGATTCCGCATTGTAAAGACTGTACCTCGCTAAACCCTTTTATAGGTTTTGGACACATCTAAGAGGCAGCAGCACCCTCTTCTCAGAGCTAACACTTCAAGGCATGGCAGCTCCAGGGAAGAGGGGTTGATTTATTTGTAGCTTGTTTTTGCTCAGATCCTTCAACTCTCAAGGCATATTCCCTGCACCAGAGCAATGTGCTAATGAAAGCAGAGCTGATGAGCTACGGAGCTGAAAACACACACACACATCTCTCCATATCCTGCTTGTGTTTCAGCTGAGAGCTGCCTCATGGTGGGCTATGGGTCTGTCCATGGGGCAGAGAGTTTTACACTGTGGTTACTTTTAAAGCTGTGACAGTTTGAGCTGTCTGAAGAGGCCGGCAGTCTGGAAAGGTAAATGGGACTGAGGATGGGAAAGAGAAGCAAAGGGACTTTCCAGGCTGGGGAGGAAACCTCAGGTTCAGCCAGATAACCTAGGGTAGGCACCCTTATCCTCATTAATTTTTGTTAGATTTAGTCCTTTAGCTTTATTTATGGATTAGAGGCACTACCTTATGAGTTATACTTGTGGTTTCTGGTTACTGTGGAGACTAATTTGGTGCTCTGCAAGAGAGACACTGTAATTCCTGTTTGAGTTTTATGTTCTGGGACATATGAAAGGTCACTTTACTGATCCTAAGCACTTAAGTACTGTGAGCTTATCCTCCCAGCATCAAGAGAGTGTGAAGAGAGTAATAAGTTGGTCCTTTTTTATATCCCCTGGGGTTTCAGGGCTTATAGGGTCATGTTTCCTAGTTTCTCTCTCTACAAGGACAAAACTGGAATTCCCACTAATACTAATTATAAGATAGAGACTGATAGAGTATTCTACAAGCAGCTGGCTGATGTTTCACATTATCCCTTGTTCTTGAGGGAGACTTTAACTTCCTGGATATCTGCTAGAAACTCAGCACAGTGGAGACTGTCTAGAAGGTTCCTGGAGTGTGTGGAATATTAACCTCCTGACACGCCTGGTGAGTGAGCCTACCAGGGGCAGTGCCCTGCTAGACCTGCTGCTTGTGAAAAGAGTAGGGCTGGTGGGAGATGTGGTGGTCGAAGGCTGCCTTGGGCATTGTGACCAAGAAATTAAAGTTTTCGATTCTTGGTCACGTAAGGAAAGGGGTCTACAAAACCTGCCTTGGACTTCCAGAGGGCAGACTTTGGCCTGTGCAGGACACTGGTTCAGATGCAGTCCTTAATAGCAAAAGGGTCCAGGAAGGCTGGACATACTTTAGGAAGGAAATCATCTCCGTGGCAACTGGTGGCAGGATGAGAAGAAATGGCCTCAAGCTGCACCAGGTGACATTCAGGTTGGACATCAGGAAGAATTTCTTCACTGGAAGGGATTAAAACAGGCTCCCCAGGGAAGTGGTGGAATCACCATCCCTAGCAGTGTTCAGGAATGACTGGATGTGGTACTTGGTGCTGTGGTTTGGTTGACATGGTGTTCAGTCAAAGGTTGAACTCAATGATCTTGGAGGTCTTCTCCAGACTTAACGATTCTGTGATAGTTGGGTGGTTTTACTGACATGGCCACGTGAGTATGGAAAGCCTCAGATGTGATCCTTGCTTCCAGCATGTGTTGCCTTGGGTCAGTGTGCAGTGAGGGCACAGGGCAGCTGGAGAGGAGAGTAGCCCTCCCTGTTGGCTGCAGTCTTCAGCCAAAGCTCAGGGAAGGGATGGTTACAGGGATGCAGCCGCAAATCATTTGATGTTAAGGCTTGCAGAAAATAATCTGGCAAGTAGCCCCAGCTGGCTGGTGTTACTGGCTTGTTCTCCCCTCTTTTTACTGTCTCCTCACTGCTACTCACTGTCTCTACTACTGGTGTGGCACATTCATCATGTTGTTGGCAGAGGCCAGTTTTCATTGTAAGAGGACCGGTGGTTGTACCTCCATCCACCCACATTCCTTCCAGGAGCCAGTGTCTTCCAGCGTGGCTCTTGTGGGCTCCCCTGTGCAAGGTACAAAGACAGTTTCTAATCCAATTGCTGTTGGTTTAAGGGATCAGCTCATGCCATTGCAATCCCAAGATGCTCTTGCTGCCATCCTTCACTGTGGCTGTCTCTCTCTGGCCCCTTTAAAGTCTGCAGCACGAGGCTGCACAGATGCTAATGCTCTCTACATGCCACATTTTGTGGCTGCTATTAAAAATAAAAAGAGTGAAATTGATTTGCTAATAATGGATGTCCTACTAACAGAAACACATCCCACTTGTACCTAACACTAGCAGGTTGTTTATGGCATATTTGCTGTCTCTAAAAATAATTTTTTTTTCTAGTGACCAATTTAATTTAAAGACTATTTTCACACATCGCTGGCTGTTAATCAGTTAAAGAGTTTTAATATTAAGGAGAAAGAAGCAGATCTCATCAACAGCTCCAAACTTGATTTCATTTCTTTTCAGCTGTCTTGCAGCAGATCATGGGGAGTCTTAAGCTCATTTTATTTCTCCTGCTTTCCTATCCGCTTTAAAAGAGGGATAGTACCATTATCTGTATGACTGTGCTGTGCTAGCTCTGTGTGTCCTTTCAATAGCTGGTGAATTAAAAATACTGAGATAAAAATATAAGAAGACTAAAATAAGATTTAATTAGGAATTAAGCACCAGACACCCATGTAATTTTAAATAAAGTCATCTATACTTCATGAAGAGATTATAAGATTGACTGTGAGAAGAGGAATGGTAAGATAAGAGACCAACCCCAAGATATATGCAAGGTAAGTTGGTTTTGGCCCTGTTCTGCTCTGAAAAAAATTTGCAAAACATCTGAGACATTGCTGCCACCAGCAGAAAATGGACAGGGTACCAGCTCCTGCTTTTGGCTGTTTGGCTCAGCAAGGACTATGCTCATCTACCTACTGTGATACTTGCTCTGCAGTGTGGAGGGTTAGAGTGCCCCTGGGTCAGCTTTCAGCTAAACAGGGTCCATTTCATCACAGCATCTCTGTCTGTTAAACAATTCTGCTTGAACCATCTCACAGGCTGTCCTCTTCTTTGTGCTGTGCACAAAAAAAAACCACAGGAAAGGATACAGAGGGAAGTGTTGTAGTAGATACAAGTTGTGCCTGAGACACCCATGTAGCTACAGCTGCTTCTGTTCTTGAGCACGGTAGTGCAGCTGTGGTTTCCATCAGGAGCTGCTGGTCATGAGAGCCTGGAAGACTGTGCTGGAAGACTGAAATACTTTTTTCCTGCAAATCCCCCCATTCTCCCCAAAGCATCTGCTGCAGGTGTGTGGATTCAGCCAGAACCATTCACTGTGGCACTTCTTGCATTTATTTTGATTTTCTGTACTCCCCTTTTTTGTATAACCCATCTCCTGTCCCAGAATTCTTCCTTTCTAACTGACACAGAAATATTTCACCTTGGTCCAACAGGATGCTGCTCTGCTCCCTGTTTGTTTTGAGGACTCATGCTAGTACCTTCAGTGTAATGTAATGCTCCTGAGTATTCCTCCAAATACTTTTTTAATAGAAATGGGACTTACCTGACCCATGAGAGCCTGCAGTTTATACAAAAATTAGTCCAGTTCAGTTCTATTTCACATCTCTCATTAAAACGTGAGTTATTTGCCTTGTGCATCTCTTGGCTCCATACTTATTTATGAAAACCACACATTCCCTTTGAGCTGAGCTACGTATCATACCATCATCAAGCTGCACCTCGTTTAAAATCTGTCAAGGAAAACTGACTTATTTTGCATTTGCTGCTTTGTGCAAAACAGAAGCACAGTAAACTCTTGTGCTGTAATGATTTTCTGTCTGTCTTGATAGAACATAATGAGATAAATTCAAGTCCTTTTTTGAGGGCTAATTACATTGAGTACACACTAGATGTGCACTGCTGTCATTACATGTTGCACATTTTCATGCTTTCATTTCCCCATCTCTGTTGTCTGTGTGTGCAAGGGTGTTTGATTTGTCTTTGAAATACAAACTGTGGGCTAGAGAGGAAGCATTTGGTGGTCTGCTCTCTCAGAAGACTCTCCAGAGACTGTGTAATAGTCCTTGCTGTATGTAGGGCAGCATTTGAAGGTGATTGTAAAGTAAATAAAAGAACTTAAGTATGTGCTGGAAACTGAGTGATGTGCTATAAAGCATGAGAGCAGCTTGTGGTGAGTCTGCTAAAAGCCACCAAGAACAGATTCAGCCCTAGATGTGTTCACTGGTCCTGGTGTCTGGGCACAAAGCAGAACAACTGCACTCTGCAGATGGGTACTACAGCCTAGAAATGGAGCACTAGTTGGATGAGGAGCAATTTTGGGAAATGGGTTTTTAAAACCTATAAATCCCTCCAGTCCAACCAGTTGTTCTGCCTGTCTTGTGGAAAGAAAGGGAATCTGTGGAATAGCGTGGGAGGGTGCTTGGTTTGGGGAGGTCAGAAGGAAGATGATGACCACCCCCTACAGCAGTGGGGAGAGGTGCAGATCCGTGGTGGTGACCTGGCAGCGTGTGCTGGGCTTGGGATCTGCTCCAGGGCCTGCTGTGAGAGGTACATAGTCCAGGCAAGGCTGTGGAGGTGGGGCCTGGGGGAGGGCTGTTGGATGCTCTTGGATCGCACATTTGATGCATGAGAGATCTTCGTCACCAAAGACTTACTGTTCGACTCTGGGAGTTGGGAATTGATGTGCAAGTGTCTCACCTTTGGTGGAGAAACTGCTGATGTAAAAGGGAGTTTCTCTGGCACTGCAGGAAGCAGAGCCAACTTTAGAAGCAGTTGGTCCATCAGAGGAAAGGGATCACTAGTAAAAACCTATACTTTACCTACAGTGAAGATGGATTCTGTCGTCACTTGCTGAGCTTTAGCACATTCTGTGATTGTCTGGGACATTCCTGATGGGATAATATTAATGCTTTTGCTGTGAACTCATTTTCTTTGCAAGCTAATTACAACTGGGAGAGTTTGAATGCAGATGGAAAGGCTCTGGGATTTCCAGGTAACTTCTTCAAGTCTGATAGTAGATCTATGCATCATTAATATCATACTGGGCAGAAATATTTTAAAGCAATTCAGAAGAAAGAAAGGTAACAGCACTTTAGAGCTGCTTTAACAAGTCTCCGTGTCTCAGCTTCTTGAGACAAACAGAAAATCAACATTTCCTCCTTTTGCTAACAGTGCATTTGTAGTTCTGTATATAATGGTATGATACAGAGCCAGCTGGGTTTTTTTCCTAAAAAAATACTTGCAAACCTGTGGCTGTCACTGCTTCTGGCTGAGTGTACACACGCAAGTAAAGAGAGCTTTGCATAGGTGAAAAAACACTTGTTTTGGGAGGTTGGAAACAAGATATTACTGTATTCATTTCAAACTGCTTAAAAAAAACCCCAAGCCACCCATCGCCATGGGTTTGTAAGAAAAAAGTAGCTCTCAGATCAAGTCCCTGTGCCTTGTCATGCATATGTATTGGAGCTGGAAGAAATATCATGTATGGTGAGCATGCTTGGTTCAGACTATACCCAGAATAGCCTGTCATATGGAGCACTTTAAAATTCATCACAGGTTTGTGGGGGGAAGGACCCTAGGGATGTAGCCTTATCACAATCTTGAGATCCCCTCCACCACTGTGTTGTTATTTGTTTGCTGAGACATTGATTTCTGGGTGTGGAACATCTTAAAACAAAACACATGAAATGTATTTTACCCTAAGACTAAACAAAAGAAAAAGTCACAGTAATGTCTTCTAAAGCAGAGCCCAGATAATGTTACCTCTAATGCATTCAGCAAGGAAAATAAATACCCAGCAATGGCAGATGCTAGGGGAAAGAAATAATCAACAAATTCACATTCTCTTTTCATGCAGATATTTAAGTATGCACTATCTGTTAGTGGCATAGACTGTTTTAAAATATGCAAACTAAATAGCTCATGAGTATTTGTCTGTTTTATAGCTGAAGATATGGGGTTTTTTAAAAGGAAATGTGAAGAGACTAATTTTATGACGGGAGAGCTTAGCCTGTGGTTCTTCTTTTCACAGTATGCAGACCTGGGTTCTTCAAAGCTTCACCCCACAGTCCATCCTGCAGCAAATGTCCCCCTCACAGCTACACACTTGATGAAGCATCCACATCTTGCCTGTGTGAAGAACACTATTTTAGGAAGGAATCAGACCCACCTACAATGGCCTGTACAAGTAAGCATGTGCTTATAGGGTTGTTTTTAATCCTTTCAAGCTGTTCCTGTACTGTGACTAGACATTATGGTACTAACTAATGTGCTTTTTCAGGCTCTGCACTGGAGTCTGAACTAGTCTTGACACACTTGTAACGTCGCTGTCTTTGTCCACTGCCCTTCCGGTTACACGAGAAGAGACTCCTCAGTGCTGCTTGCTTTGAAAGCTGGCATCCAAGCCAGCAAGAGTTTTTGTAAGGAGCAAATGCTCTGTCTGTCCCCCTGCACTCCTGGGTGGACTCAGCCAGCAGCAGCACACAGACACCCGTGTCGGTGTGTGCGTGGGCACCAGCTGGGGCACACACACGGAATCAACAGCTGGAAGTCCTTGCCAGCAGGAGGCATGGGTGGAATCTCCGTGGTTCTGCCTGGTGTCAGTCATCTTGTAGCTCATTTTCAGCCAACAAGCCAGGAGAGAGCCCTGTCTTTCCAATCTGCCTGGAGATGGTCACTCTTCTCAAAACTCTGAGATGGAAACTGCTTCTCCAAAATGTAGAACTTATTCCCTGAGTGTAGAGGGTGGGCAGTGTAACAGGCACATTGGGGTACTGGGAGTGCAGGGTGGAGTTGGTGTAAGCAGAATCACTACTTTTACCCTTCTCCTGCCATCCATGAGCTGTCCTCTCAGCTGTACCTTGAATGTCCCTTGTTCACTTTGTTTCAGATACTTTAAGGCCACAATTTCCATGCCCCCAGCTAGTTCTGCTGAGCATAGCACAGATCTGAGCTGGAACTGTCATGCTCCAAATGTAATTTTTGTGGTGTAAGAAGTGGTTGAAAATTACTGAAATGGAGTTGAACTACTGGTGCAGGAGCAGTGGGGGCTTCCAAGAAACTTAAGCAATGGAGGAAAAAGTAGGTTTTTGACTCCATACATACACAGAGCCACTGGACCATGGTGCAGTGGTACAGACTTCCATACTGTAGGGAAGTACTTTGCATCATGTAGGGCTGGTAGCGACTTTTGTGCCTTCCCCAGTGAATACAGATGTCCTTCCCAGCTTCCCAAGTTTGCACTCCAAAAAGAGAAAGAAAAAGTCTGTTCCTGTTGGAGACACACTCTCTCAAAGAAAATTGCCCTTGGCAGCTCTCTGCTTGCCCACAGGAGGCACTTGGAGCAGAATTGGGCCCCTTGAACTCTGCCTTTGATTTTCACCAGGCAAAGGAGCACGGCTGTTGGAAGCTGTGCTGCAGGGAAGGCAAAGGCAGCCTTAGGCAGCATTGGAGTCACTGGTGCTGTCAGATCAAAGAGGTCTGGGGGTGAGTCATGCAAGCACTTCCCAGTTTATTAAATAGGCATGCCAGAGTCTTTTGGAGCCATAGCCAGGGTGGGTTAGAGCATGAAAAACCTGATACCAGCATTTCTTGATGTTCATTTTGCCCCTTGGCCTGACTTAAAAAACTCAGATAAATGTGGTCCAGCATGGTGTTGGGAAACACACTGAGCTCTGGGAACACTCATAAAGTAGGATTTTCTGTGCAGACAGAACCAAAGCCAGCAACTGAGAGAGAGTTATGCCAGACTCTGGTGTCCACTGTGCCTCCTGCCCACCATCAGTGGTGTTGCTCTCTGCCCTTCTCAGAATGGAAGGGTGTACACATCCAGTCTGTCCTGCTGGTGCTTTAGCACAGGGAAGGAGCTGCCATCCCAGAGGAAGCTGTTTATGTGTGCCTATGGCCTGAGCAGCATCGGCACGGTGCAGAGAGGCACAAGCAAGTTAGGTGAACAACTCTTGTTAAAAAGAAATGAAGTTCAAAAGCCTGTCTCTCCCAGGTTTCCAGTGCAGTTCAAACCCTCTAGGTGAAGGCTGCAATTTCTGACTCTGAAAGTGCCATGGGATCTTCTTTTTATGTTTGTTTGGGGGGTTTGTGCTTATTTATTGTTGGCGGCTGTCTAAGATTGTTGGCTTTTACTGTTTGGGTGGTTTTCTTTCAGGGGGGGTTTTACTTTTGTTTTGAGAGCTTACTGTAAGCTAGCTGAAAGCCCAGACGTGGTGCCTGAAGCTGTGTTAGGATGTGGCTTGGCAGGGTACCAAGTCCTTCTGGGGCAGATGAGAAGTTTAATACCGATCAGGGCACAGCTCAGCTTCTGTTTCCTGCTGCAAACCCCAGAGCCACAGCTGAGGATCCTGTAGCATCTCTGCTGGCATTCACACCTACCACCATTCACACCTACCACCCCAAAAGCAGGGTGGAATATCTGAGCCTTCTCCATGTGCTTCTGTCACCCTCACTTTGCCCATGCACCTTTCCTTAGGATTTTGTCCTAATACTGCTGTATTTGTGCTGAAGGTGGTGAGGAGGGCCCCATGTGCTGTGCCAGCTCAGCAGCAGGGGTAGAAGATTTTGGCAGGGGCAGTAAAGAGTAGGCAGTGACACTGGTGCTTTAAACCAGTGCAGTTGTATCTGGAAGGCAACAGCTCATCATGAAGTGTAACACAAGTGAGAGAGACTTGAGTCATGACTGGTAGGAAAATATTGCTAGGGGTTTTTAAATGTTTTTATTATTTATTGCCACAGAAGTTAATAATATTCATAGGTTTCCTTCAACAAGAAATGCAGTTAATTTTAGAGAATACATCAATGTCTGTTTTCAGGTCTACACCTGCAAAGTCCCCTTTCCATTCAGTATAGCTGTAAAATCACATTTTCCTAATTTAAAGCGAGTGTTTTTCGGTACCAAGCTGCATGAGTCTCCCCACCAGCATCACTAAAGAAAACTAGCTACCATATCACTGTCACTTGCTCAGTTAAGTACAGGGCGAGGGAGGAATACATTTTTGTTCAATTTTTTCAGTTTCTTAGGTATGTTTTATAAGTAATGATTGGTAATTTTGACATGGTGATGTGATGCAGTCTGAAATAATGAATGCTCTCAGACAAAAAAAAGAAAAAAATTTTGGTCCTGATGGACATTTGAGAATTCTCTTAATATTATTATGTATTTTCCAGGAAGTAATTGCATTTTATTTC
Source organism: Hylia prasina (assembly GCA_013397195.1). NCBI lineage: Eukaryota > Metazoa > Chordata > Aves > Passeriformes > Sylviidae > Hylia > Hylia prasina. The sequence goes on from VYXD01002499.1 coordinate 2,676,129, forward strand.
TTCTTAATTAGCTTCAGTTCCTTGCACAACATCTCTTTTAAACAAAACAGTTGCAGCCTTTTCTTTTCTCCTCATGTCTCTAACAAGTAGCCTTATTGTTGTTCAGAGCATGTTGGGGAAATATCTGTAGTATTATGACACACGGGACAAATAGAAGACTTTATTGTATTTACTGTAATAGTCTACTTGCACTAAGTATACAGTTAACTTTGACTGTACATATTTTTCTATCTTGAGAGTAATTTCTCTCTTAGGTTATATTTTTAAAGGATGTGCATCAGTGAGCAACAGGTTTGCTGTCCATCAAGAAAAATACTTTGTTTTCAAGAAAAATACTTTGTTTTCAGAAAGTATTTGCCTCTTGTCAGAAAATTGTGATGCAGGTGGGGTGAATCTTAGGGTAAAAAGTATCAAATTCAAAAATTATATATATCTTTTTAAAAATCAGTAGACTAATACCTGTGCCCTCGACAACTGGAGTTTGGAAATTAAAGCAGATCACCTTAGCAGATCTAGGGGCCCCTCTATTCTGAAGGTAAAACACCTTTTTGTTCTCCCAGCTTGGGTTTAGCCAAGTTTTATTCAGGTACAGTTTCAGGATTTTTCAGGTCTTGTTCGATATCTGTAGACTACTAAAGAACTTTCTCTGAGGCCCTGTGAGAACGCTAATTTTATAGGTTATAAAGTCCCACCAGTTTGAAAGCATTTCCACTGAAGCTGATGTTTTTAAGCCTTCAAGAAGAGTAGCTGACTTTTCTGTACAAAGCAAGTAAAAACCTCTGGTGACTTTACAAAAGTAATAATTTATCCCCCGTTAAAGACACATTGTCCAGTAAGTGTTTCTTGTGCCTGAGTTCTTTATTTTTTCCTAGAGTACTGGCATCAGCAAAAGGGCATTCATCCAGTGGAAGGAAAAATAGGGCAATTTAACCAGTAAAAAACGTATAAAAAATCCTCAAGTGCAATACATATAACCCCATACAGCTCTAGTGATGAATTCCATAGTTTCCATTCTGTCAAGTATGACACTGCAGAAAATAGTCCTGACTCGGGCTGTATGTTGGTGTCATTAGCTAAATAGTGCTGGGTCCCTGAGGTGCAGCTTGGGGGTGGATTGTTCCCTGTTCATAGGGATCGGAAGGGATCACAGAACAAAACAAAGATGATCTGGCATTCTCTAAACTAACTTAGCTTTTTTCTTCAACTGCTTTTCCTCTGAAAAACAAAAAAATACATCAGAATTATTTATTTCCTCTGGCGACGAGTTTCTCATTGAATCAGAACAGCTTGAGTCAAAATCATGACAGTGTTTCAGTTAATCAGAGTTACAAATTTTATAGACTCAGAGAGGGGAATAGAAAAAGGAAATGGAGGAGAATGCTTCTGGTTTATGAGGTGATTTCATTTTTGCAGCACTGCCTGTTTTAAATAATGAATCAAGTTTAATTATCACAACAAAATGAGAAGATGACAACCTAAGTCAGCCTGTTAGTCTTGTATAGATGTCTAGCTAGTAAAGCTACTTGTTGGACTCTTTTCAAGGAATTGCTCATGGATTTTGACAGCTTCATTCAAACTGAAGAGAAGTGTGTTGTGTTGCCTTCACTCTAAAAAACTCCCAGCTTTTGCCATGTAGTTTCTGTTGGTGCTGTGACTAAAATCCATCCTGGCTTGCTTTGATAAATCTCCTCTTTCTTCCTCATTCATTAGCATTCCCTGAGTACTTAACACGAGGATATCTTGCATGAGACTCCTGCTTGTCCTCTCACATTGTCTTCAGGGTGCATTTGCAGCTTGCCCTTCAACTGCAACACAAGCCTGTTAAAAACAAAAACCTTGCAGCACCTTCTGTGAGGAAGCAAGTCTTGAGGGTGCTTCCAGGTGGGCTTTGCTTGCCCAGCCGTGGCCTTTCCCATCAGGATGAAGAGAAGCAGCCCACTTTTTGCAGGCGCTCTGGTAGCTCTGCAGCAGCTGCTCCTCCTTGGACAGCCTTGCCAGTGCTGTGCTGGCATCCTGAGCATGGCAAAGCGAGCAAGTTCAGCGAGGGTAGCCAGCCATGCCACGGGCTGGCAGGGAGCAGGAGGGCTGCCATGGAGTGGCTGGATACAGCCGTGTTTCCAGCAGCCCGTGTGGATCACCATCTGCCTTGGGCTACACCGAGTGTCTCGCTTAAGTGTGATTTGGACACCTAAGCTTTGGTTTCATTGCTGCCAAATGCCTGATGGGAAGAGGCGGGTGCACATGGAGGAAGGATTTGGCATCCGAGTTGAGTGCCTGGGTGGTGTGAAAACCCCAGTGTGTGTCTTTTTTTTAGGACTCAGGGGTAGTGATACAGGGGCAGTGGGGTGAGGAGGAGCAGGAATCTCACCCCAGTGACTTGGACAGGGCAAAGACTGCTCCTGCCTTTGCAGGAAGAGCAAGGAGAGCAGAGACAATGCCCCAGGGTGCAGTGCTCTTCCTCGTGGGTTTGAGTCAGCCCTCTGTCCTGTCCGCCTACGCAGGTGACTGCATCCCAACACAGATCTCTTGAGCAAGGTGAGAGTGCTCAAAACAAATCCCTGTTTTCCCAGTTCATCAGGTGTTGTTGCAGGTGGTCCCCGTGTACTTTCTGACACGTGAGCTCTTTTCAGCCTAGAGAGTAGTAGCGAGCAGGATGACTGATGATACTGATTTTACCATGTGTTTTTCTCACTTTACAAACCAGGACCCCCCTCTGCTCCTCGGAGTGCCATCTCAAATGTTAACGAGACTAGTGTCTTTCTGGAATGGATTCCCCCCGCTGATACTGGTGGAAGGAAAGATGTGTCTTATTATATTGCATGCAAGAAGTGCAGCTCACACTCGGGTCTGTGTGAGGCGTGTGGCGGTCATGTCAGGTACCTCCCGCAGCAGACCGGCCTGACAAACACCTCTGTCATGATGGTGGATCTGCTTGCTCACACAAACTATACCTTTGAAATTGAGGCAGTGAACGGAGTGTCCGACCAGAGCCCCGGAGCCCGGCAGTTTGTGTCTGTAAATGTAACCACAAACCAGGCAGGTAAGTGGATCTTCAGCCTGGGGGAATGTCTGGGGTGGGAGCCCGAGCCAATCACACCCAGTGCAGACCTCCCTTTGGAACGTGGAAGCTTCCAGCATGGAGGGCTGGACTATGGCCTCTTCAAATATGGAGGGTGGGAGGTGGGCAGTGCTTGTCTCATAGGTTATAATTACTGCAGTCTTCAGTATGCTTCCTTTCAGCAGGATGCATTTTTAGGATTTGTGACTTTTTCTTTTAACACGGAGGTACCTCCACTTCTTTGCATGTTGTTGTATCCATCCACTAAACCAGGGAAAAAAAAAAAAAAAGGCTGTCTTTCCTGTAGGGAAGGGAAATTTCTAAGAGTCCATTTTCATTTAAAATGGTTAAAATATCTTAACTTTACAGACAGTTACCCTAAGAAAAAAATTTTAGTGACTTGAGGAAATGTAATCCCTCTTCTACACGGTGATGCTAAGGTGACTGGGCTCAGGCTGATGAGGTATGGTACATTGGCACTGCTTCTCCATCAAGGTAGGGCTAGGATTTCACTCATACTGTGTTGTTCTGGGTTTGGCACTGTACAGACAGAGATCATGTAGACTGGTTTATTCCTTTGTCCAGGGCTCTGATCTGTCTGCCCTTCCTTTGCTCAGAAGTTGAAATGACCTGTCACTTTGGACACAGGCATGGAGTTGCCATTGTCCCCTGTCACTTGGAGACATGATGGGAGGCAAGAATATGATTACAGCTCCTTCCATGTGCATCAACACACCAGGCACATCACACAGTTTCTCTAAAGCCCAGAGACTGACCTATCCTTCTCTTGTCCCTCATGCTCTGTGTTTTAGGGTCTCTTCCTATCTGGCTTACTTCCTACCATTTAATTCAGGGCTCCCCAGTGGGATTTATCCACTGTGAAGCCCTTCCAGGACTGTTAACAGGTGGCATTTGAGACTGTGAGGACTGTGCTGCCAGATTACTGGAGCCATCCCCTGCCTTCTCCAGACTTAGCCAGGAAACCTGGTGGGCAATTCAGTGTGACAGCTGGATGTAGATTGGCAGATCCTCACCATGAAACAGAAAAATACTAGCTGGAGCAGGGCTGCAGCTCATTCCTGCTACCCAGGTGTATGTGCACAGGCTTGGCAGCCAGCAGCAAGGAAGTGAACATATCTGTCCTGGTAATTAAACTGGATTGTTGAAGTGTTGGACAGATCATTCGTATGTTTCTTGAGGAGAGGAAATAAAGGCTTGCTGGGAATGCTGCTGATGGATGTGGCATGGAATCTGCTGGAGGAATATTAGAGGACGGCAGTAATGGCACCCATTGAAGGCACCTGTTTAGTGCAGATCAGTGGGTGTCACTGTCCTAATGCTGTTTACTGTTTTCCTGCTGTGAAGACTGCTGCCAATAACTCTGCTGTTGGAAGAAATATGTTTTCCTGTTAGTGGGTTTGCAATCCATTGCTGCCACAGGATTTTCCCTGATGTGTGGTGCTAAATCCACATAAATCTCAGTAAATGTAGCTGTGCATGAGGAGATGATACCTCGCTGATCAGTGCAGATGGTGAGGAAAAGATCCTGGTTTGTGACTTATGTCCCAAACTCTCCATAGCTGCAGCAGAATTTGTCCACATAGCTGCCTCTCTGTGCATCAGGCCAAGAATTACCCTCTTGCACAATTATCACTTGCAGCTTTGTATTGGAAGGTCTCTTACAAGAAATGGGAAACCAGTGACAGATGTTCATTCTCATTCTAAGGACAAGTGGGGAAGTGTGGCTTCTAGTTAAGTCTCCCTGTTTATCTTAGTAGAGCCACAATCACAGGAGATACTAGTGGACCAAGCCATGGGTGTTTAATACACCGTGTGGTTTTGAAATTGTGTCTGTATGCTCTTGTGGTTAATTCAACTGGTGGTTCAATCAAACTGCTGTGTAAAGAAAGCAGTGGTGACTGTGTTTTGTTGTCTCTCTGGCTGTTCCCACCACTCATTTGTGAGGTGAGCCAGGCCTGTCTGCTGTAGCTGTGGCATCAGATGGGCTTCCCAGGAACGTGCTCTTTCAGCACTCCCCTGGGCCGTCACCAGTTTGCCCTGCCAGAAATAAAAGAGATGGAAAGAGGAACTTTGCACATCAGGCCAACTGCCAAGCACGGAAAATGATTATCTGGGTTTTTTAAGGTGCCTCCAAAAAATGTCTTTTGAGGCAAGTAGTGGAGTGGTCCATGCCTGGTGATTCTGGATATAAAGACTCACTTCAACAGTCCTTTCTCAAGTACGAGTAGGCAGGGCACATGTGGCTTCAGGGAGTCTGAGGCCATTCACCTTCCCCCTGGAATTACCTCCAAGAGGTGCAGCTCTTGTGTCTCATCTTTTCCTTTGCACAGGTTTTCTGATGGTGATTATATTTTCACAGAGGCTGGTTAATGAAGTTTAATCAGTGACACAAGGCCAACTGCAGCAGTAGGAGAAATCCTGCTACAAGATCTGTTGGCTGCCGGAAATTGAAAAATTGCATGCCACGGGATAGGTCTGGCTGCTGGAGTCCTGCTGGCACATGTTCAACAACCCAGCACCACAGAGAAATGCCAGGGTCTGTTCTGTTAGTTTGGCTTTTGTCCATCCCAAGAAGACCTTGCTCATTTCAGAACTGCAAAGAGTGTGCAGGCAGTGAGTCCTCATGTGCACCACCTCTTCTGGGCATGGCAGCTTTTGCCAGCAGAAACTACCTCTGGGTTAGACTCTCAAAGGGATTACTTCCTGAAAAATAAAAAAAAAAAAAGTGGTTCTCTCCAAAATAATTTGTCCCCCTTCCTCTCTCCTCTATTTAAATAATGAGTAAAAGAATTGGTGCTCGCAGTCCATCTCACATTTTCAGACTGATGTAATTTTCCTCAGAACTTTTGAAATCCGATTTGGAAATACAGGGAGGGAACAGTAAGCTTTTGTGCACAAGAAGAGCCTGATTGCTAGTCTCTTTTGGTGACCCCAGCATTCTTCTGTTCCCACAGTCCTTGGAGACCTGACAGTACTTGGGATAGGGCTGATCCATGCAGGACGCCGTGGCCTTAGGCTCCAAATACAGGATTACTTTTCCTGTAATCCTCTTGCAATCTGCAAACCTCTGTTGTTTCTGTGGGATTTTGCTGGTGTTTTTCTGCTGGAAAACATGTGTCTAGAAAGACTGAGCAATGCCACAGGCCATGAGAGGTAGAAATTGTGCTAGCCTCCATTGTGGCTACCCTGGAGCTGCCGCGGGCAGGCAGAGGACCTTCTTCCCTTGGCTGGCACAGGAGTTGATCCAAGCATGGTTTTTCCCTGTGGCATTGGTGCAAAACACGCATCCAAGGGACTTCCCAGCACAGACGGCAGGGAGCCATCTGTACTGCAGTCTCACAGTGTGTTAAAAAGTGTGCCTTGTGCACGTGGGCTGGAGCACAGTGAATAATTCATAAGTGGCAATGATAGGATTGAGTTAGCCATTCTTCCCTTTTTTATGGTTTTGCTCAAGTTTTCATATTTTTGAAACCTCCACCTCTTTAAATGGTTTCCAGAGAGCAGTCTGTGTGTACTGTAATATTGAAGTTTGCTTTTCAAGTGACAACTGCATGACTTTTTTTTTTTCCTCAGTGCTTTCACCAAGCTGGATGATTAAGGTACGCTGTTGCTCTGGACAGAGATGTGCTTCTCCCTTGAGGTCCTTCATCTTATCTGCCCTGTATACAGAAAGCACCTACCATGACGTCTTGGTCAGAGATGTGTCTCATAATGGGTCCATAGGGAGCAAGCAGTTTTGATTCATGGTTGCCTACATGCCCGTTGTATCATCGCAGGAACACACTGGAAACATGGCAATGTTTAAAACTTTCTAGGTTTAAAACCTGCCAGGAGTATTCACTTCAAGCCAGCCTAAAGAGCCAAGCAATTTTCTTTGCTTTTGATGTCAGCAAGTCCCATGCTGGGTATGGCTTCAGGCACAGAACTGGTCTGGAGGTGGGGGGCATGAGAGTGGGGCAGTTCTCCTGCTGGCATCCCAAATGCCACAGACTCCTTTGCACCTAAAGACCTTCTCTGTGTGTGTTTTTTTGGATAAACCTCCCACTTCTTTTCTGTTTGAAAAGTCAGAAGCCAGTGTTCAATCCCCTTCTGTGACCTGTATGATATTTTTGAGCCTTCTGGGCAAGGAGGAGAAGAAAGATACAGATGTGCTTGCTAACAGAGGAGGAGTTAATATATCTAATGCCTCCAGGAGTCTGTATGCCTGAGGCCAAACCAGAGATAGAAGTTGCATCCTGTGGAGCAGCGGTGCTTCTTAAGCAAAGGTGTTGGAGGACAGAACCTGGCAACGTGTAGTGCTGTCTGGGAGTCATGGCTAGGTTCTTACTTGACTAAAAACCACTAGATGCTTGGAGCAGCTAGAAGGCTCTTGGAGCAGGGAACTGTGCTGAAAACCATGGTCCTCACTCTAATTGCGCGGGCTGGGATGCTGCAGTGGAGGGGAGCAAGGGAGAAGGTGTATTCCTTAGCAGTCAGGATGTGTACAGTCTTTGAAAAGCAGCCATGGGCGATTTGGAAAGGGAAACCTTTCCAAAGCAATGTAGAGCTTCCTGAAATCTTGCTTCAGTAGCTGCATGCTCGTAGAACCAAGAGACTGCAGCCCTGCACAATCTGGGAAGAAGACATCAGAAAATGAGGCAAGAGATGGGAACCACATTTTCAGAAATTGCCTTTGGGAACTGATGGGTTCAAGTCCTGTAACATTCAAGGTCTGATTCTTCTAACTTTAGAGTCTTTGCAGGTTTGTTTGGTTTGGCATGGGGAAGGGAGCAGTTTACTTATTTTCTTCAGGAATAACAGAAAATTTCCAAGGGGATGCTCCAGCAGAGGCAGCACGTTCCATCATCTCACACAAGAACCAAGACTGGTCTTGCAGCTCTTTTCAGCCAGAACTGCTGGCCCAGGGTCTGCAAAAGCTTAAGCAGATACTTAAGCAAGTAAGCCAAAATTAAGCCTTTCCACAACCAGCATGTTACGCAGAGCTTGCCTTTAAACATCCCTTGTAACCATGCTTGATCCAGTGGGCTGCATCACCTTCCCAGCAGTGGTCACTGGTGGATACCATGGAAGGGCTAAGAGCAGGAAGCAGACACGTACTGGTGCTTCCTTAGAGCACTCTCCAACCTCCAGGGAACACCTCGTTGTGCTTTATAGCTCTTAATGGATTTTTCTCACATGAATTTGTCTAATCATTTTATGAACTCTGAGAAAATTCTAATGGCTGCAGGCAATCCTTTATGAATTTGGTATGTCTGGTAGTTTAAACTCTACTTTAGATTCACACTGGCCAGAGAGGAGCTATTAGTGGCATAAATAGAGGTTTTAAGGTTTGCAGTTGCCCATCTCTGTGGAAAGCACTGCCATTTAGAGGTGCAGCACTGGCTTCCAGTGTGTTAACCCAGGTATTGCAGCATTTAACTAGAACAATGTATCACAAAAGCAAAGAATGTCTTCCACGCCAGGATGGGTGAATACAGGGATATTTTAATATACACAGGTAAACTGTACTGCCTCAAACACCATAGTCTCTATTTAAAACTGAGTGCACCCTGCACTGCCCCTTGCAGCAGGATCTTTCTGCTGGCTGTGAACACTCTTCAAGTCCAGGGAGATGTGAAAATTACTGTTGAGCTGCCAGTGGAGGTTCAGCCAGAAAGAGAATAATTTCATTTGTAAAGTTCCATGTATATGCTGATAATCAGCTTCAAGAAGTATTTTGGTATATTTTTGAAGCAGGGTCTCATGCAATCAGAGCATGCAATCACAGGTTGTAAAAAGCAAACACACTGGCAAAGTAAAACCTGAAAGCCAGTGTTGTACAAAAGGTTTATTGTTTGAAATTTTTGTTGTTTTTTGGTGCTGGCTGCATTTATACTGAATACAAAATCTTCATCCAGTGTCCTGTTCCAGAGTCATGAGTTCACCCCAGCCCAGATGGCTGGGTGTCTGCTACCAAATGAATTGGGGATCAGATTAATATTTTACAGTTTTATTTACAACTCCCCTATCAGTAATTGCTACTTTTTCATAGTTTGTTATAAGTCTTTTTGTTATAATTCACATATTAGAAATACATGCTGGAATACTGAGGCAAGTCTTCGGAATATGAAAAAGAAATCCCCAAATTACAATATGACTTTTAGTAAGAAGTCATTTTTTTTTTCTGGAAGTATGTGAGACAACTCTGTGGTTGATATATAAGGACATTAAAAGATGAAATAAAAACCATTTTCCTGCATCTACAGACAAACCTTTCAATTTTGACATGAAATTAAAACATCTTATTTATAGATGAAAACAAAAATAGTAAGAAATTGTTGTCTCTATCCACCCTCCTTCTGAAAAAGGGAAAAAGGAAGATGCTGATGGCCTCATGATGAGACTCAGCTGATGACAACCATTGTGTATTTTGCAGTAAGTTTTACCATCTCCCAGTGGCAGTGAGACCAACATCTTTATGGTGAAGCAATTAGTCTTTAAAGTGTGCTGCTCGTGAGGCATGAGATACAAAAAGAAGATGCTGGGTTATACCTGGGGAAAATGAATCCATGGACTGCACCCACCTGGTGCCATGCAGATGGGTGTGAGGGAGAAACGGCTGCCCAAATATTTGGCTTGAGATGCTGTGAACAGCAGGATTGACACTGCTCTGTAACATCCCCAAGGTACCAGAGTCCCCACCAGCAACATTGCCTCAGGCTGGGGGTAAAGTAGCAGATATTGGCCAATCTGATTCCAGGTTTTTAGAGGTGTATGAGTAGCAAATACTGGGGTTTTTTTCCAAAAAGCATAGAGCAGGCCATGCTGCGATCAGGTGTAGTAAATGCTTCATGAGGTCAGAGCTTTAAGAAACTTGTGTGTTATCAGGGCATTACTCATGTTACATTACAAGAGTGATAGAGCTGGTTTAAAATCTTATTTCCCATTTTGTTGGCATATTTTTAAATGTTTGCCAAGTAATCTTATACTAATCTAATTCTAATCCCCTTAAAACACAGTCTTCAAGGCCAAGGAGTTCTCTTTGAGTTGTGCTGAGCACAGTACCTGCCAGAGAGCAAAAGTAAAGTATCTGAAATGGTTTCACTGCCCAGATGACATCAATTTATAGATTTTTTTTTCCCCCATGAATGTTGCCTTTGAATTTTACTGCTGATAAAGTCCCACTCAGCTCTTTAATCTCAGTCTGCAAGCTGATAATTCCATTGTCTGATGTTATTTCTCTGATTTTAGCATTAAAAGTAGTTTTACATTTTTAACAGTCTGCATAAATAATACTTCTGAGAGTACTCTTAAGACATCAGGACTTCAAAATAGCCAAAAAGAATGTGAAAATATTTTCAGTGCTGTTAGAGAAATAGCAGTGGACTTCCAGACATTTCATAAACAGCCCACTTGTTCTCTGGCTGCAGTTTCTTTACCAAACCAAGTAACCTCTTTATATTATTCTCCCTCAAAAGTTAAATATAACAGTGGAGGACAGAGGAGTTTGAAACATTTGCATTTCAGTAGCTGTGCATTGAGAGGGCTGTGCTAAAGAAACACTGCCCAGGGTATAGCAGTTTCAGAGGGCATTTCTCCTTTTCCATGCACCCATCACACTTATAAAATGAGTTTGTAGGAGTGTGAAGGTGTAAGTACATACATGGCAGCATGTGTGCCATGTTTAGTTGAGGTTGCCATGGTTTAGTTGAGGTGGTAGGGCATGGGTTGGACTCAATGGTCTTGAAAGTCTCTTCCAGCCTTTTGATTCTGTGTGCATTTGTGTGTGTATGAAAATGCAGGACACGTGCTGGACAGAACAGAACACAGAGGTTACCTGCCCTTGTTTTATGTGGGTGTCTTTGACACCTTGGTAAAGCTCAGACAGTTCAGGCGCCTTTCACTCTTCGTGTCCTTGTGCCAAATTACTGGGCCCACATTTGAAGAGGGTGACTCTCTGTGCTGCAAGGCCACCAAGCAGTCCTCTGGTCTCTTTTTCCTTCTGTTTTCTTTTGCTGTGAGCACAGCCCATCTTTAATAAGCAGTTTGTAATGTTCATATGGCCAGATTTTTACCCCCTCAGTTGCTGTTGTGCCTGGTGTCTGCACCCACACAGTAGGCTGGCTTCTGTATCCCAGGAAGTATTTTGCTGTATCAGAACAGAGCTCCAGCTCTCAATGTGTGTGAATTACAGGTTCCCAGCCAGTATTTTACAGTATCAGGATGAAATGCTTTTGTCCCCTGGATTGCTTCTCTTTGGAGAGGTGTTATTTCAGTGAGGCTTGGAATGTTTTTTCACATTTTCTGTTGTGGTTGCTATTACAGTGTATTTCAACAGCAAACCCCTTGCTCATTCCTTGAAAGATTTCCAAAATGCTGCTTCTGGCACTTGTATTTCTTGCAAAGGGCTAATGTAAGAGAAGTGGTAGGGCTGGCTAGTACTTTTTCCCACCTTACTGCCCTTTCTTTCCCCACTGTGGGATGAACATGGGGACAGGGAGGGCAAAAGCTCTATCTGAAGAACTGAGAGTAGCAAAGGTGATGGACAACCCAGCAATAAATGATATTTCTTCCACAGCACCTGGGCCAAAGTTCAGCTACATGCAAATACTACAAAAAGCTCAGGAGTTGGAAGGTTTTAATTAAAACACACTTCAGATGTGCTCTTTTGCCAGCGTGATGGAATGCTTGCTGCACCTCCTGGTCCTGGAGGAGCAGTCCTGATCAAAGCAAGTAACTAATGGGATTTCCAGCTAGATCAGTACAACAGAAATCACCAGAAGGGAAGCGTTATTATTTATTTATTTTCCTGTTTCTTTGGGCTTGGCAATTTCTAAGAATACAGGCTCTGACCAAAAGGCCCTGTAGGAATCGGTGTGGAGCACCCACTGGCCGTGGTGGTGCTGGGTGAGGGTTTTTCTGCTGCAATGCAGCAAACTGGGGTGAGTCACTGCTCCTTGTGCAGAGGGGCCGACCACGCTGGGCTGATCCCCTGAGGGCTTTGGCTAGCCTTGGAGAGAGCACTGCTCTGGGGAAATAGATGGAAAAAAATAGCAAATTCCCCTACGCATTTGGCAAAATCTGCCCTGTGGGTTTTGTCCAGGGGTGGTGGGTGTGCCAAGTGGTACAAGGGGCCTTTTGCATCTGGCCCTTGGGCTCTGCGGAGGGAGAACGATGCCTCAGAAGCAAATTTGGAGAATTAGGTGGAAAATGCCAGTGGAGGGCACTAGCACTGCTTACTGCCCTCCCAGGAATACACAGCACAATTGCCCACCATGCTCCTGCATCCTGCTGTGCAAAACTTGTGCATCTTCGCTCTCTGCCCCTACGTGAGATAAAGGGAAGCAAAGCTGAGTCAGGTAAAAGCAGAAAACTGGGCTTGCCCTCCCTCCCTCAGTTTGCAAGGGGGTTTTGGGACCCTGTGTGCCATTTCTTCATAGCTTCTTTCCAACTTTCTGCAGTCTGCCTCAATGCAAGGAGAGAAAGTGCTGCTCAGCCAAGTAGATCATTAGTTATTCTATTTCCTGAGTTTCCTTCCACACAGTTCAGCATTAGTGTGGCTTATTATGGGAGGCTGATCTGTACCACACCATTATCCTGTCATCTCCAGAGCTCTGCCTTCCCCACAACGGGCTCCTGCCTTGGATCATTAAGCCATGGAGCTCCATGGTTCTGCCTTGTTCTCCTGAGGGGTGGCACCAAGAGCATGAAATTGCTTGCTGACCTTGCTGGAGACTTATGATCTGAGCCTTTAAACACCTGGCCATGCAAGGACAGTTTCCACAGAGAGGTGCTCTCACCCAGCTCAGTAAACTGGAAGACTATCACCGCAGAAATGACTGGGTTATTTAATTTATTGTACATCATTCTGTCCCAGGTGCAACACAGCCCCTGCAAGGACATGGAAAGGATGACTGGGTAGGGATGCACATGAGGGCACAGACCCATCTTCACCTTTTCCAAAACTGCAGACTGCAACTAGCAAAGCTGGGTGTGCATGAAGGACAAAATGCCCAGTGCCTTCCACAGAGGTGTTACACCAAACCCTCTGCTACATGTTGGCTGAAGTTTGAACAGGGACTTCTGCCAGAGTCAAATAGCCCAGAAGGCTTTGAGTGCTATTTGCAACCCCTGCAGAACATCTCTATAAAGCAGAACAAATCGCCCATAAAGTAGTCTGTTGGTAATGTTGTTTGTGCTCTAGTAACAACTGTGCATCTGTTGTAGCCTTGCACTCTTCCTCTGTCTTCTGATATTGGTCAGTGAATGAGAACTGCTATTTTAAATTCAGTTTGTACAGAGTCCTGTTCTTCATTTAGGACAAAATCAGAAGGTTAAATACACGGTCGTTATGCAGAGAAATGCAAGTTGGCTTAGCTTTCTTGTATGCAGACCTGATGGATACAGCATCATGGAAGGGATATCTAATGTCAGTAAATTGCTATTTCAATGCCTAAAACTTTATGCATTGCCTTCATCAGGGAGGTTTTTCGGGCATCTGGTTCCTCGATGGGGGAACTGAGGCATAGAGGTGTGGTATGACAGCCTCGAGGACACACACCAGGACTGGGACTCTTCTTGCTGCTCCTTGCCCCTGCTGAACCCTTCCCATAGAGCTGGAGCCCTAAGATGAATTGGAAATGTTTCCTAACCTGTTTGCCAAACTAACTTAAGAGCAGAAAAGAGAGGCTGGCCAGAGTCCACTGGAGATGAGCTGTTGGGTTTGGGGTTGCTTTTTCTGAATCAGTTCCAGTATTATTGGGGTTTCAGTTTTACTGCAGTGTTAAAAAAGTCAGTCAACAGTGTATTTATCCAAAGCATTTAGTGAGCTAAAGTCTGCTGAAGAGCTTGGGGAAAAGTGTGACAGGTGACAGGGGGCCCATTTGCTCCCAATCTTAATTGCATGCAATGGTGAAAATTTCCTCCTTTCCTCTTTTGCACCTTCTGTCAGGAGAGACAATCTTTGATCCAAGTCCAGCTGAGTGCAAGGTGTTGCCTTCAATACATCTGGTTGGTGAGCTGTGCTTTGTCTGCTGGAAAGGGAGCTGTTAATAATGTGACAGTGTCCATTCCAAGCTGTTACAAATTCCAGTGCCCAGGCAATTAAAAATCTGATCGTTTTGATTTGGTATCTAGCAAGAGAGCAATTTCTACCTGTTCAGTAAATACAGTTGAGTTTTATTTGGCCTCTGACAGTAATAGTATTTAGAGTGGCTTGGCAACTGTTTGCTGATGAGGGTCCAAAAAAGCACTTAACAAAATCAAGTGATAGCAGTAATAAAGTGCTAAAGACACTGGCACTGTTTATCCACTTGAGCACTTTAGCAAAGATTTCAGGGGCTCCTCCCAGTTTCTCTGCCTCTCCTCAACTTTTTAACCTGGATTCACAAGCCCATCTGCCAGGGACTGGTGAGGTGGCTGCCTCCCAGCCAGGGGCATCACCACTCTGCTCCCTGGTTGCCATGGCTGAGCCCCAAGCAGGTGCCCAAGGGGCTGTGCCAGGGGCGGGATGGGAGAACATCCAGATATCTAAAGGATGGAACTATCTCCTGCCTCCCTGTGTCCATCTCCAGCCACTCTGCCTCACAAGAAGTAATGATTCTGGGGATGAGGCACGCACATGGCTCGTGAAGCAGTGGATCATGGAAGTTCTGTGCACTTTCCCCTAGCAGGAGGAGAGCTTTGGCACACACAGCAGCCGCCTTTTCCCTTTGCCATGAGGGTGCTTGAAAACTTTACAGATGCCGCAAGTCAGACGATTTTACAGCTGCCGTTTGGCTGAGTCTAGGAGTGTTTTCCTCTCCAAGAGAAGCAGCAGCTATTTTTCACAGAGCAAATGAAGCCACCTGTTGGGTTAACTGGGCTGTATTTAGTCCCCAGGCTGCCTTGCACAACCTTTAGGGCCCATAGGAGTCTTTGAAGTACCATTGAATTTCATTGTTAATGTCACAGTCATTTACTGTGAATGGAAAAGGGTATTTTTTTTTCACTCCCAGGCATGAATAAACTGTAGATTGCAGGAAATAATCCCTCTTAAAGGAGAGCTGAAAGTGCTGTCTTTTAATATAAGAAAACTGGTACTGAGCTGATGCCTAGGACTGCGCCAGGTCTTCTCAAAAGTGCTGGATTTTGCTCAGTGATTAGAAACAGAATAAATCAGGTGAAAGGAAAGCAGCTGATGACAAGGTAATACATGTGTCAGAGAAGGGGAGGGAGTGGTGAAGGAAATGTACATAATGTGGATGACTTTAATTATGTGGAAGGTGGGAAGATTGACTTCCCCATCCTGAGTGAGGTGTGTGAGAAGATACATTAGTCTGTATTCTCTCAGAGGTTGATGAGGTCTCCTCCAAGATGTTAGTACTTACTTGGATGAAAAAGGGTGCACTTGCTGGCAGTATTTATGAGAGCTTTAATTACGTTTCACAGACTGAGTTCCAATTAGAAGGGAAAGTAGGGGTGAGAAGATGAACTAAAAGATGTACAGCATGTGTTAAGAGCACGGTGATAAATCTATGGCTAAGGATTATGGTAAACAAGATGGTCGTACATCATTTGCACACTTTTATTTATAGATGCTTACTCCAAGTTCCCTTCCACCCCCCCCATCAAAAGCAAAATGTGTATAAAGGGGTCAAACACAGGCCTCTGATACTCCTCTTCCAAGATGGAAGGCAAAGATCATTTGCAATTGCTGCAATACAGAACTGTTACTTTTCTTTTTTTTCTTTGCTAATTCATTAACTGTGTCATAAAACGGCACTCCAGAAAAGGCAGACAGAGACAGATCACAGCATTTGTCTCCATGCTGCATGAATAGGTGAAAAATATTGCTGTCATCAGTGCATCCTTTCACATTGCTGAGAATTCTTACGTTTGCAATCATAGAATGGTTTCGACTGGTTTGCATTATTCTTGCTATAATCTCACCTAACCTTCCTATGCAGATGACCATGATGCCCATTTATTTTTATGTCAGGAGCTGACACTGAAAGGGGAGATGTGTCAATTGCTCAGCACTGGCTTGATTCCCTCTGCACTGTAGTAAAACAGGGACTTTGCCACTGACTTCATTGCAAAGGCAGTGCCTCCATGTCCGAGTGGCATTTGCACAATACTCTCATTACATCCCTCTCATGTGCCTCAGAAAGAAGCTTCTCTGTACTCTTTACTTGTGGTGTAAGCTGTTTGCCAGTATCTCCACAGGTGACACAGGTAAGAGGTTTTGTCTAACAACATCAGCATCAGACAAACAGGCAATACTTTGGATCTTGTGGTATTGGTAATTCAACTAAAGGTAAGTCTGCAGAGAGTTCATAACAAAAATTCTGGCTGGAGTATAGGGATTAGCTAGTGAGATTGCTTTTGTTTCAGGTAACATTGTTCCTCCCCTTGATTACTTGAAGACTTAACAGTGTTTCTTAAACAGCAGTGAGATGGCTTCAGTGAAGCAGTGGCAGTACTTCAGCAAATAGAATTTTTTCCTCTAATTCCATGATCACACTTGGTAAGCTAGAACAAAGCAAAGGAGAAAACTCCTCTTTCTTTGGTGATGTTGAAAATAAATCCTTGTTTATTTAAAAGTAGCTATGTCAGGAGAAGATATGATGGAGTATAATTGCCAAATTGTTATTTGGTAGTTAGTGTCTTGCAGCCATCTCAATGCTATTAAGATGCAGGCATAATTGCACACAGGATGCATGTGTTTATCATGGAAGTTGGCACTTCAGACCATTAGGAAGTATCTGTAGCTTTGCTGTATGCTGCATGTAGATTAGTCTAGTTTAGGAGACTTAAGAGCCTGTCAGATGCTCCCATCATCCAAGCATTTGCAACATCAGGTGGTAGGAGAGCACTTGGAGAGGCACCAGATGGTTTCCATAGCCCTGCTGCAATAATATTGTGGGTTCCTGATATTTGTGCATTAGAGGTTTACCTGTTGCTGGCTGCAATATTCAACTCTGCCTGTTTTATTTACACACATAAAAAAGAAAAAAGTAAAGTGGTCAAGTCCAGGAGGGAGGAGTGTTCCACGTGTGCTCTGTTGTGCAGGGTATTTCTGCATGCCAGCATTGGAGGGGAGAAACCTTGACTTTTGGGAGCCTCTGAGAAAAGGCCTGTGAAGTAACCCCAGATACACGTCACAGGCACGGGGCTCTGCCACCCTGAATGAAAAAATTGTTGCTGGGAATTGCACATGTTCCCTTGTCATCCATCAAAGAAAGTATAGGTGGAAGCAGCATGTTGCAGAAATAAGCAAGTCTGGAAGTCGTGTCTCGGAGTAAAATAGGAACAACTTGCCAGGGAAGATGATTTTCAGTAAAAGATCATAGCTAGAAGCTCATCACTTGGGGACTTTTTATTAAATGTGTTTGGGAAGGGATGGACAATAAGATCTCAGAGAAGAGATTGTTTCAGCCACAGGCCTAAGTCCACCACCAAAGATGAGGGTGTAGGTGCTGCAGTAAAAAATGTTAACTATGAACCTCCCAGTGCTTTGTGAGCAGCAGGAGTGTCCCTCCTGCACATTTATAAGCTGCAGAAGAGAGTGAAGTGATTTTTCCCAAGGTCACCCAGCTGTTCATAATTAGGGCCAGGAAGAGACCAAAGGCCACCAGGGTCTAGTGGCTGAAGTCAAGGTGGAGCCATAAAGGTAACTTCCTTATTTGTGTCCTTCCTTTATTCCCCATGTTTCTTGACTGCTTTGTAGAGAGCTACACAGGAATACAGGGTTAGGGATTGAATCTTTGTGTACATCTGAGTCCTTCCTGATGAAGGACAGAAGTACAAGACCATAAATAGGATTTCTTCCAAAATGGAAGGCAGATTGTCTCTGTGTTAACCTGCACCTGACTGTAGGTCCAAGTGGTTTTCTGTTTCATTCATTGCTTTGGCTAATTCAGTACCTGGAGGGATATATTATATTTTACCTTCCCATAGTGGATCAAATTCTTGTCCTGCTTGTATGGAAGCTACTTTTGATGAAGTCGGTGAGTAGCCTCTCACACAGACAAATGCAGGGAAAGGCCTGATGTCTCAGGTAGCTTTGATCCATCTTTTTTCTCTGGATATCTTCGCAGCTGCTCTTGGGTTTCTGTTTGGGCTTTAGAAATTTTGGCTCTAAACTTTTTTTTTGTGCATGGAAGTACCATCATTTTGATTTTTGTTATTTTATTAATACAGTGTCTTCCCCACATTCTGAAAATCCTTTTGCCCAGGTCATTCAGAATATAGTTGTAGCATATGATTTGACATGCCTTGCTGAGGAAAAGATGAAGCAGAGAAAACCAGATTTTTTCTTTTACTGGGTCACTGACTGAGATATTTTTTGAGTTCCTGGGGCTTTATCATAGTGGCCATCCTGGGTCTTGTTAGTAAAGAGATGATCTCTAGAATTAGATCACTGAGATCGTAATACACTGCTGTGTTAGACAAGATTCATGGTTGAAACAGGATATGGCATTTACTGGGCCTTTTAAATGTCACATCCAGACTTTAAAGGCCATAGGCTTAGAATAAACAAAAGATAATGCAGCTAGCTCAAGCAGCTTCAAAATGAGCAGCATCCTGGTGATCCAGAGGGAACCTGTGGTCCATATTTATGCACAGATACAAGACTAAGCAGCCACTGGAAACCATGCAAGAATGATAACAGTGTCTTTCTTGAGATTCAAGGTAAGATGTGCCTGTGTGGTCAGCAGGTGTGCCTTTTGTTTAGCAGCAGAAGGAAGGAAGGAAGGAATATGAAGTTCTTATCAGAGTGATGCACAAGAAGTTAGACCAGCATTAATAACTTGAGTAATTTTGGTTGGAGTACAGTAAATGAAGTGGTTGAATATCACACAAAGTTATACATCTCTACAAGCAGTTGCCTGGCAGTTGAATGACTGGATGGATTTTTATTTTTTTTTTTTTCTCTTTTCTTAGCTGTGTGATAGTTCAAGTGGATGATAATACTGGGCAAAATTTATTTCTTTCCTCAGATGCATTCTTCACTGATAGAAACAGGCCCATAGGAGGGTAATCCACAGAGCTGAATTCTGTACACTGCAGTGCTATACAGCATAAAAATGCATGTGGGCAGTTCCCACTGATCAGATGTGATAGTTCAGTATCTGCAGGCCTTTTAAAATTGGGCTTTTTTTGTAATTTTTATGAACTGATAAATGTTGCCAAATGGCTTGAAAATTTACTGGCAGTCTTCAAAGGACATTCAGCTTTAAAAAGTACAATTGAAGCATCCTTTCTTCAGGCTCTTCTTGATTTTTTTTTCTGTGTGGCTTATGGAAGTGGGCATGTGTGTATATCTATATTTAAAAGTGTCCTTTTCTCTTTTGTTTTTCATGGTCTCAGACAGTAACTGTTGTATTGATTTTTTTTTTTAACTTTTGTTGTTGTTGTTGTTCAGTACTAATTTCTAGAACAAAGTTCAGTTATGTCTTAAAATGTTTTGGTTTTTTTTTTAACCAAGTGGCATGATGGGGCAGCAGGTCGCTGCCTGGTGAAGTTTGGTAATCTGCCCTCAGGAGTGAATTGTTATTGATTTAAAGGAAGATGAAAAGTCGGTGGTGTTTTGTGGGAGGGCTAAATGATCTCTTTTGGCCTTAAGATCTAGGTATATTGATTTAAAATTATCCTGCTTTACCTACTGCCTATAAATTTACAAATTCAAGTTAAATGAACATAAAACACATTCTGTTTGAGTCCGCTGTATTTGTATAGGGTTTTAACGAAACCATTTTAAAATGTTGTTTTTTATTAATTCTGTTTAGCTGTGTATAGCTCTCCTAGAGTATTTCTCATTTTGGGGGGGCAGCCTAGCAACATTTGTATACTTCACTGTAATTGAATCCTGATGCAAATACAAGTCTTTGTTATTCTTGCATTCACTGCAGTGACCTTGATAATGTGAATGCTTCACCTTTGCTGCTCCTTGGAAGGCAGTCCTGTGAAATGGGATCAATTACGTGCATTGCTAGGATCCCATTTTCAATACCACTGAATTAAAAACAGTTAGAGCTAGTTAATGGGCTTCCCCCTTGTGTGAGGGAGGGGCAGGGGGAATGAACAAAGGAGAATAGAAGCTGAATTGTTGGAGAGGAGGTAATCTCTGTTTTGTTTCTGCTGTAGATTAGGAAGTATCAATTATCATGTCAGAAGGCAGAGAAGCTAATATGCCCCAGAATCTACACATAGTTATTTAATCATCCTGCCTGATGCACAGCATTCATCATTCACGTTTTAATGCCACTTACTGTTATAATCTCACATTTATTCAGGGAGCATTTAGGGAGAGTCATGGTAATAGGCAACAACCTGGGGAACAGAATAGTGGAGAACCCATATGGTTTGATTTCTGTCTCTTCAACCTAAGCAGCCTGAGCCCTGGACCTGTGCAAACTGTTGTACATGTCTCCACTGCTGATGATAACCCTGGGGATGACTCAAGGCATGGTCTGAAGGAAAACCTTCATGAGCTCCTGTCTGTACTGGGTGGGTAGTTCTCAGTGGTGCTGTAAGCTGCATTTTTCCAAGAGCAAGTGGGAGCTAACATCATCACAGACCTGTGAAGGATACAGGCAAATGGCTGTGAGCAGCTGGTATTTGTGCAGTGAGCTCTAGTAGCCACGCCATCCTGTCATCTGCTGTTTGGACTACTTTCAGATGCCTTCAAGGCACAATTTCAGCAAGCCACTAGATGCAATGAGCACTTGCAGCATGAAGATTGACCAAAGGAGATTCACAAATGTGCAGGATGACACCACACAGGGAAGTGTTTCAGGTATTGGATCTATGAAGACATTCATATATGTATTTTAATTCCTCAGTAAAGTTGTGGTCTAGTCCACACACTGAAAAAGATGAAGGTGAGAGAGTTGGAAGGACTAGGTCACTTCCTTAGGTCTATCCAAGTCATGCCCTGGTCCAAGTTGGAGAAGAGAGCCAAGAAACCCCTCAGAAGGAGGAACCCCCAGTGGCTGATGTTGAAATGCCCTTTTCTCTTCAAGGAGTCACAATGCTGAGGGGAAGTGAGTGATCACTATAAGGAGAACTTGCTAAAACCAAATCTGTGGTCCTGTCACAGTGGTTGTGAACCAAGAGAGGAATCTGGATGCAGTGAAACTTCTCTTCCCTCCATCTTTCTATAATGTCGTGGGAATGCTGAAAGAGACAATACCACCAAAGCCTTGGGATACATTAGAGAGTGGAGCTGCACAAATGCTTACTCTGAAGCAGTAAATTGCCTGATTCCTATAAGCCTCTTCCTAGCAATATCTAGGAGTAGTGAAGCTTTTTTTTTTCACAGCCAGGAGGTAGATGGATCTAAAATTTGAATTTGTGGCACATTCTTTTTTCCCCTGATGCTTCAGAGAGTGGCACTACCAGAAATGAAAGTCAAAAAGGCTGAAAATTCCCACTCTGCTATCCTGTGTGCATATATCTTGCCTAATTTTTCATCAGTCATAGCCACAAAGCAGTGAAAAAGATTGTCGTGGGATGACCAGCCACCAAGCAGGGTAGATTGGGATGGGCATCACGTTTGACCAGAGCTCTGATGAAGAGGAAGAGCTAAAGACATCCATTTACACATCTCAGGTGCAGCTACCATTTGACACAGTTGAAATCTCTGTTGGGACCATTTAGCTTCTGGATGGCAATCCCACCCTCAGATGTTCAGGCTGTTCTCCTGCTACCATTGCATTGCCCTGACCTCCAGAGCCTGTGGTGACCCAGTTAAGTAGACAAGGGCTTAGGACATATCCTGTCAGCAGCAAGGAGAAAAATTGGACTAGAGAGTCCCTGTACAGTCAATAAATTGGGTTTTCATGTTAGAAATGTTCTGGCATATTCTTGAGTTTGTCTCTAAATCCTTATCAACACCTTCAGAAACTAACTGGACTGAAAAAGCCTGCCATATTTTGTTAGAAGAATCTGTATTTTCTTCCTGCAGAAAAATGATGCCTCTGCAGGGTGGGAGAGTCAAAAGCCATGCTTTCATATGCAGCTGCATTTATCCCGTGCCAAAGGCTGATGTTCATCCTAAGCTTGTGTTGCTCGGTCGTGATCTCTGCAGTTTTGCCTCAGCAAAGCAATTTTGCACAGTGCTTGTCTTTAAGCACAGAACTAGTGCTTCTACTTAGCAGCAGAAGTTGGAGAGAGTTATTAAATTATGAAAACCAGCCTTTGCCACAAATTTCCCCACAATTTTCCTCGTCAGTCATGTAGGGGTTTTGTTCTATGTTTGAGCTCAGTGTGATATCACCAAGTTGCTTGTGATTTAAACAGAAGAAACCAACTGTCAGGAGTAATGCTTGCAGGTATTCCTTCTTTTCTTTATTTGCCTTACAGCAGTGCCTGCGGGCCAAAGCAAAGATTGTGCTGGCAGCACTTGAATAGTTAGCTCCTGCTCCTCAAGTCTATACAGATAAAGAAATTATTATTATCTTCATTGCACAAATAACAGCATGGAAAGATGAAGTGACTTGCCCATGGTCATGCTGAGGAGTCTCTGGCAGAGCCGGAAAGCAGCGTATTGTTTCCTCTGGTCTTTCTGATGCTCTTATCCCAGTGCTATCCTTTTGTGTGGCTAGCCACTTGTAGTAATTTAGATTTTTCCATAACGTCGCCTGGCACAAACGAGCCAGCTGGTAAATGGCACTAAATATATGTCCCTTGGATCTCTGCCTTTCAATTTCCTTTTTATTTTTATCACTCGCCTTGTGACAGCCAGGTGTCTATGTAGAGCCTTGTGTCTGGAAGGATCTCAGGATGTGCTCATCTAACCTGCTTTAAAACCTCCACACATGCCACAGGTTCACTGGGTGATTTTTTTTTCCACTGCTTCATTATTTTTGTTCTTAGCTGCTCCTAAATTTAATACTGTGCTTGTCTTGCCCCAAAGACAGCAGCCTTTTATTTATTTGGAGACGCATGTTCTCTTTCAGTCTCCTTTTCCTCAGGACAGGACAGTCTCTATTTGTAGCTTTCTTAACTTGTGGGTTTTCCCCAAGTCCCTCTTGGATTCTGTAAAAATGCACTGTGTTTTTTCCTGACATTCAGAATGGGGCACGGCATGGAGCTCCCTCATGTGCTTCCTCCTTCTCCCCAAGAACCTGATAAATCACTGCACCTACTGGGAAGCCACGGGCTGAGGACTTGCCAGAGCAAACAGCCCAGAGAAGGTGCATTCCATGGCAAAGCAGGGCATCAAGACACACAGGAAGGTTTGCTGAGCCAGGGACACTCCCGAGGACTGCCAAGACCCACCAGGAGCCCACAGCTTGTACAGGAGCAGCTGATGAGTTGGTGGGGCCAGGAGTAGCCACTGCCAGAAAGGGCAGCCCCAGGGAGAACTGTGAGTGACCAGGAGGGGAAACAGGACGTGGCGTGACAGTTTGTGTGGGAGGTCACAGTCTGCTGACTTGGAACAGAGAAGAAATTCAGTTCATCCCATTCCTACCAGTTTGATGGAGCCAGCAAGAGAAGACCCCTTAGAAGACCTTACAGCACTGTCTAGTACCCAAAGGGGGCCTACAGGAAAGCTAAATAGGGACTTTTACAAAGGCCTGTAATGCTAGGACAAGGGGTAACAACTTTGGACTACAAGAGGGTAGATTCAGACTGGATTTAAGGAAAAAAAATTTTAGAATGAGTGTGTTGAGGCACACACACACTGGCTGCCCAGAGAAGCTGTGCTTGCGGCCTTCCTAGAAGTGTTCAAGGCTTGCCTGGTTGAGGCTCTAGGTAACCTGGTCTAGTGGAAGATGTCCCTGCCCATGGCATCAGGTTTGGAACTAGATGATCTCTAAGGTCTCTTCCAACTCAGGCCATTTTATAATTCTGTGAAGCTGCATCTTCCTTCCTTCCAAAGGGGCATTGCGTGCTCCCATGTTTCACACTGTAAAGGCTACTCTTTAGCAAGCTGAAGATACACAAATTTCCCTTGATAGTACCAAGGGGTGTTTTTCCAAGAACCTGTAGGAAAAATTTGATTTGTGCTGACTTTGGTGGTTAGCTTCATCCCAATGTTTGGAACTTGAGATTTTAGGATTAACAGTGCCCATGGTCACACTTAAGTGCCAAAAAGACTGGGCAGGATATCTGAGTTGGCAGCAAGGATGAGACCTGTTAGATTTTTTTATTTGTCTGCCATTTCCCTTAAAAACAGTAGGAGCCTGGGCAGCATTTGCTCTGATCCAGAAAAGCCACTGTCAGTCTCAAATTAAGGGTTTTATATAATCACAGATACATAAACCTGCTGTTTCAGCTCTAGTAATTTTGAGGTTTTACTGATATAGGGGTTTCATCTAGTATTACCTGTTTGATATATTTTTATTTGTTTTTAAGAATTTTATTTCAACCCTTCCAGTCTTCATTAGGAAACTCACTTGTGGAAGTGGTCTGGATTGTGGTTCTGCAAAGCTGTGACCAGCTCAGGGTCCTCTGCCAAGTGGTAGGCTCACACTTTTCTCCCATTTCTGAGTGAGAGGTGAGATAAGAACAGTGGTGGTATTCAGAGGGACCAAATACCACAGGAAATCCAAAACAAGCTCCAGTGGGAGTTAAGGGCTAAACCCTGTGACCTGATGCACCTCTTCAGTAGCTGTTCTTCAAGTGGAAATGTAAGGAATTTATTTGCCTGCCCCTGATTTCACTGGAGTGTTTAGTAATTTGGCTTTAATGTTGGAATTCATCAGCAAGACTGATTGCTGTATCATACAGAGTGGCAGGCTTGGCAGAGAAGGAAATTTCCCACACAGTTTAAAAATGGTCCATGAATTTGCCAGGCTTAGAGTTTGATAACAGCTAGAAAAAGGATGCAGCAAGTCTTGTATGAAGAAAGGAGCTAATTTAGGAATTAAGAAGGTTAGATGGTAGGGAACAGGAACCATGCACATTTTACATTTTATTCAGTAGCTGTGGTTTGGTTTGGTTTGGTTTTGTTTTGCTCTCTGTGGCATGTGGTTTTTAAAAGGAAGTTTTTGCTTAAATGCAAATCAGATATTAGGTTGCTAAAGATAGGGAAGGCACTCCTTGTTATATGTGGTGGAAGCTAGTCTGATAAATGTACTCAATAATGAGAATTCTACAACAAAATGCTGAGCCCTGTGGCTACGATCCAACAAAATGCTGACAGCAGTGGTAGCACTCATGCACTTAAAATTAAGCATTTTCCAAAAATGCTTTGATGGATCAGAGCTGGAGTCCTTATCACCTTGCTAGGAGTGAATTTATGAGAGTCTTGTAAGTCAATAGTATTTATTCTTAGGCTTCACAACTAAACCACTAATGGAATATAGGGAAATTACAGCTTTTCTGTGGTGCGAAGAAATCTGGCTCTGGTCTTAACCACAAACTGTTCCCCAGGTTTCAGAAAAACTTACTGTCTTGATTTCCAGAGGCTCTAGAAAATCAAAATCAGGTATTGGAATCTCCTGTGGATCTGCACCCTATAGGAGGATGTTTCTTCATGCCTCTCTTCCCTGCTCCAGCAAACATTTGTCTCAGATACACGTTGGCCTTGAGTGCAAGTACCTTCTGGGGACATCAGGGATGCCTCTTTTTCCTGAGCCCAGGCAACCTGTGATGCCCCAATGTCACTCTCTCCCTTCTGAGGATCACGATAAATTGCAGCTTAATAGGAGCTGACTGTGCAGGACACAGGGCTGATGCTGCTGTAAATACAAATGAATATATGTTAGGCCTGGCAATTGAAAAAAAGTTTCGGCATGAGCTGTGGTCAGGGCCAGTCTTGCCAGACCAATTTTTAAAATTATTTTTTCTCGACAGCCTATAGCTGTATGACTTTGCACCCTGCAAAATACAGGTGAGTGTTTGCAAGAGGTTTCAAGAGAAAAAATTTACCTTGATTGATGTTGCAGATCACGGTAGCCTTCAATATACAGAATCCTTAAAATTCCTTAAAACTGTTGTGTGCCTGTATTCCTGGTGAGGCACTGAATGTGTTTGTTGATGAACAAAGCTGGAGGTAATACTTGCCCTCCCTCGAGATGAGTATGCTCAATATTACACAATTTTCTCCGTGATATCTGGTCATGTTTTCCTCGGGCCTGTGAGTTTTGTGGGTCTGCAGGCAGCTTCCCTTCTTTAAGAGTGCACGTCTCTCATCCGTGATTGGCAGGAGCCGAGAGCGTGTCTGTGCAGCTCTGTAAACAGAAGGCAAATGCCAAGAATCCAATTTATTTTTTTGAAACCGTGTGCTTCTAAAAGCCTTGCCAAAGGTTATGTGTTTCTTTGAGATGGCAGTGATATACGATAGGTATCATTAAATATTCTGGCTCTGTTCTAAATGGGGTGGTGCGCACATGAGGAACGACAAGGCAGTCTTACCCCAAAGGCTCTATAGCTTAGTGCCTAGATTTTGTGGTGTCTTTAGGCTCTGCTTGTGATCCTGTTGCAGTTTTAATGTAGGACAGCCCTGACACAAAGTAACTTCCTTATGGTGGATTTTTTAGAAATTATTTGCTTGCTTTGTGGTGTAAGCGGTGAATTTTGCAAACTTTCCATGCAGTCCGCAAGAGAGCACAGAGAAAGGAGTGCCAGAGGTGAGATGTTGCTATGCTCTACTGGGTTGCCTCCACAAAGGTAGGCACTTCAGTGAATCTTAGCAATATTTTGTTAAGGAAAACATTTTGTGAATATTAGCAGTTTGTGAATCTTAGCAATATTTTTTTTGGCAAAACTTTCACTGGTCGTATCCACTGTCCTTCAAGCAATTTATGTTGAGTCCTGCTGTCTGACCTGCTGGCTCAACAAAAGCTATGCATTTGTTTTCATCATTTGCACATAAATAATCAGTACTTGGTCTTAATAACAAAGAACATTTTACAGATTATTATAACACAAATTATTGCGGGGAGGATTTCAGTAGTGATTTTTCATGTGCAGCAAGGTATTTGTTGCTATTTTTTCTTTTAGTACCATTTTACAGGAGAAGCAAAATATCGAGTGTTCATCTAAAGATTTACCATAAGAAGCAGTAGGTCCTTATAGGTGGGTCAGTTGATGTTAGCTTATTGCTGTGGTTTCCTCTACCTTCTCTCTTTGCTGATTCTCTTGCAAGCTCCTTTCTGAGATACTCAGAGAAAAGAAAGCCTTGAATTATGTGAATTTAGTGCACACACCCCCCTCCTTCCCCTAAAGACACTGGAATTACTGCCAGAACAGAGAGTATTGGCGCACAGTAAATTGTGCAAGTAAACCTTGAAGCCTTAGATCACATTGGTGCCTAGCCAAGCAGATCTCCTGAGCTGTTACAGAGATCAGAAGAGATGAACCATCATCCCCGTGCTAATGCAAATTGCACGCAGGTTACTTCTGTTATTTCTCTAATGTGAATATGAATTGAAGGTGTTTGTGTCTGGTTTGTGTTACCAACACAAGAGCATTTCTCTGTAGTGGGAGTGCTGGTAATTAAAAGCATTGGATAAGTAATGTCCACAAAACCACGGCATCCATACTGCTCTCTTTGCCTTTAGGCAGAGATCGTATCTTAGGTCCAAGGATTAGAATCCTAGAGAGAAATTCTCTCTCTCTAGGAAAGCTTTGTCAAAGAAAGAACAGGCTCTTTGGCACAGTTAGGCACCAAATGGGGTTTTGCTTTTCACAAACTCAACCTCCTGTCCAGCTGGGAGGCAGCAAGGTCTTGGGAGCACCTTGGCCGTGACCAGCTTGGGTGTCAAGTCACGTCCTGGTGTCGAGCTTAAGGAGCTGTGTTGAGTCTTACAGGAACCAGGATGGGAGCCACCTGAAAGATCACCTCTTTTCAGGGGAGATAGATCTGGTAGCTTGGGTTAGTCATGGAATCATATTCCAAAAATGGGGCCCTGCCTTCTGTCAGGGCCGTGGGGTGCTTCTGTGGGGTTCATCTCTCTTGTCTGATTGTTTTGTTTCCAAGTACAGATCAGGGCACCTCAGGTTTCAAAGGCATTCAAAACGTCCATTCAGACTGCAAAGAGATCTAAGACCTGGCACCTCAGGGTTTCATCTTGGGATGCAGAAGTTCTGAAGAAATATTACCTATTCATTGCCAAAGCAATTTGAAGATTGTGTTCTCATTTTGGTATTTGATGCATGAAAAGGACTGATGTGAAGTCCTCATTTACACAAGAGATGCCTTGAAGAATCATTCAAAAGAAGATGATCTCTATATATGAACAATGCTTTAGGATTTGGCTCCTACTTGGCAAGTTGCTAGGATTTAATCTAATCCTGGGGCTAAAATTTACCTCTTTGCCTTATTTAGGGCCTGTGCAGGATTGAAATCCCACAGAAGATCTCAGATAGAATAGAAATTGCATTTAATGCTACTTAGTACAAGGACTTTTCATTCCCTGGACTCAGTTTCAAAAACATTTACAAGCACCTGCAAACCTGGGGCCCAGCCTGTTTGCCTGACTAGCTAGGTATGGTTTGCAACTCTTTATTCTCAAGGGACAGCAAGTTTCAAAATCCATTATCAGACAAACTTGAGTACACTTTGGGATATGAAAAATTGCAGCACAAAAGTCAAGTTATGACTTAAATTCTAAGTTCTGACTCAGGTGTAATGTTCACAGTAAAAATACCCTTAAGAGAGCCACTGAGTGTTAACCTGCCCTAACAGTTCCTATGTAGAAACGCAAAGAGATAATACAGTGAATGCATTGTTTTTGCCTTCCTCATGCAGTGTTTCTATTTTAACTAACATATCTATATTTTTTAAAATTAACCTACTGCTTGGAGCCACCTGCAATTTTGCAATGCCTTTAGTGTGACTTGGTGAATAAGGCAAGTCTTGATCCAAACTCTGAAGTCACCAAAGGCCTGAGGGAAAAAAAATTAGAAACTGAGTGAAAAATTGCAATTTATCAGGCTTTTGAAGTGAAACCAGAGCTACTTGTCTTGTGGTTACTCTTCTAATATAGGTTTTATTTTCTTCAATTATACCTGGTTTTATTAAGTGCATTAATTATAACCTAATTGTTTGGTTATATAATAACAGGTAAAGGTTGTGGCTTTGGGACTGAGATGGGGAGCCATTAGCTGTTGTTTCTGCCAGAATGAAAAATACCAAGGCAAAAGCAATTGGCTTGGAGAGAGCTTTAGCTAGACCATGAAATGTGGAAACTGGATTATTTGTTTTGTCTTGGTACAGTGGTTGTTCACCTGATAACATTAGTTTCTCTTAAAATATAATTAGCATTTTATTCCACTAAGCCTTATTGTTTGTTAGATATTAGTGGGACACAGCACAGTATGTTGTAAATATGGCCTTTGGTGCCTAGATGGCTAATTCAGTGCTAATGTCATTAGCAAAGGTTGCAGAGGAACAATGTCCTAAAATGTCTGTTCCTTGTGAAATAATTTTCTGTAGTTATTCAGATGTGACTAATGATGCGTCTTCTGCAAAACTTTAATTTATTTATTTGGAATGTCCCCTTACTCTTCTTTAGAAATGTTAGAAACAGAACAAAACAAAAAAAAATATAAAATTAAAAAAAAAAAGAAAAAAATTAAAAAAGGAAGAATCGGTTTTCTATGCTTTTCTTTGCTTCCTGATTAATTTTTGGTCTCAGGAGAGCAAAA
Organism: Hylia prasina; assembly: GCA_013397195.1. NCBI lineage: Eukaryota > Metazoa > Chordata > Aves > Passeriformes > Sylviidae > Hylia > Hylia prasina. Next base: position 2,705,776 of record VYXD01002499.1, read on the forward strand.
ATGTACATTGGCAATTTCACACCTTGTTACATCCTCTGTTTGCTTTCATCACATGCATGGCTGTTTTCATAAATGGCAAACATAAACATAAATGATGTAATATCCCTCTTTGATCTTGACTGTGTGGCTGAGAAATTAATGCATATGTGCAGAACATGAACAATTCACAATGTACATCCACCTTTTGTTGTGTCAAGGAAGGGATGTGAGCAAGACTTCTGTCTGCTTACATAAGAAACATGAGATATTACAGCTTTATGTATCTCGACTCCTATGTGAATTTATTTTTTACATGTTGTACTCCAAATGGAAGGGCTCTGTGGTTTGACTTCTTTGTATTAAGAGGATGCTGCCCTTGCAGAAGCAGTGACCTTTGAAAAGCAAGTCTTAAGTAATCCTTTTATTTTTCTGAGATCATATAGCACAGTATCCAGTTGCAAGCTTTTAAGATGGAATGATTGCAGACTTTGTCCACTTGCCTGGATTGGATTACATTTTGTTTGACAAAGAAAACTCTAAAATACTTATACCTTCCTTCCTTCACTTCAGAGCATCGTAATCTCTGTGCATTGAGGATGCAGAGTAGCTGCTGTATCATGCCAGCACCGCTGGGATTTATTGAATTTACTTAATTGGCCTTTATCTCACGGTTACACTTTAACACTTCTTTTGAAGGAGATTCAAAGAGGATATGGTTACTCCTCCTCTAATTTACTTTGAGCGTTGGGTTACTCATTTTCTTATCTTCCATCCATTTCCCGGTAGAGCAGAGCATTCTCTGAGCCACAGCTGAACATTTTAGAGACTTGCACACCCAGAGATTTAAGTCCACAAAGCTGCTCACTAGCCAAGCTTTTTGCACACACTTTTTAGGGAGAATGCCCTGGTTTAGGGGTGTAGGAAGTTTGATGGGTGCCTTTGAGTGGCTGGTGGTGCATTTTGTGTTGTACTATGCTGGTGCACGTAAAGGAGAGCTCAACTGCCCTGAACCTCCTAGGGAAAGGTTTTGCAGCATGGGTTGGGAGCACTTACATTGTTTCTTGGCTGTAAAGTGCTTGTGAGCCTCAGACCTATAAACACTTCAGGAAACCTCAATAAAGGGATGAAAAATCCACTGTTTGATCAGGCGATTTTGATACTGGGAATTGCATGATTTTCACCTCCCTGACAGGCATTCAATACCAGAGAGGGCTGAGGTTTCCCCTCACTGCTCTTCTCAAGTTTACTTTTGCTAATAGGAGTTTAAAATGGTTTAATGCTCAGCATTGATGCTCTCTATCCTGCCAGACCTCTGCTGCCAGCTCTGCAAGCATGGGATAGGCATTGCAGAGATTTTGGGGGCATTGGAGATCAGGCCCAGAGGGCATAGGTCCCTTCTTTGAGCACTTTGGTGGCTCCTCCCTGTACAGGGTAGCATCAAAGTGGCTCACGATAAGTGATCAGTATCATCTGTTTAACAAGGATTGTACAATTTGCAAAGGACATTGAGACACGTGAGCACATTCAAAGGAGGCAACGAGGTTGGTGAGGGGCTTGGAGCACAAACCCTGTGAGGAATGGCTGAGGGAGCTGGGGGTGTTTAACCTGGAGAAAAGGAGACTCAGAGGTGACCTTATCACTCTCTACAACTTCCTGAAAGGGTGGCTGTGGTCAGCTGGGAATTGGTCTCTTTCTCCAGGCAGCAACTGACAGAACTAGGAGACTGTTTTAAACTACACCAAGGGAAATATAGGTTGGATATTAGAAAAAAGTTTTCTACTTTTAATAATAATTAATAAAGTACTGGAATAGTCTACCTGTGGGGGTGGTGCATTCACTATCTCTGGATGAATTTAAGAGTAGACTAAATGTGGCACTAGATGTGATTTAGTCAAGGTTAGGGTTGGGTTGTACCTGATGACTTGATGACCCTGGAGGTCTCACCTAATGATTCTGTGATACTATGTGATACTGTCTGTGATACTATCTGTGATCTCCTTTTACTTGGCACCACCGCCACAGAGCGAGGCTTGTTATCCAACACCCCTGAAAACTCCCTTGTATCAGAAGGGGCTTCATTCTATTTTAATGGAGCTCACTACTTGCTCACTACTCCTTTGAGAGACACATCTGGCCTACACACGTGCACGGATCTTGTATCTCATGTGCACAACTCAGCTTGCTGTGCACATACGTGCACAGCTCATATTTAGGCACCTGGGGTGATTACAGGAATTCATTTCCCAGTTTAGCAGTTTTTATTTAGGTTTGTTATTTGCCTTCACATAGCCCAAAAACTTGTAGAGGACGTCAGTCACGGAGGGCTAAGGTGACTTTTGCAGATGAAAAATCGTTGGTGATCACCATGCAGTGCCTGCACAAATAATACAATCATCATTCAAATCAAGGTGGCTCTTACTCGCTCAGTGGAGCAGTTGTGAGCACAGTGGTGGATGCACAGTTAAAAAGCAAACATTGTCTGTACAGCTTGATGGCAGCTCTCCAGCAGAAAACAGTATGGAAATAGCCAACACCTTTCAGGATCCTTCAAGAGACAAGTGGGGAAAGTAAACAGGAGTGTAAAAAACTATGGCTGAAGCAAGCTCAGATGTGGGAACTTGCTATAGCAGAGAAGTCTTGCTGCTAGCCTTCAGTCCAAGAATAATTGTCTGGAGCTCTTCCCTTACATTTTGGCTTCATATCAGACCTGGAAAAATTAATGTATTTGTTGTCTTTATTTTACTTAATGGGTTGAGGTCTTTCATAATGTTGAGATAATTAGCTAGTCCTGCATGTAGAAGAAATTTTTTCTAGAGCTCCAAATACATTTTGGAAGATGAAATGTGGTTGTTTGCTGCTACTCTTTGCATTCCATTCCCCATATGGCCACAAAAGTCTTTGCCATGGGTCTCCTCAGGCTCCCTATCATCCTTGCAGGAGCTGGCCTGTGTGGAGGGTGAGTTAAAGTCCCTCATCCAGGCATGGTCTTTATCTCTGGAGAAGCTGCTTTTGGCCCTGCAGATGGGCGACTGAATTTCTCCCATCCCCGTTTCTTTTTGCTCAGTGTTGTTTCCTAATCACTGGCATGAAATACCTGGGGTGTTAGGGTTGCATTGCCCATGGCAACTTTTGCTAGAGAGCTGGCAGGGGTGGCAGCAACCACAGCTTAAAAAGTCTCTGCAGACATCCAGCTGAATACAAAGGATCAAGCCAGTTTCTGATGCACATGTGTGCTGCGAAGGACAGATAACCTTTCAGGGCTGCATCTTAAAATAATGAGCAGAGCTGGTATGGCTGCTCTCATGCTGTGGCTTCCCCAAGCACACTGAGAACTTCCAAACTGTGATTGCCATTAAAATCTTTTGCCATTTGCAAGGAATTAGCATCACTATGTGAGCTGTAACACCCCAGTGATATTTATGGGGAGCAATTGAATTATAAAGGTTGTAATATTCCTTGCTCCTGGAAGGAGGAGGCTGAAAGATGCCTGGGCTTAAACTACTTAAAATCCAAAAACAGTTAAGGAGTCCATGTAATCTAAGGTCTTCTGAAAAATATATGCCTTGAAAGCAGTCAAAAGAAAGCAAAACATAATCAATATGTAATTCTGATAACATAGACCCCTGACACTGAAAAGAGAAGGTGTGGGGTTGATGTGTAAGCTGAGATAGTAGCTCTTGTTATTACTTTGCCTTGGTGGTCATGCTACTGCAAATCTGTGCAGGTCCAGTTGTTAAAAACGGGCAAATACCACCAAGGTAAAAACAGACCCCACTGATCTGCAGTAGCTAAGGATTGTCTTGTGTTTGAGGATGCACTGAAGAGTTTGATTTTGGCTAAGGCAGACCATCTCACTAACACTGGTTTTCGTCTGTTCTGTTTTTCTCCTGTCTTGCAGCACCTTCTCCAGTCAGTACCGTGAAAAAAGGGAAGATAACTAAAAATAGCATCTCCCTTTCCTGGCAGGAGCCAGATCGACCCAATGGCATCATCCTGGAATATGAAATCAAATATTTTGAAAAGGTGTGATGGACTGATTGCTGAGCCTCCCAAGTACCTTCTCTTTATTGTTTTCTTCTTTTAGTTATTATTATTTGAGTCATGGAAGGGAATGGAGAGATTTTATGCGTAAATCAATGTCAGATTGATTTTGCAGTAAATGATTAGGAAGACTTGAAATGAGGGTGTTGTTTTCCATTAGTGTGCCACTTCTCTTGAACAAATACATTAAATCCACATGCCAGATTCCTCTCCAGCCTTATCACATTGAGATGGAGCCTGCTCATTTGTTAAAAATAGAAGGGGTTGGGGACTGAGCATCTGCCTCCACCCAGAAACATCAGGCAAGACCTTGCCTTTGGTATTTCGATTTCTCATTTGATTTTCCATCCACTGTGAAAGGAGAGGAGAAGGAGGTTTTAGGGAGAGATTGTATGTCCTCTGAAATGAAGAAGGGCATCCTGGCTTAAAAACTTGCCTGGGTTTTCCACCTCTTTTGATTTAAGGGGAAGCAGTCTCCCCACAAGACTTGCCTCTCCTAGTCTTCATTTCAAATGCTGACTTGTTCTCTTCCTGCAAAATTAATGTCATCTAAATAAAAATGGTTATAAATGCACTTTATCAAAGTAGTGTATTTTGACTGATACGGCCTTAAATCTCTGGAAAACTTGGATTTCCAAAAATCAGGTTTTCAGGATTTGATTGAATAGCAATTTTTTTTGCCTTAGCTAGAATTGTAAGGTGGTTTTTTTTTTTCCTCAGAAACATCCAGGCTTTCTATATGAAAACAAGAGGAAAATAATGAAATTGAGTCACAATTCACCTTTTTAGGGGGATTGAATTTTTATTTTAAGGAAGATATTCCATTAGCTCTACCTGTGTTCCAGGTGAAATAGCTCAACATGGACCAGAACCAGATCCTTTCTCCTGTCTTCTTTCTCTGACCATGGGAAAGACCTGCTCAAGCAGTCCATGCAAACAGGGGAAAGAATTTAATAAATCTTCTCCATCAAAATAAAATCAACATTATTTTTGCAGATGAGGAAGCTTGTAAAGTAGATATGTGAGTGATTTAAATAGGGCTGAAGATTTAAGTACACAGCAAGAATCAGGTTATTTTGTTGCTGGAAATAATCCATTACTAATTATTTTATTAACTTGTTTGAATGACTGTTTGGGTACATTGAACCCTTACTGTGGAATGGCTTGGAAAAAATAGCTATTAGAAACCAAAAAAGGTAAAGCAAATAATTAAAGTGAAAAAAAAAAAAAGTGTATTTCTTCATTTTCCTTAGTTTGTTTCCAAACAAATTGGCAGGAGAGAGGGCTTAAAATGTTGTATTTCTAGTCCACAACTAGTCTAAAATAGCTTCAGCAAACAGTTCTTCAAGAGTGAGTCCTTTGTGGAGAGGTAGCTCCAGCCAGTCCAAGTTTATGCTGTCTTGATTTATTTTCTTCAGGCTGAGAGTGAAGCTTATTGTTTTCCACAGAAAAGCTCAAGAGTCCAAGTGTTTGCAGAAGCCAACAGTGTATTGAAAAGTTAATTGTCTGACATACTAGCAAAGTAGTTGAGATAGGTTGGGGATATTGCCCTTAATCCTTTTTCTTTGTTGCTACTATAATTTATATTCTCTCCCTTCATAAGGGTGAATTCACATTCATCTCCAAGCGACAAGAATGATTTATATTAAATATTTGGGAAAACTGAGTTTTGTCAGACTGCATTCGTGTAAGAGGGAATCACTCCTTAATAAGAAAAAAGGGGCACATATATATGTTTGTGTGTGTGTGTGTTTGAACACATTTCACCAAAACAGGCTTCAATTGAGAAATTTTGTAATCTTATATTTAAGAAATTCCCAGCACCTTAGCCAGGCATATTGCTGTCTATGGGAAGCTGGTCATTAAACTAAAAAGAAAAAAGAAAAATGAGCTCAGATTCTAGGAGCTATCCAGAAATCTTTGTAAGGAACTACTAAAAACTCTGGTTTAACTCATAATAATTTCGATCTGAGAGGATATAGTGAATAAAAAGCAGTTTCCAAATTTGTAGACCTTAATTTATGAGCTCTTGTCTAGATTATGTGTTACAGTAAATAATTCTAAGAGTAATTACCTAGTATTTCAACAAAATTTTAATCAAAGAACTGGAACTGTTTCGCATTAGAAACTGATGTAGATGAAGATTTATTTCAGCAATTTTTCTTCAAGTTCATTGCTTCAGAAGAACAATGCAAAAATTAGGTATTTTCCTAATACCTGATAGGAGTTTTGGTTTATTATTTCCTTCCCCAGATCAAATTGGTGGTTCTAGAAATGCAGGCATAAAGTTGTACAGTGTGTAATACATTATTCTCTTTTAGGCCTACTTACATTACTGGGAAGCCGTTTTGGTGTAAATCAAATCCTTTTTTAAGGCGATGGGACTTGTTTTATCTTCCCTGTGCCTTGGGATTGATCTTTGTATGATAAACCTTTCCATTGCCCCAGGCCATGTACATCCTGAGCAATGGAAAGCTGCCTCTACTGCAGATGCCAGTTGCGTGCCTCCTGGAATCACTGATTATAAAAGAGAAAATCAGATCTCACATTTTGTGTTGCAGAAGGGACCTTCAGAGAGGGGGCGTGGAGGAAGAAATCCTCAAAAAATGCATACTTGGGTCATCTTTTATAATGTTTCTCTGGGGGTCGTTAAGAGTCTGTCTTCTCTGAGAGCCACTCTTTGTGTGTTTAACTCTGTGGTTTTTTTTGGGGGGGTGTTGGGAAAAGGACCAGGAGACGAGCTACACCATCATCAAGTCCAAAGAGACGACGATTACGGCGGATGGCTTGAAGCCCGGCTCGGCGTACGTCTTCCAGATCCGGGCCCGGACAGCCGCCGGCTACGGGGGCTTCAGCCGAAGGTTCGAGTTCGAAACCAGCCCAGTGTGTAAGTCTTTTTAATTCCTGTCAGCCCGTGTCCCTGCTGCACTTACCAGAAACAAGTCAGGGGATCGATACCTTCGCAGAGAGCGCTTCCTTTTATCGGCCTCGTCCCTTGACTTTGGAAACGTCGGGCACGTCATGACTCTGCACTTGATGTATCTGTGCTTTGCTCCCTCATGGTGAGGCAGGAAATCTTCAGGCTTGAGAAATTCATGGCCTTCCCTGCTTACAAAAATCCTGTATTTACAGGAGCCTGGTGTAAGAGAGTCTTTCCTCTCAGGAGGGACAGAGGGGATAGGACCTCCTCCTTAAAGGCTGTCTGTAGAGGATGCTGAACTCTCTTAAATATCTACATCTAGGGGAAAAAACCCTGAAAAGGTGCCTCTCTGCAAGGAGAAGGGTTGAACTAGCATTAGTGTCTTTTGTGTATTTTGGGGTAAGTTCCTCTCAAGTTAAAAGATTGACTCTGTTGGCTGCCAGTGCCACAGCCTCAACAAAAGGAGGTTGACTTGTAATCAGAAATGGAAAAAAATGTGCATTGCAGGTGCAGGACTTCTTCTTGGCCTGTTGCATATGTGGGGTTTTAAATTTTCTTTAATTTTTTCTTTTTAATGAATCTGATTATCCAGGGCTGGACTCTGGAACAGATTCTGTGGCAGGGTGAACTCCTGAGGCATGCAGAGGCTTAGCTGCTCTTTCTTCTACGTTCAGGCACAGCTGTAGGGAAATTCTTTTCGTCCCAAATACAGAATTTTGCCAAGGTGTCAAATACAATTTTGTCCTGCAGAAAATATGTCTTCTCTCTTATAGTTTGTACAGCTGTCATTTATTAATATTTGTACTGTGTGCATGGAAGAGGAATTTTATGGTGGAAATACTCTGATCGTTCCTGTGGGAAAGAGACTATTTTCTGTGTTTTCCTTGGAAATTTAAATTCATCAATACTTTGATTACTGTCACTCCAGTTTATTTAAAATTCATCATCTTTGAGAAGATGCAGAGTTGTCTTTTCAGTGCATGCTACCTTTGAAGTCATAACAGATTTTCAAGGACTTGTTATACGTGTGCAAATGTAGCTGTGAAACCAGTGATTAAGCTAATACAATGAAAATTGCATCACAATGCAAACATTAATGCAGCAAGGACAGTATATTTAATGTATTTCTTATTGTTTAAGAACAATAATTAACAATTAATTGTGCCCTATAAGTAGCAACCAAATCATGTTATGCCAAAAAATTATTCTGTACAGTTTTTCTCAGTTGGAAACTTTGTAGCTTAGAGTTGTTTGAGTAATAGTGTTCTGGTCTATTAATAATTAACACATGAAATATATGTACAGTTGATCTATTACCTATGATCTTGGTCCAAAAATAATGGCATTTCATAAAGCCCACATGTAAGTATCTGTGTTAATCAGCACTTTTGGAGGGCATCACGTGGAAATATTTTTAAACACTAGAAATTCTGTGGGTCATTTAGTCATACCCACATCCCAGTCTTTTTCACATTTTAAAGGCAGAGATACAGGACTATTAAGGAGTTGCTGCAGAGTCACAGGAATACCTAGTGCATGGTCCCCAGTTTGGGAACTGGGAATTGTTCGTCTGTTGGACTCAAGCTCTGGCTGAGGCCAGACTTAACCAGATACTTTCACACTTGATAGCATTGAAATACAATGTAAAACCTTGCAAAATGCAGCTCTGTTTGACATTTAAAACCTTATAAAAAGCATTTTTTCCCCAAAGCCCTATATAAAGTCAATATTAGTGCCAGGAGTGTGATCAGACTCCCATTGCTTTCCTGCACATCCTGGAGATTTTGAAAGCAAGCAGAGATCGAAATCTCACTGCTACATCAGAGTACAGATCTGAACTTCTTGTTAGAGCCAAAGCAAATAATTTTTATTGAAGCACAGATGAAAACCTTTCAGTGGCTGTTCTGAGAAACAAAAACACTCTCCAAGTCGTTTGGACTGAACAACAGGGTTTGTTTCCAGTTTCTGTAGTTATCTTTAATACATTTGGAGGAATTATACAACAACAGCCTGAGAAATGCAATGGAGAAAAGCTATAAGCTGTTTTGGACTTCCCTGTTTTTACAGATTTTGGCAATTTTTGCATACTTCTCCCTGCTTGTGCAATTCTGCAAAGCACCATGAAGCAGCCAGGGCTTCAATTTTCAGCAATTTTTTTTTTTTTTTTTTGAGTGGAAGGTGTTGCTGGGTGTATCCACTTGTTGCTTCATCCTTTCCAAATGCCACCAAGCTCATCTAGCCCCAAAAACTAACCTTGCCAAGAGCTGGATTTTGGCTGGATTGGTGAGCTAATCTAGCTGGTCTGCTGGGTGAGAGTAGGAACGTGTCATCAAGCTGAGAAGGGATAATGCAGGTGTGTGTGTGTCGCTTTGAATGGCAGCAATTCCCAGCTTGGCTTATGAATTCATCTGCCATAGATCACAGTAGAATTTATCTCATTTCCCCATCCCTTGAGCTGTGCAAAAAACCACCAATCACTGCTTAATGTTCTCCTTTAAATGTTTTTCTTTTTAATTATTTTGTCAAGAAAGCAATAAAACACCATCTTAAGGAGCCCTCATAACTTTGTCAGGCTAATAAAATCTCTGGATGATGGCAAGGGTTTGGAGCAGTTAACATTAAATATTTAATGTATTAGGACCAATCCTTCTGAAATCACACTGCTGTAGCAGGTACACCCCACTCGTGGTTAGGCACCAGAGAGTTCCCATATGAAGAGCTGTTGAAGCCCAGTGCAGATCAATTTTTAATGCCATACCTTTCTGTCTTTCTTTTCCTTTAACAATTAATATGGGACTATATTCAGTTATTTTATAGCCTTCATAACGTTAATGCTGTGCTAAGGACCCTTTTTTAGTGCAATCATTTAGTTAAAGGTTTCTTCACTACGCAATCAATTCCTGCTGCTCTCTGGGGTGGATGAAGCTTCATCCTGGGCTGGCACGAGGTTAAGAGCTATAATGAGGTTTTCCCCCACAGAGCAGTGCTGCCTGTGCCAGGGAGCTGGTTTTGCAAGGAGGATGTGAGATTTGTACCCTGGGGTGGTTATATATGTGCAGATAAATAAGCTGGCAGCAAAGAGGGCGAGGTGAGGAGACCAAATTTGGTTTCTGCTTGGGGTACCCCACGTACCAGCTCCTGGGGGGAAATGGGCTCCTTCCTCTGCCATGTAGGCAGATAATCAAGATTTGAGTGGTACTAGCATTTCCATTTTACAGTCTACAGGAGCTTGCTCACCTGCTCTTACTTGACCCATGTCAAAACCCAGTTCTCAGTGTGCTCTCCTGACCTTTTTGTTGGCATCTCTATCACCAGATTAGTCTCATGCCTTTTGGCAGGAGGGCTCCTTACAAGATGGACTGGAAGAGTTTTGCTTCCCCAAGTTTTGGCCAATAAAAAGACCTTCCAGTGTTATGTGTCTTAGCAAATTCCTGTTTTACAGAGGGCACCTTATGGCCATGTGATAGAGGTGCCACAAGGAGTTAGTTTATAATTGTTTATAGCTTCTTGAAGAGCAGGTAATTCTTTTTATCTTGTAGATTTTGCCTATGTCTGTTAGCAATAACATTTCATAAATGTTCTCTCTGACTGCTGGGTTTTCATCCAAATGAGACCCTGTTGGGTTTTCATCTTTTGTCTCTGATTTCTAATGCAGCTAACTCAGGGAGAAAAACTTGAGTTCACAAACTCAAAGGCTGCATTCTGCAACGCTTTGGTTTCTGAATTCAGGGATGAGATGCAATCTCGTTGGGTTTTTGGCTTAGTGTTGCATGTGGTTTTGTTTCCTTTCCACCCATATCCTTTCCAAACTAGAAACAGACAGCAAAAAGGGGAAAACACAAACCGTAAAAGAAGAAATGAACTGGTAAGACTTGAAACCTCGCTGGCAGCCTCACTTGAAAGACTTGTATGAGTGCTGACTGTCATTTTAACCCTAATCTCCATTTTCTGTTTCTCATCTCAGCAGTAGCTGCATCCAGCGACCAGAGCCAGATTCCTATAATTGTTGTGTCTGTAACAGTGGGAGTCATTCTGCTGGCTGTTGTTATCGGTTTCCTTCTCAGTGGAAGGTAAGAGAAGAAGCTGTGTATTTATATTTCTTCAACTTTTGTAATAACTTTTATCTGACCGGCCGATTGGTGTGATTTAGGCAGAAGCAGCATGGGAACAAAGCTGTCAAGCTGTAGCACTGTAAAACAGCACAAGGGTGGACTGATTGATCTGTTTGGACAAGCAGGAATGACAAAGGCACTCTCGCAGATGTAGTTCACTTCCCAATGATTTTCATCTGTGTATAGGCTGGCCCTGATTATTTGACTTGATTTTCACAGGAGTGTTTTCACATTCCTTTAAAAATAAGCAGAACATATTATTACAGGTAAAATATCTTCACCCCCATATGTTTGCGCTCAGAGCTTGCAGTGGACTTTGCTCACGGAGAAAATGTGACTTCAGGAAAACACTTTTGAAGAAAATGAGAATAAACCCGCTGAAATGGCCAAATGTCCCACATTTTGGTCAGATCTGGATTTCATTCCTCATGTGTGGGATTCTAATGTGTTCCCCAAGTGTTAGTAAATCATACAGAGAGCTTCTCCCACAGAGGGAGACACTCTGCTTCAAACCATCCTGTTGATTTCTCATGTGCTTAAACATAGGCAAGTGATGAAAGCCTGGGCTATACCATCTTTGACAACTCTAATAGAAGTTGATGGAAGTTTTTGATGAACAAGAGATTGTGGTACTGGGGCAAAATCTGGCTTGTATCAGGATGAGTTTGTACTGCGACATTAAACTTGTTTGGCAGTCAGAATGGAAGGCACTTTTGTCATATGCTACATGTATATCAGTACATTTTTTAGTGCTAGTAGTCAAACAATGCAGCATCCTTCATGCATATGTGAAGTACACCAAGCAATATGAAGTGCTCCACAAAGCCATGTGAAGCACATCTACTGATAAGGCTGAATTTGTTTTCAGTGCAAAACAAACATTTATGCTTCTAAGTTATCCATCAGCCCACAGTTGCTTTTATCATACAGGTCTGTCTTAAGCTCAGGTCTAGCAAGGTGGCTGTAAATTACAGGATATTGTAAGCACTAAGAGATGTTAAAGATGCAGAGGAACTCCACTGAATTTGTTGGCTGAGGGTCTTATTTCCTAGAGGAGGTAAGGTATCAGTCTGCAAATGCAGAGCAGTGGAATCCTGCCAGGCTGAGCAGCTCTGTCCCCAGGCATAAGGCATCCATGGAACGACACGGACACAGTTATTTCCTGTCTTGAAAGGTAAGTGTGCTGCCAGACTCATCTCCAGTCAAGGTCAGAGACTGACAGTCTCTTCCAGCTCAGCTGTTCAAGCTCCTGTTGTCTGCTTTGAATGATTTGTTGGGCTTAAAAAGGGAAAAGTAAATGCTCCTGTGTGCATGAGAAGCATGCAGCAGCAGAGAGGAGTGGGTGGGGTGAGTCAATGGCTGCAGGCAATTCACACCAGGGCCTACAGGAAAGCTGTAGTCAAACGACTTGGCTCTGAACACTCTAGACAGGATTCAAGTCTCTCCTTAAAGACTAGAGGTTGCGCTTGAAATTCCTCTTCAGTCAGAGCAGGTGGATGTGAACCTTGGCTTCCCCCCTCCCAGCTGTGTGCTTGTATTGGTGCAAACAGGAGAGTGCCTGTGTAGGGAAGCTGTGGATGTAACCTGGCACCTCTGCAAGGAAGAGTCTGGGGGGGTGAATGACATGTGGAGGAATGTATATCCCTCTGTGGCCATAGGGAATCACAGCTGTGTGGCTGCCAGTAGCTCCTGCTCTTTCCACAGTCGTTGGCAAAGGCTCAGCACCCCTCTGAGGAGGATGTACCCTTGCAGGTCTCCTTTTCACTGCTACTCTCTCTGGTCTCAGCAAGCAGCTGCAAATCCTGAGCCATTTGTCAGCAGTTCTCATTAGTTACATCTTTCTGTCCTCATGCCTAATGTGTTTTCCAGGATGTGCTTCCTCTTAGCTCTTTATCTCTTGGCGTGCTTATGTAAAAGCCCTTGTCTTCTTTGGCTAGAGTTTTATTTTTATTGCTGCCTCTGCTGCTACCTTAATCCTCCTACCTTGTACTTACACTTTCCTCTGTGGACCCCAGGGCAGCTGCAGGTTTCTGGGATCTCCATGGTGCCACACTGGATGTCTGGGAAGGGCAGGCACAGGGAGCTGAGCTCTTAATCCATTTTTATCTTTTCAACCCTTCCCCTAAGTAAAAAGACCACAGTCCCTCATTTGGAGCTGGTGGAGAAGCCTCCTGCACCAAGGTTTGGCCCATCGTTAGAAAATTGACTTCAAAACCACAGGGCTTCTCCAGTGATTTGAGTTCCCATGAATTTTAAAGTCTGTCTAGTACACTGACTCGTGAGAACAGCAGAATAAACCCCAAAAATCCAGAAAGATGACAGACATTTTGAAATTAAACAAAGCAAAACAAAGAAATTGCTCTGGTTTGGAAGAAAGCAGAGATGCAAGGGAGATGTGTTACTTATGCTGCTTTGCCTTGGATATGGATTCAAGACAATTTGTGGAGTAACTCTCCTGCTGTGACAGCAGGGACAATAAACTGTTCCAAGTCATGGGATTATCCCTTTCTGAAGCAGTTAACCTGTTTCTGGAAGATGTTTTCCTAGTAAACCTCTGGAGTGGTTATGTTGTTCCAGTGCCTGCTTCCAGGGAGTTGCATTTTCTTTCCCAATTCTTTCCTGTATGTGCTATTAGGAAAACATCTATTTTGAACTCCAGCTGGAATCACTACTGCTTGCCACACCAAGCAAGCTGTGCAAAGCCCAGGCTCTGTCTTTTCTGTTGATGTAAGAGAGCAGGAGAAGGAGAAAAGCCATCTTGCTTTGCCACACTGAGGATGTAGCCTGGCCAGCTCCTGCAAATGGGCTACTTTGTGCTGGCTTCAGGGTGCTCCCAGGTCCCTGAGAGGCCCTGGATGCCTCAGGATATCCCTCCCTAGGATGCTGTATGGCACTTCTTTGCACCTATCCTCCCAGGTCCAGGCTGCAGCGAGCAGAGGCTTGAGAGCAGTTCTTCAGTGCAAAGTGAATGTCATCCTGCTCTTGGCAGTTCTGAAAGGAGTTTCCAGCCATAGGGCTGAGGAGTTTGCTGGAGTCTTCTTTTATTTTTTTGCTAGGTTCCCAAAGGCAGGACCACACCTCTTCCCCTTTTTCTGCTTTCAAGTCTCTGCAGTTTTCTTGCTTCTTTTGAATGAATATAAGTAACAGCTTGGCATTTCCTGTTGGCAGCTGGCCCTAAACCAAAGGTCAGTTGAACAGTCGTGGTGGCATTTCCACATGTCAGCATCCATCTGTGGAAATGCACTTTGCGTCTGAAGCTGTAGATTCCTGGGAATTTGAAACTAAATGTGCTTTGCCCTAAACAATTAAGCTGCATTTCAGAGCTGATTTACTTGCAGATGCTCCAGAAAACTTCCTGTAAATAACACGTCCTCCAACCAAGGTCACAAATGCCAAGCCAAATAGCCGATCACTTTTTTAAGTTATCCTGCTCCTTGCATCAAGGGCATATTAATAATATAACAATTGGGATTACAAATCAAAGGGATTCACTAAATCAGACTGTAGTTGTCTCAGGATAAAAAAGAAAGAAGCGGATTGAAAATCTATTATTAAACCAGCTACAAGTACTGAATTAAAGAGCACAGAGTTGTTACTATCTTTGTTTTGTTAGGATTATGTGTTCTCAAAAGCACGGTGCATTTTACAGATAGGGCAAAGCTATAAATTTTGCTTTCCTAGGAATGCGTGAATTAGATGTCTCTCACCATTATTGTTCCTGATTGAAATATGTATTAATCTAAAATCATAACTGACTTTTGTTTTAAAGTCTGTGTCGGACAGTCCAGTGACAAAGATCTTTGCGCTCCATCTCACAGGGAGCAGTAAGGTGCCTCAGTTGTTGTTTTGTGGCATCAGTCTGTTTCTCCCTACAAACTGAGGTCAGGAGCCAGATTTTCAGCAGTCTGGGGAGGAGACCAGCTGCTCCAGAGCAGTACCCCTCTTTTGTGCTTCAAACCCAGCCCTCTTCACAAAACAGAAAAGGTCTTAGGGTGAGTGTTAAGAGACTGCTGGTCCCTCCAGTCCCCCAAGCTTCCCAACTTCATAGCACTAAACAAAAGCATGAGCTTTTACAGAGTGAAGTGGGCAAGATATTAGGTCAATGCTGTGCATCTTTGCAAAAGCTGTTCAAAACAGCCAAGTCAACTGTGCATCTGCATTTATAGCCAACTACCCATTATGGTTGACCTTTCCATCTCAAGTCATCTTTCAAAGAACCAGAAGGAGCTTTTCATAGAACTTAGGGAAACAAAAAAAATAAAGCAACAAAAAGCTGCCACTTGCCCTGTGTCATGCTTATATAGAAAGTCTCCTTCTGGCAAGGAAGTAGCCTCTGAAAGACAAAGCAAAGACAAATCTTGCCACCTGGGTATTGGCAATTAGAGGCTCTTACACCAGTGTATCCATCCTTGACCTTAGCTGATTTAGACTTTTAAATATCCTTGCCTGTGGTGGCAGAGGGCTACTTTCTGACCACAAATATGTGCATCTTGTTAAAAAGTGACTTTCAGGGAATAGAGAGGATGAAAGATTGTGGTGTATATTCTAGGTCCTGAGACAGTGTTTACAGCCTTCTGTGATGTGGAAGGTCGAAATGGATGAATTTTTCCACAGCCTCCCCCATCCTATTTTCCAAGTTATGTCAGGGCTTAAAATAGTTTGCTTTTTCAATATTTCCATAGGAAATGGGAGACAGTCTATAGATAATGGTTTTCATAGAGAATTTTTCCAGCATGAGTCACAATTTTTGTGAGTTGGGACTTTTTTAAGGATTTTTATCTCTAAATTCTTGCCTGCTCTTCCTTCTTCCTGCAGGACATTGTCTCCTGTGATTTATAGCCACTTTATTATGCTGCCTACTGCCAAATATTCCCCACGATTCACCTGACAAGAGGAAGGATTTTGTTGAGGAAGCTACTGCTCTGCCAAGTCAAAATTCCCATCCACCGAGAGCAGGCAGGGTCTGGTCCTGCTACTGTTGGGGTCAAGGTTTTTACTGCTTCCATCCTATTAACAGCCTCTCTGCTGGTGCATTTTTCCAGAGAGGAGCAGCACTGGCTTTCAGTACTGCTCTCAGAAGGGAGAGTGCTCCAGTGCACCCTTGTGCTCGGGGACATACCTTCCTAGGGCCTGTGTGGAAATGTGCTGCCCGTAGCACCCGTCTCTAACATCCTGTCAAGATCAGCTTGGCAAATTTGGCTGCTCCAACACCTCATTTCTCTTCTACTCTAAACACTTTTTGGCTTAGTGCGAGCTCGGCGGGCTCCGCAAGGCAGCCTGTGCTCTGCAGTTTTGAGATGGGTTTAAGGACCCAGGCCAATCTGCCTTCAGATGACTTTGGCCCAGACAGAAGGTGAGAGTTGACCAAATCTGTAATTAAACTCCAAGTTATTTCTGAGCCCCTCTGGCAGCAGCCAAGGGAACGGGCTGGAAGGACTGTGATGAACAGACAAGCAACCAGCATAAGCTTTGTCTGGGCAGGGAAAATGGGGGGTAAGTGCAGCAGAAATGATGAAACCTCCTCACCTTCTTGCAAATGATTTCTTTGATGGCATTGTGCAAGTCCTGTTTCCGCTTGGAGGAGGGAATTGGGCTGCCCTTCGAGCTGGAATTTGTAGCAGCTTGAGGCTCCTGGTGAGCACCCCTTGTGTATGTAGTCTTTGAAACTGGGATTTTACAGTGTCTTCTCTAGACTGTGGAGTGGGTACAGAATGAAGAAGGAAGTCAGACTCTTGGTACCTTCTGCACTTCTGAGTATGTGGATGTTTCACCTTGCTTTGAAATCAGCAGCGTGACCTCTCCCGGGGCTTCGCCATGTAGCGGCACTTGGCCTCTTATCTAGAAAAAAGGTTATCTCTGCTTTCTTGTGCCTTAGACATAGAAAAGTATAATGCCAGAGGTCTTTGCAAGTGCAGTTCCTTTCCCTGAGGATGTTGCTTTCCTTCCCCATGGTGACTGCATAACTATCACCTGCTTGGCCTTCTGCATTCTCAGTTTTTTCCCAACCAGTGCAGAGACGCATTTTAATGTATGAACTAGGATAGCTCAGCAGGAAGAGCAGGTGACTCCTTAAACATTGGTGTATTTTGGGACAAAGTGGGAATATATTCCTAGCAGCTCACAGTGTGTAATGCTACTTCTCTGAGGTTTAGAGCAAGCATGTTGACTCAGGAATTGCTAGGTGTAGCAGTGGCCTCCTGACCTGGAGATGCAGGAAGCAATCATTACCATCACTCAAGGCTGTATGAAGGATTAGAAAAATCTTCCCAGGCACCCTCAAGTATTTCAGTCTCTAATTGCAAGCCTCTGAAGAACATCCCATTAGAACAGCTTATTAAAAGCAACAAAAGAGACTTTCATTTATCATGATTCCAAGTCTTCAACTTATAACTCTTAAAAGCCACATCTATATATGGCAGAGCCTCTCTGAATTCTATCTAGACATTAAAAATGTAGTTTAATTCCAAATGCTCTCTGGGTCATCTGCAGACTTGTGGTAAATTAATTACAATAATTGCAGGCACAGTTGCTGGGGCCCATGATATATATACATTTCATTAACCAAGCCCAGGATTTGAAACAATGCCAAGGGTGTTGATAAGTGCTTCTCGCACAGGTTTATTAAAGTTTGCTCTCTGGACAGTTGGGTTTGCAAACCACAGAAGCTTTGTGGGGGTCACCTTAGCTAGAGCTGGAGGAGTGTTGTCCCTGTGTGCCTGAGATAACTGAAAGCAGCAGGGTTGGGCTGGCCAAGGAGCAGGGCAGTGCCAGCAGGCCACAGAGGTCCTGGAGGTGTCACTGCAGATCCAGAACTCCTCTACATTTTGGTTTTTTCCATCTGCAGCCCTTTCCTTGAATCCAGGGCTAGAAGCAGGTGTCACACCTTGTTTCAAGCAAGCTTGGCTTTTGGAGATGGTGTCGCCTCAGAGCCTGTTCTTTTCCAGCAAAGGGGGTTTAACACTGCAGGTATTTCCTCAATAATTTTTGCTGTTACATGGACATGTCATCTGTTATCCTGCAGAGGGGCTCCTGACCAGTAGCAGCCCCCACTTCCTCTCCTCACAGTTTGCTGATTGATTTAATGAGGCTGGAGGAGAGTTTGCAGATAAAATTGATGTATGCAGTGCTTGGTTCAACTCTGCTCTCCAATATAGGTCGGCTTGCTGGCTAAAGATCTTAAAACCCTGGAGAGGTCTGGCTGTATTTCATTAAACAGGATTTTAATCTTATCCATAGTATTTGATCTTGTCTGGAAGGCTTTTGCTTTCAGCTCCTCAGTTTCTAGACTAAGAAAGCCCTGCAGGAAATGAGGAGGTGGGAACTGGGCCCCTCCTAGAAGCCATCAGGCACCCAAATCTGATGGCCACGAGATGCATTATGGCTTTGCTTGAGTTTAACATTGGTTTTATTTGCCTCAGGATTTTTATATTTTGAACTTTATCTGCCAAATCAAGCCATCCTTTTAACACAAGTAGTAATAAATCTTCCTTTGTCCTGACTGTTCAGACCAATTAGTAAGTTCACTTACCTATCCAAGTGCTCCTTGGACCGGAAAGTGAATTTTATTGTCTGCTGATCCAGTTTAGTTTGTTTCTAAGCACTTTAGATTTTCCCTGATGCTAAACCTCAGAGCATTTTGGCCATAAGTGCACAGCTGATGGGTCTGTAGGAGCAAGGCTACACTGAAGTACATTCCTCTTGCACCTGAACATTTTTTTTTACTCCGTATAAAGAGAGTGAGATCTGAAGTGCTCTGGATTCGGGGCAGGGAACCGATTTCATCTCAGAGCAGCCCTGTTGCTGATGAGGTCTCAAAGAGTTTTTCTTTGCTCAGGGAAACACTGAGCTCTTTTCATTTTAAGGAAGTGTTTGCTTTTCAGGTTAATTGAACAGTTGTTTGGAAAACTTTGACTTTGCATGCTGAGTGGTGTGGAGGTGTGGGAAGGTCTGGTGGCAGCAGCCTTTAGAAAGTGCCTGGGGGAAAAGAAGCTGAAACATAAAGGTGAAACATAAGCCACACTGATCTTCTGGAGAGGCACCAGCTCCCTGCACTCAAATCCTGCAAGGTTAAAAGACAATGGAATAATCAACTCAAGATAGATATTGCTTGGGTTCCCTTTGTGTGCCTTAGAGTTTTGGATCTCTGGCGTTAACTTGGTGTTAACTTGGATCTGCAGAGTGGTTTAGTAAAGGCGGATCTGCTCCCATATTAGTATGACTGAACAAGCTGGGGCATTATGAAAATAGAAAATATTGTCAATTATAGTTAGAGATATTGGCATTGCTGTTTAGAAAATATTAGCAAGTTGTTTTGCTGATGCAAAAGGAGCTTAGAAGACATTCTTCACCAGTTTTAATTTAAGTAAGCACATAATCCAGTGTATAATTCTGTAAATCATTGCATGCCTGAAGTTATTTTGCATCATAATTTAAGGCAATGCAGTTGCAGAATGTTAATTTTGTCTAAATAAACTATTTTAATGTATTTAGGCATTGTAAGTCATACTGTATAAAAAATCTGACGTGCAAGGGGTTTTTTTTTCAAGAATGACTTGTTGTGATGACTGAGGAGAAATGAAGAGACCTTCAGCTGACATTAACTGGAGTATACCTGCACCACTGGGCTCCTGCTTGTACTGAAGCCCTTCCTATTGTTTCTTCTGCACTATGTTCTTTTTTCCAGGATGAACTACCTTAATAGATGTGATAACAGAAAAATTGTCTGTGCAAGTTCTCTGACAAGATTAAAGGGCGATTACTGAGGTGCAGCCAGCACTGGGTTGAGAACTGATGCCAGGCAAACCCATTGTCTGATTAAAGTAATGGCTGAGCAGCCTTCAAAGGCAAGCTGTGGGTGCATGGAGTGCCTTTCAGCTCACCATATATTGAGTTTATTGAGGCTCTCACAAGGTCCTGCTTCTGCAGATACCTAACGTGTGCAAAGCTTCACTGATACAAGGAGATGCAGAAAGGGCTCTGTGAGTACATGCATAAGGATCTGCAAAAGCAGGGCTCGTATCCATCCAGTGCTTTTCCTTTCTTAAAGGCAATTGTAATTGTACCACATGCACGCTTGTGGAAAAAAGTCACTTTGCCTGCTTCAAGGCTTAAGTTTAAGCACATGGGTGGCCCCACTAATCCTGATGGTGGTACTCCAGTACAGGAAGCACATGGTTAATTGCTTCACAGCACCAGGATCTAGACACTCTCCCCGAGGCATGTTTCACCAACAATAGCATACACCATTAAATTTTTTGCAGCCCAGGGTGCTGAGGTCCAAATAATGCAATCAGAAGGAAGAAATACATATAAAAATGTTGTGAATGTATTTGCACCTTGCCAGGGCGGTGGGATTATTCCTTATCCTGGGCCTTTTTGTTTGCTTTTCAGTTGCTGCGATCATGGCTGTGGGTGGGCTTCTTCTCTGCGTGCTGTTGCCTATCCGAGCCTAACATGGTCAGTGTTCCCACACGTGCTGGCTCCTACTCCGTGTCCTCCGTCCGTGTTTTCTGTGCACAGTCTGCCTCTCCCTTCCTTTCTTGTATTGGCCTGGAAGTCACTTCCTCATCTGATCTCTGTACCCAGCTTGTCTCTCTCAACTACTGGAAATAGCGTGACCTGAAGCAGAGTGTACCTTCAGCAAGAGCAGGGATCTCAGGGGCAAAAACCCACTGTGTTATGCCATGATCAATCCAGACACTGCAGCAGGCGTCTAATAAAACACCATGTATGCTGGACACCCATCCAGTTCTGCTTGTGGTCATCCAAAGGGGCTGGGGGGAGGTAATGTGCCCCCAGAGGAGGCAGGGGGTAGGCGGGAGCAGAAGGGTATTTAGTGGCATGTGATGTGCATGTCAGTGGAATGAAGAGTATGTCATGGACACACATGTCAGTGTGTGACATACACAGCAATGACATGGTGCTGCTTGCCCACGATATGCTCCAGCAGCATTGGACATATCTCTGAGGTGCGTGTCCATGCTGCATGCTGTCCTGTTCTGCCACCATCTGGGCTGCCTCACCACTCTCTGCTCTCTTGTGCTCCCCCCTTTTCTAACTAGTCAGAGGAGGGGCAATTTTAATTTCTGTTGGTTTTGTCGGTTCTTGCTGGATGCAAGCTGAGTTGCTTCCCAGAGGAGAACTGTAGTATTTGTGCAGGCAGAGACCTTCCTAAGCCCCCTAAGAGAAGGGGCTTAGGGAGCAACTCAGCTTGCATCCAGCAAGCTGATGGTCATGTAATCACCATCCCCATCAGATAGCTGCTTGAGATCACAGAACTTCTGAGACATCCCACGTGCATTGTTGAGCTGGGAAGTTTTCTCGGCATAGCTGGTGAGAGGTGTGGCACTCTTCTGCTGTGTTTTCTGGGGGTGCTGAGGCTTTGCATGGTGGTAGCTGGGTCATGGTGCAGTCCCTTGCTGAGGGGCACAGCAGATGCTAAGGTGAACCATTTGTGGGTCCTCTGGTGCTGTATTTTTATTTTGATAGAGGAAGAGTTTGGGATTTAGTTTTGGTTTTTCTTCCTGGTGGAGTATTTTTTACTTGGTTTTTCGTGCTGAAGAGCAGATTTAGCAAGCAAGGATGCTCAGCTCAAACTGTGTGCCTGTAAAAAGTTGTTCTGGTACGTGGACCACTGTTTTGGCAATGACTGCTCTGAAAGAAAACCTTACAGTACTTCTGTTGTCTGTCACGCCTGTGGCAGCCGTGAACGAGCAGTCCCTCGCTGCAAGTCATGCTTCCAATGTCCTCAGCAAGGCCCCCAACTGGAGCATGACAGCAATGGAAAACAGTTCTCAGAGAAGACCAGGATTGGACTGGATGGCTATGAAGAAGAGAGATGCACAAGGAAAATTTGGCTGACCTGGAAAACACCCTCTGCAGGTTTCCTCCTAAGGGGCAGGGAGACTAATGTGGCAGCAGGCTGGGAGGGGGAAATGGGAAAAGTTACTTCAAGGCACAGATGTCATTGGCTGTGCTAGGGGAAGGCACGACAACCTCTTTAGAAAGATTTATGGAAATCACTTCAAAAGGAGCTTCCTGCAAGAGGGGAAAACGGTATCTTGTTTAAATTATTTTTAATTGTTCTGGCAGTGATTTAGGGAAGCAGGGAGTCATTCGGCGCAAAGGCAGGGAAAGACTAAAGGCTAAAAATACCACTGCTGGATCTGTGAAGCTTCCTTTGTATGGCATCCAAGTTAATCAGAGGTCAAAGAGAGGGTCACTCAGCGTAGAGGGGGACAGCTGTGCTGGGAAAGCAGCTGAGAAGATTGTGAGCCCGCAGCCCTTTGGAGGGGAATGTGCCCTGTTCCTCTCAGGCCAGCCATCTCCTGTATCTCCTGAACTGAGCTAAAGGTCTTTGCGTGTCATCACCAGACCTTTTACTGCTCTTTTGATCCTGAGCAAGAGGAAAGCGAATAGAAAAAAGAAAGCAAATTCCAGTGTAGAAGCTGTTCAGTTTACACCAGGCCCTTGAGTATTCCCTGGTTTTTTGATACTGAATTTATCCTAGCATTGCAAGCAGCCAAGGCAAATGCTGAACGCAGAGTAACATCACAAGTGGTAGGCTTTTGCCTCTGGCTCTCAGTATCAGTGTTGTTTATCAACGAAAAAGCTATTTACCGAACAAGTTATTGTCTCCACACGTGAGCTGAGGCAACAGGATCTTGGCCAGGTGGAGAGACCCATGTTTGTTTGTTCCTCTGCATGGAATGTGATCCTGCCCTGCAACACGTATGCATCTTTATTGCTTTAACATCTTGGAACAAATAGTCTGAAATAAGCACTAACACCTTGTAAACAACAACCTTGCAGTCCTTGCAAACCTCTTGTAAAGTGACAGCTTGAGATGGGTTGGAAGCATTCCTGTAAGGTGATTTATTGTAAAAGACAGGCTTCTGAGTGAAGGTCTCACCCCTGGAAAAAAAAGTGGTTTGCCTCTGTTTCAGAGAAGTGTGTGTGCTTCATTTGTCTCATATTTGAGAAATTAAATACATGTATAAGTCTCTGCAAGACTGGGATGGGAGATTGCATGCTGCTTCAGGGCACACCCTGTTCGATGGTATTGACTGCACCTGGCAAAGTGAAGTCCCTTTCCTCATCAGGGATGTGTCAGTGCTGTCCCCACCTGCATTTCCAGTAATGCCTTGTCTATGTGCTGAAATGCTTTGGCCTTTGTCTGTAAGAACAGTCTGTGAAGATTTTTCCACATCAGCACCTAGGGCTTGACATCCAAGGTCCAGGTTCACAGTCCCTTGGCTGTGTCTTGCCTGGGTTGTGACCAGAATGGTGGCCCTAGCTAGGGAGATGGAAACTCTTCCCCTTGGGCATTCTGTGGTTTTCAGAGGAATGCCTCCAGTGGCCAAAGGGCCACACACAACCCAGCAAGGGTGTCCAGAAGCACAGGGCAGAAACAAAAAGAATCTCCGTCAGTCCAGGGAGAGCAAGCATCTTTCTGCCTCACTTCGTGAAGGATTTTTCTCTGTGAATTGGCTTCTGTCATGCAAGGTAGTGGGCATTGGTTTCCCAGCTGGATTCTTCATCTTTCTACCTGTCCGTTTTATATTTTATAAACCTATATAAGGATCATTTTACAACTTCACTTTTATAATCTGCTCCATAAATATTTTACGAGCTGCCTGCCAATCTGCAAGTAGTTTTTAAATAAGACATGATGCCTTAAGAATATTTAAAGTCTCACTTTTCTTTTTACCTCTGATACTTTTATTGAAAAACAGAGCTGTGCAAGGAAGACATCTGCTTTCCACATAGAGAAACTGGCACAAACCCACAACAGGAGTAAATGAATTGAGATTCAGGTGTGCTGCTGAATTACGTTAACTCTTTGGCTGAGTGTTTCCAGCTCGGTGGGAGATGAAGCGAGTGTCAGGATCTTTATGCTTTTGCTGTGCATGATACAGAAAAGATATAGGAAATCTATGGTTTGTACAGTGATAATAAACTAGAGAATGAGTCTTCCATCAGAGCTTTTGACTCACAGCTTAGCCAATAAATATTAAGAGCAAATGCACATGCAGAAATGGATTATTTCACAAACAATTGAGAGCTTTTTTTCTCCCAAAATATATTGCAAAGCCACAATATTTAGATACTTTGATCTGCCAGTAAGATTCACAAAGTCACTCTGGATTGTTAACCCAAAATTTCAGATTTCTGTGGGATTTAGTTGGGGAAGAAAGGAGAAAAAAAATGCTTGTGTGTGTTATTTAAAGCATCTGAAGGTCAAGAATGGAAGAAGTGTGGTTCGGCCCCAGTCAGGGTGGACTCTGGGTAGTTTGAGAAAGTGTGAGAAGGGCACAAGTGATGGCAGGTTTTGCAGCAAGCTTTATTAGTGACACCCAACTGTTGCTTGACAGTCACAGTCCACTAGCTGCCATTTCACTTTGATGTGTCTTGTCAAGGCTTGTTTTAACGATGCTTCAGGCGTCCCAGAGCCTGATTTCATATGCTAATGTGATGTGCTGCTGTATGTGTTACCCAGCTCCAGAGAAAGGGGCAGCTGCAGCCAGCTGGTTTGCATTGGCCCTTGGAGTGCATCCGTGGGCAGTGAAACAGGGACTGTTGTGCATCAAGGTGTGCTTGGATCACTGTGTGCAGGGGATGGCGCCTTTCTGTCCCCTCTGTATTTATGGTCAAGGAATCAGGAGATGCAGGTCATAGAAAGGATGATGTTAAAAAGCATTTTCACAAAGTGCTCCAAACCTGAAGAAGAGATAAGGGCATTTGCTCCAAAAGGCAAAACAGAAGAAGTATCGGATGCATGCATTTGATAGAGGAATGAATTGACATATTTGTGTATTTTTAAATGGCAAATTGAGTCATATGCCTCCATCCAGAAAAATGAGTTCTGCAGAAAACTGATGTAACTTTGGCAACTTGCAGCAGACTTGATGCTGAGACTCATCTCTCTTATTTAGTTAAAGGGGAGGCTGTATGATGAAGAGGAATCCATTCTCACCAAGGGCTTGTGAACACCAGAATGTGCTTTGAAATGACTCTTACTCCCAGGGTCTCCATGCACACCTAGTGCTTAGGTTTTGAGTTAATTATGCAGAACCCCATCTCAGGAAATGGCTCTGCTGCTTTTAGAGCAAGGCAACAAGCACCAACATGCAGATAACTGAGCCACGTCTCTGGGCACCTCAGTGCTCTTCTTCTGGGTTTTGCATTCAGTGTTTTATGGTCTCAGCTTGGTTGCTGCTGCTGAAATCATGCCCTGCATGTATAGCCTGGCTGTTTATTAAGTGCAACCTTTTTATCTCCCTGCCTGCATCCCCAGACTGCCTGCCAGCCTTCCCTTTTCTTCTTGATCTGTTCCCCTGCGCTTGCACAACCTTTGCAATCTCTTTTTCCTTCCTCTCCCTGTGGCACAGGTCTCCCTTTGTCCCCAAGGTAATCTTCCTCTTGCCCAGAATAGCCCCAGAAGCTCATGTTGCCTTTCCCCTCCTCAGCTGTTGAACATCCAGCTCTGCTGAGTCCAGCTCAGTGGTGGGGTCTCATCGTGTCTGGGCTTTTGTCTGTATTGTGACCATTTCACAAAGCCAGTGCCAGAATCCTATAGCCAAAAGGCTGCTTGGCCCCTTGCATCCAGGCAGACAGCAGTTCCCTGTAATAGGACTTCATGCTGAGGGCATGTTTCATGCAGATGCCTGTTACTGCCTCCTCCTAATTGCAGTTTTGTTCCTGCTAATCATATGCTCCTCCTTGCTGTGAGTGATGCTGGAGTGCTCACATGCCCCTAGCTCAAAAATCACAGAAGCAAGGGAAGAGAAGTTTCTCAGCTTTAAGTGGCTTCTTAGTGGCCTGAGGCTTTCTTTGAGGTGTGCCAGCTGGTGATTCCACTGCATGCTGGCTGGCTTGCAGGTGTCTGTTCCAGGTTTTTCATTCTACCAAGTACTGTCCTTCAGTCTCATGTTCATGTGGTTTGCTGTAAGGATGGTCCAGTTCCCATATCCAGTTATGTTATCAGGTCCTTGGAAAGACAGGCATATATATGTGCATCCTGCATACTCATCCCCTATTTTTAAATGTGTGTGCATGTGTGTGTGTGTGTATAGCAATTTTTCTTGCCTATGCAGTTACCCTGGGGCTTCCATGTGGTTGTCTAAGTGAAGTAGATCTCAGAAATGCCACCAAAGCAGACAGTTGATGCTAATGCAAAACTATCACCTAGAAAACCAATGAGAAGAATGAAGAGTCAGGGAAGAGCAGCCAAAAACTGATGCCCTGGCCTTGCCCTGGGGGAGATGCAACTTCCATATGACTGTGGTTGCAACTCCATAGTAGTGTTCAGCACTATCCTTGCACAGTCTGGCACTAAGGTGGGAGCAGGATAGGTCAGGCAGCTTGGTTTTTTCCATCTTTTTTCTGCTGGGCAGGGGGGATTCCATGAATGGCAGCTCCCCTGTGGAAAGAGAGGAGATGTGCATGAAATGCTGTACAGAGCCAACAATACGTAGGAGACACCAGAAGACACTGAGGCAACAAGTTGGGTTTTGTTTTGTTTTAAGCCGTTATTTTGCATGTATATAAGATGTCAATGTTTACAGAAGGCCATTTTCTAAAATACCATAATTTAAAGTTCTCTGCAAATGCGCAGTGGATGAAGGGGAGCATGCAAGACATACAACACAGTGCCTGCAAAAGCTTTGCAGTCCAGGAGATTTTGTTTCTGCAATTCTAATGTTTCATCCCATTCCCCTTTCATCGTCCTTCCTGTTCCTGCTTTCTTTTCTTCTTAATAATAGCTGTATTAAATGTCAGGTAGAGTGGAGTTGTTCAGAAGCATCTGTGGGATTTGGAAACACAAGTCCAATTGAAAATCCATGGGCCTTGAGCCCTGAATCCCGTTAGGGAAATTGCAACTAGTTTGATGAGCTAAAACTGGGACAGCAGCAATAGAGCCACTAGAGAGGTTGGGTTAGTCACTGCTCTGGGTTTTTTTGCACTGTATGAGTCAAAGAATGGAGTTCTGCCATACCAGAGACAAAAATACTCTTCTGTTGTGTTTTTTTTTTTTTTCCAGGCGATGCGGCTATAGCAAGGCTAAGCAAGATCCAGAAGAAGAAAAGATGCATTTTCATAATGGCCACAGTGAGTAAAGAGCAAACATATATATGTGGTTTTGGCTTTCTGTGGTAATGAGAAATTAACTGAGAGGTGGTTTTCTGAAAAAAATAAAAAAAAAAAATCCAATTTTGCTGTCAATTCACAAAATAATTGTACAGTAGGTGCCCACCTGCCCCTGCTGCAGGCCCCACAGAAAACTGAAGATTTGAACAGTCTTTATATGTGCTGAGCTATTCACACCTGTATGTTTGCACCAGATCTTTCTAGTGAGCCATTCTGGTTTGTTCCTCTGTCTTTGCTCTGTGAACCAAGATATTGTTAATTTTTTTTTCTGCTCAGCACATAACAACTCAACATTTTTGTGGTCTGGATGCATCAGTCCAAAATATCTGTTTGAAACATTTGCTTCACCCCAGCCAGCTGTGAGGACCAAGCCCACTGCTACTCTTCAGCTTGGATCCCTCTGCAGAGGTGTGAGGAGTAACACCTATTTCCTGCACCTAGGAAGCTTTCAGAAATGCTCTGTTAATGCCCTTGTATAGAAAACCCCTCTGTGGTGATGCTAGAAAGTAAAGTGGTTGCTATCAGTCCTTCCTTCATCAGGAGCTGAGGGATCTGGGGATGGGTAACAGTGAGGTGCCTTTTGGGGTGGAAAAGGCGAATACATTTTGAGTGAAAGTCAAATTTCCATTAGTGCTATGTAATGAAGGCAGCAGGAAGCAAATCAATTAAGAGCCACAGTGTAATGTAGCTGTCTCATTAGACTGATGAGCAATTCTTCACGTGAGTGGCCTTAATGATTGTCAAAACAAACTTATAATATGGATAATGAAAATACTTCTTTGCCTCTCAAGTCCTGGAGAAAAAGCCTGCTATTGATTGTATTTATACTGATACAACCCACAGACTTTGTACTGCAAATATGCAGTTCTTTCAAATCTCAGTAACTCTGTCTGAAATAATGTGGGCGATTGATTAGCTGATGTGTGACTGGTAGGGCATAATTTATTTCAGCTCTCCATCAACCCCCATCCACCCAGCTTGCTTTGCAAGTTACTCCTGTAACATTTTGCTATTTGTACTTTTCCTCCTGGTGTTCCTCTCTGGTTCCAGAAAGGGATTTTTTTTCGACCAGACACCGGACTAACCCATTATACAGCACCAAAAGGGATTTTCAGCTGCACATCCTTCCAGCTGAGCACTGTTGTACTTTTCTAAATATGCTGAAGTTGCACATATGTCACATATAAACTAAATGTCATTTTTTCAGGAATAATACTCATTTTCACCATAGAAATAAATTTCCAGGGGAGCAGAGTGCAAGGGACAGGAGTGCAATGCCCATTTTCCGTGATGTCATGTGCCATTAAATGTGCTTCATTTGTGTTTGCAGTTAAGCTGCCCGGAGTGAGGACCTATGTTGACCCCCACACCTACGAGGACCCTAATCAAGCTGTCCACGAGTTTGCTAAGGAAATTGAAGCTTCATGCATAACCATTGAAAGAGTTATTGGAGCTGGTATGGAAATGCATTCCATGACCCTTAGCAACGTGAAGGTTTGGCTTCCTTAACATGAGAGATCTGGGAAGGGCTGTGAAAAATTTGAACTGTTAGGTAGCCTGCAAGTGAAGCTGAGCATGTTCCAGATGAAGTTTGGGACAGACCTGTCATTGTCTGCAGTTTTGAAATTCAGGAGCTGAACTGAAAATGTCAGAAAATGGTCACAAATGGTCAGTTGAGTTATTTCAATGGATGCTAAGAGAAAGGAGTCACTTCAGTTTCACATTCTTTTTGCCATTTGAACCTTTTTATCCCCTGACATTTAGGTCAGTCTTGAAGCAAAAATGAAAATAAGATATCACGGGGGACATTAAAAAAGCACAAACCAAAGTCCAGAGCTTTAAACTTCCTTGGTTAAAAAAAGAAACTCCTATTTTGTTTCCAGTAAAGCTGTTTGTTTAGACTTGCATTCGACATTAGGAGTATTTTCTGTCCTCTGAAATTGTGAGTTTGGACACAATTTAGTGTTCACCAGAAAAAAATCCATTTAGGTTACTTTTGGGAAAGGTAGTAATAAAATTGTGAAGAGTTTATAGTCTATAAAAATATATGTCACTGTGAAAGGCTGACAGCTTTCCATCTATGTAACTTACCAAAGGAAAGTTAAGAAGCAAGTGGTTTGACTTTTACAGCTATCCACACAGGACAGTGGTATAGGATATGACAGGACTCTTTCATATGGTAGACAAAAATATGAAATGAGAAAGAAGCCCAGTGGAATATAAAGCATAGCTTTTTAAATATAGGAAAATTACACTTCTACTCAAAGTTTTCTTGTGCTTATGAATTACAGTGGCTGTTTGAGATAGTCATCACTGCAATGTTCAGCAGTCCATATCCATGGATGCAGGGGCAGCCCTTTGTGCTTTTCATCAGCCAAGACTGTGCTGCATCCTGTAGACAGAGGCACATCATGTGTCCCCTTTATGTGGTGTGATCCCTTTCTTCCTCATTTTCTTCTGAAGGTGAATTTGGGGAAGTCTGCAGTGGGAGGCTGAAGCTGCAGGGAAAGCGCGAGTTTCCAGTGGCTATCAAAACCCTGAAGGTGGGCTACACAGAGAAACAGAGAAGAGATTTCCTGGGAGAAGCAAGCATCATGGGGCAGTTTGACCACCCCAACATCATCCACCTGGAAGGTGTCGTCACAAAAAGTAGGTACAACTTGCTGTGGACTGCTCTCTGTGAACTTTCTGTGAATTCTACCTGTGATCTCCAACTCTGGCTGTTGGGAGAGTTGGTTAGGAGAGAAAGACCTAGGTGATGCCTGGACTGAATCCACTTCTTGTAATTTCTCCAAAAAAGGTTTTGCTTTCCAGAAGCAGGGAAGAAGAAGGGGGCTGTAGGTGAAGATGACAGGAATGTATAAAACCATAATTAAAGCAAGCTCCCTCTGGGATCTGCTAGAGATGCACCTGATAAGAGTTGCCCATGGTGCTGGCATATGGGAGGGACTGAGGGCATCCCAGCACAAGAGTTACTGAGGTCTGACTGCTCAGTTAGCAAAACAGCCCTCTGTAATTTTTCCAGCCCAGTTCTTCTCCAAATTACTGTATGCACTAAAGATAAGGGCAGGGAAAGGGACAGCACATCCAAATGTGCCCAGGGCAGGACTGTTGATGCTGTGCTCAGGTTGTGGAAAATGTGTATAGCTGTTGTTATTCATCCATTTTAGAGCCTTGGAGGATCTACTTTATATCAAGGACTATTTTGTTGAAAATAACTCCTTCTTTATTTTAAGATGTGTTTAAGTGAAGAAGCACCAGTGCCTCACAGGTGTGAATGGCTGTCTCCCCTCTTGTCTTCATGTTTGGCAATGTCAGAGTTTGCTTAGCTGCTGCTGTTCAGATGGTGGCATTTGGGGCCATGTGGCTGCTCTCAGTATCATTTGTCATTCCTCACAGGAAGCATCTCCAACATTAGTTCTTAGAGCTGCAACAGACAACATACAGAGGCTCTAGCTGTGCATCCTTTTAACTTCCACAACATCAATGATGTTATGTAATCACTGGCCTTTTCTTGCATTTTTCCTTGAAATTGCATTTCCTAAAACTTTTAAAAGAAAAATAACCAAAAAAGGATTTCTCCCAAAATTTTAATAAATATCAAAGTCTCTTGGGGACACCCTGTGTAAGAGCTCCAATTTCTAACCCTGCAGAGATGTGGAATATTGGACAGGGAGTGAGTGATGATTATACATCCATGAAAGCTGCTACTGGCATGGGCCTGAGTCTTTCTTGCTGCTGGTGCCTCTGGGGATGGTTTGAAATCTCACTTTTAGTGAGAATATGCCTCCCTAGCAAGCTGCCTTTTATATAAAGTGTCTGTCTGCTCCAAAGGCTGTGGAAACACAGGGAGCTCTTTTTCTAAATTGGACTTGGAGCAACTGGAGTTTGGATTCAGGGGGATGTACACACCCAGAGCTTCTCATTAGCTCAGTAAATTTTTGTTTACTGCACTCAAAATTTTTTTTTCCAGCAGACATCTGGAGCATCTTCATAGGTTTTTCCTTTTCTTTTACATGGACCAAAATAACCTTTATGAATCGCTAAGTATTCTGCTCTCTCAAAGTATTTAACTGCTTTTACTCTTCAGTATCTCAGTCATTGGCCTTGTGTAGAATCACATCTTTAGGGTAAAATGTCTTTGCTGCATCATGATTTACTTTGGAAGTAAATTAAGTTAAACTGAATCAGGCCATTTTTAATTCTACATGAGAATATCATTGTATTTAACTAATATAGCTCAAATGTACACCTTGGTTAATTTGGACCAATCATTGTCTCTTTGCAGACAAACCCTCAACTATTTCTGTTTTACAAAGGTAGTGACAGTTTTCATTTGCATCCCACTTGGTTGCACTGATGGTGTGCACATTGCATTAATGTGCACACCACTGACATGAGTGCCATCCACGTATATTTTATGACCATGTAATGCCAGCAGGAAACCCTGGTGACACAGAGAATCAGTCCAGCACGTCGGAAGGACTGATGTTTACTTTTAATTTACTTTGTTGAAAGTTATCTAGTTGCGTCCTTATTTCCATGCTCTTGGATATGGAGTTAATTTATTCCACGATTGCTGCCAACCTGCAGCAGTCAGATAATGAAACAGAAGTGCCAGAAATTTGACTTTTTTTTTTCCCTCTGATGGCATCCAAAGGCAGGAGTCTGGAGGAGGTCCCCCAGGGCAGTGGCATAACAAGACACCATTCTCACTGCAACGCTGCCTTGAAGTGTCAGAGATAAGGGACCCCATCCTACAGCTGGGTGTTCAGCTTTTAAAAACAAAACAAAACAAAATTAACATTTGAGATAACCCTGGAGTTTTCTTCCCTGCAAAGACACTGACATGTTTGCTGTCCAACAGCAATGGTCCCTGAGATCTGTCCTCCCTTCTACATCCAGCCCATGTTGTAGACATTGACGTAGACAGATGGGTATCATCCTTAAACATGGGCCCCATCGTTTCATTTGGGATTCAGCAATAATGTTCATGGTCCCAAGGTGCATTTCTCACATCAGGAGTAATATTTAGGGCAAGTTTCAAGCTTGGGCAACAGCTGGGAGAGTAACTTAAAAGAATTGAAGCGGCACAGGTCCTTCATGCTGCAAAGGTAGTGTTTGCACAGCAGTGAGTGTTTTGATTGACAAGTTCACAATTACCTTTGTTATGTACATAATTAAGCAGTAAATTAGGCAAAATAGTTAAGGTAATTGAAAATGGGAAAATTAAGAGCTATCTAAATGGTAGGACATGTGCTGATTTTTAGTATTTACCTTCACGTGCATGTTATGACACACAGCAGCTTTCGTTGATCATTTCTATAAAAGACTATAATGCACTTTACAAGTAACTGACAGCTCCTCTTTTGTCTGTGCTTTGTGCTAGCTAATAGAAATTGATTTAAATAAAAAATAATTTACATGTTCTTATAAGATTTCATTGAATTTACAAGGGCTGGAGCACACCACATTAATTATTGCTACGCCATTGTGGCAAGCTAGCGAGAAATTAGATATAAAAACTGAGCAAAAACTATATATAATTACCATTAAAATGACTCGGGCATGAAAATTAATCAAACAGATTTGGAAAAACATTATTATTCCTGTCAACAATAGGAGACCAGGTCTTTTGTTAAGAACTTTTACTTTGATTTCCGCTTGCACTCACTCCACACTTAACAAGCTTTTGTTCTGCAGCATAAATATTCCTTTTCTTACTTCCAGATGTGTTTACAAGGGTAGTCAGATGGAATTACTTGAATTACAAGGAATGCAATCCCATCCTCTCCTGGTCTTGGTTTTGGTAACTACCAAGATCAGGCTTCAGATCATCCTTGTTGCTCTTGTTGGGCTCCCGTTGTTACTGCAGGGTGTTGAAGCTCGCAGGGAGGGTCCAAAGATGTTGCTGTGTGCAGTTTGGCCTCTGCCAGCTCTCAGCTTGTTGGTAGAGACAAGAACAAGGCTGCCTGGGTTCAGCTTGCAACGTCCTCCTCAGTCATCATCTAAACTTGACAGGGCTTGGTACCCCACCCATAATATGGTATTACTTTTTCCTCCCCTCCCCCTCTATTTCCCTACTTCTGTATATATTCTGGGAACAACTCTTGTCATCCTGCTGGGACAGCAGTGTCTTGGTGTCGATTTACTGTTGCATGGCTGTATATCCAGATGCAGCCACACTATTAAAAGACTTTTTTATTGCTTGTGTTTTTTAGATAAATTCCTGACAAACTCATGCACCTTTTTTTTCCAGGCAAACCAGTAATGATAGTGACTGAATACATGGAGAATGGCTCTCTGGATACATTTTTAAAGGTATTACTTAGATCCTTTTTCCAGGGGGACCTGGGGACTTGGTTAAGTCTAACATTAACATCTTTGTAGATGGTTAATGTCAGTGAAAATGTTTTCTGAGTGTTGCTGCTGTCTGGAGGCAGGAGTAGCTCAGTTGTCTCTTTGGTCTGCATTTACCCAGCATTATGAAGGACCTGGTACATGCAAAGATAGAAACAGCTAACAATAAATTGGAGGCTATTACTTTATTTTAGAAGGCAGTTGACTGCGTGGAAGGTATTAACTTATCCTGCAAAATGTCACGTGGTTCAACAGCAGATCCATACTGCAGCATAGCAAATCCCAGGCTTGTCAGAGTTTTTCCGTGAAATGTGAGAGCTAGAGAAGGGAGAATGGGGGAAGTGGTTAGAAATGTAATGTGGCAACATGGGGAAGAGCCCCCACTCCCTCAATTATTCATGAACCCCTACAGGTAGGATTTCCATGCAATTTGGTGCCATTCAGTCGCCTGACCGAGAAACAGCCCAGCCCGGTGCCCTTATACCTGTGTTCACTCCCAGTCACAGTCTCTTTATCAGTCACAGTAGAAGCAGCTCACTCCTTGATCTCAAGTTAAAAGAACTACATTTTCTTAGCTTTGTCTCTAGAGATCCTAATCTAAACAGTGAAACTTAGAAAAGCTTCATGGTCAGAGCATGAGAGTAATGAATTATTAATTTTCCTGGTCTCCTTCCTTGGAGACTTGCCTTTGCATTTTTATTCATGCACATACAATGCTGAGGGTGCAGAGGCTCTCAACTTACCAAATGTCTCCTTCCTTTTGCAGAAGAATGATGGGCAGTTCACAGTCATCCAGCTGGTGGGGATGCTACGAGGCATCGCGTCAGGAATGAAGTACCTGTCTGACATGGGTTACGTGCACAGAGATCTGGCCGCCAGGAATATCCTGATCAACAGCAACTTGGTCTGCAAAGTGTCAGACTTTGGCCTCTCCAGAGTCCTAGAAGATGACCCTGAAGCAGCATACACAACCAGGGTGAGTTACAGGGATACCAAACTGGTTGAGCTCAAGAGCAATGTATTTCTTGCCACATTCTGGTGTTCAGGCTCTCCAGCACAGAGGTTTATATGAACCCAGAGCCTCTAAACTGTTCAAGAGGGTTTGGTCAGGTGATAACAGTTAATTGTCACCAGATTAATTTTGCAAACGCCTTTAATTTATAGTGGGAATGGCCAAATAACAGAGCTTAACTAATAACTCTTAAGTTTAAGTTGGGAACAGAAATCAAATAGCAAACTTTACAAAGTTGCCATGCTTCCAAGCTCTATTCTGTCCTCTTTGGTGAATACCAAAGGGAAGAAAGAGCAATTGCTTTACTCAGGCACCTATCCTGCAATGGAAGCCATGGTCAAGCCAACTTGACCCTTTTAAAACACTGGTAAAGTGTGTAATGGATGCCCACTGCAAATAATGCACATTTCCCTCAGCATTACCCAGCTGAAAGTAATTTCTCCCAACCCAAGAAAGAGCTACTCCAACGTCAGCGCTCTGCCCACGTGACACTGGCATTGGAGAGAGGGGGTGGGCAGGACCCAGCCTCAGCAGCACAGACTTGGAGAGAGCCTCCAGTGCTAATGGCAGTGATTGGCACACCTTTGATGTGTCTTATTACTGTTTTTCCAAGTATATTGTTTGGTGGGTGGTGGGAGCTGTCTGGAGTCACATTCCCAGTTCCTGTGGACATCTTGGAAAGGCCTTTGAGCTTTTGTCAGTCATGGCCCCATGGTGGGA
Organism: Hylia prasina; assembly: GCA_013397195.1. Lineage (NCBI taxonomy): Eukaryota > Metazoa > Chordata > Aves > Passeriformes > Sylviidae > Hylia > Hylia prasina. The sequence continues at coordinate 2,741,069 of VYXD01002499.1, forward strand.
CTCAGTGCACAGCTGGACTGGCACTTCCCTGCAGGATGAAGGGCTCTTGGCCAGCCCTGCTGTGGCTCCCGTGTGCTGCCATGAGCTAATTGGCACTGCTGAGAATCCGGCCCTTCACTTAAGGCATGCGCTGCTGAGCTTGTGAATAAGTAATTATGGGAAGAAGAGACTTTTTAAAAGTTGTTTTGAAAACATGTTATTTTTCCAATAACCAGCACTGTTAGGGGGCATAAAGGGAGATCTTCCAATATTTAGCTCAACACGGAGAGGAAAGGACTTCACAGTATAATATTTTTTTATATAAATTAAGGGAGACAACTCTTTAAACCCAATGAGAAAAGTATTCCTTAATCCAGATTCTCCTTTCCCTCCCTTTTCCCTTCTCAGAGCTGATCTGAAGTTTAAGTTCTGAAATGATAGAAACGAGAAAAGGAAACAGCAGAGCACATTTGACAGCTGTGGCATCATTTTCAGTCCCACAGCAGAGGCCAAGCAGGCTGGTCTTTGCACACACAGATTTCTGTGCCTGATACACAGATCTCTCTGCAGGACCAGGACTGCAT
>VYXD01002499.1:2741658-2755621 GCA_013397195.1 Hylia prasina
AAAAGAAAGAAAGAAAAAGAAAAAAAGAAAAAAATGGGAATTACTTCTGCAGCAATTTGCATGAAGCCCTCATTAGATCAAAGTCTTCCTCAGCTTCAGAACTGTCTGTTCCTTCCCGGCTCGCTCTCAGAAATGGAAGAACTGTATTCCCTTACCAACCCGTGCAACATAATTGAGATGTTGATCCTATACATGTCCCAGCATTCAAACAACAAACCTTCAGGACAGCCAATTAGTAGGCAGCCTACAAATGCTTATGGGCTGAGATAATGTGGAAAGGGGCCCCATGCTGTCAAACAGATTTACTTTAAAATTCGATGTCTCTTTCCAGAGAGAAAATAACATCCCTTGGTGCTCCGAGAAGAGCTGTTTCTACTTTTTTCGCATGTTCTCTGCCCTCCTCTGCAATCTGTTTTTTGGGGTTTTTCTCCATTTCTTTTCCATTTAGGGAGGGAAGATCCCCATCCGATGGACAGCGCCCGAAGCGATCGCCTTCCGCAAATTCACATCTGCCAGCGACGTCTGGAGCTACGGCATTGTCATGTGGGAGGTGATGTCCTACGGCGAGAGGCCTTACTGGGAAATGACAAACCAGGATGTAAGCACGTGCCAGAGCTGCTGTGTGATGGGGCTTTGAGGGCTCAGCATTCATTCTGCAATCAGAGAGGCAGAATGGGGACAAGAGGAGGAGAGCTGCTGCAAAAATGGCTTTGCTCCCCCATGCCAGACAGAAATGATCCTCCCATTTGATGCTCTTCTTGTTTTACAGCAACCCAGAGCAGGCTGTGCGCAGAGGGAAATGTGTCTGCGTGCAGGCAAGCCTGCTTCCCCCAGCAGACCACTGAAGCTTCACTAATGCTGTTAGAGCTGGAGCCTGTCCCTCCTCTGCTTAATGACAAGGGCCTGCCAGGGGACAGATGCTGATAAACTGGCAGCATTTTAGTTGTGTTCAAACCCCTGCTGCCACATAAAGCAGAAACTCAGGAGAGTCATGGGTAAGGGCTTTGTTTCCCAGCAGAAAAGCTGGGTGATTTGCTCTGGTGACAGCAGTCCACAGAGCTACATCTCAGTTGTTCTTGCATTGCTGATCTCAAGAGAATAGTTTTGCTCCAGTTGTGAACATCTTGTAAGTCTTGCACAAGCTCTCACTCATTTGTACAGTACCCTTCGAGTTGTGTCCCCTTGCTCCTGGGTTCCAGTGCCCCCTTGAGCCTCTGACCTTGAGGCCACCTTCTGAAGCATCTCCAAACAGTGAGATGCCTGGGAATATTCTCTCCCACCTGACTGCAGCTCCAATCCCAGCCTGGGTAAGGATCTCTTTATCCTACTGCAGGGCTGCATTCTAGCCTGATCTCACCATCAACATCTGTCCTTGTCCAAAGCTAAAAAAATTTAAGCCTGGGATAGCCAGATTTTCTAGGTCACTCCTTCATGTTCACAACTCTGAGAATTATGATCTGCAAAGGTCCCTCAGAATTCCAGCTAGTTGTGAGGCCAGATTCACCACAGGGCATGTGGGCAGCCCTGCTGCCTGTGGAAATCCTACTGCTGGATGGGTTTCCTCTGGTCACAGCACTCGGTGTTTCATCCTTTTTGCCTTTTTGAGCAGCATTCTTATTCCAATGACTTTTCTGCCATTTCACTGGCAGCAAGGGCTCTGGCTGAGCATTCTGCTCTTCCTGAGTTTTGTTAGCAAGCCTCTGCCATCAGTGGATGTTACTACCTGTCATGCTGAGCTCCTGTCTCATCTCACTTTGAGTCCAGGCGTGGAAACGAGCGGCACCTTTGAGATGGTCACGCCATGCTTCTTGCCACAGACCTGAGCACACTGTTTGGCATGAATGCCCCACTGCTCCTGCATTGCTGAGGCTGTCACATTTGCAGGAGGTTCAGTAAAGCAGCATGTACCTACACAGGGATTTATCTTAATCAAATACAGGGACTTGCTTCCATAGTCTGCGCAGAGAATGCAGCAGTTGAGAGCCAAGCTTTTTCGTTCACACTGAGCACTGTAACCATCTTTAATGCTGATGTGCTGGCATAGCACAGATGTTGTTCAGTAAATGCCAGGCCAAGATTGAGGCTGGTGCCAGTGAAGTAATGTTCTGTGGCCAGGGGAGTCCCTTGTCTGAATCATAACACTGTGAGCGTCCACACTTTACAGAACTGTTCCAAAAAGCCCAAATGCCTCCATGTTCTGTGGGGCACAGATTTACCTGGAGTGAAAGCAGAAAACAAAGGACTAGTGAGATATTTATGAGCATCAGTTCCTGCTTAGGCTTTGCTTGTGTAACCTCTGTGTTACTTGCCTCTGCCCTTTGTGCAGATGGTAAGTGCCTGGATGGTGGTGACATAGGAACTTAATCCAGTGCTGTGGCATATTTCTCATGCAATTCTTCCTCCTTCAGCTCCTTTAGGCCTCCTCTTCTTTCCCCCTCTGCTTGTGTTGACAGAAAAGTCAGTGGTGTCAGATAGAGCATTGAGTTTTGTGCAGAGGAAAAAGGGGTCACATGAATTTTGGACTCTGTTGCACAAGAGTTTCTTGTTGCATGGCTTGTAATAAAAGCACGTCATTTTCAAGCACAGCTGATGATGAGCAAAATTATTCTCACCGTGTTACAGATGGTTTGCTTTAAAGGAGGTGAAGTGCAATAGGGTAGAAAATGTTTTAAGGCTACAATTCACATTTTAAAGTCATGCTGATTTCTGGATGGCCCTCTAAAAAACATGTTTTGGATTGACCACAAGATAAGGCTTTGATGCAGGAATTATTGAGAGGAATATTGTGGCCCCTGTTGCATAGGTTGATAAGCTAGATAATCATGGTGGTTGATTTTTAGTGTTCAGACTGGTGAGTCTGTGAAAACACCACTGACTGTTGCTTTGGTTTACTGGAATAGACTATCCCAAATGGTTCTCTCCTAAACATCCAGTTCAGTCACCCCAATCCATAACTGAACAGTGCTTGTCCAGAAGAGAAAGAGAAACAAGCGTCTCCTTAGGTGCAAATTCTAAATCTTCAAGTCTTACAAAGCAGTACACACCAATGAATGGAGCAGCACATGTCCCATTTTCTTATTTTCTAATCACTGTGGTGGCTACAAGTGGCTCAGTCTTTGTTGTTTCAGGTTTTTTTGCTCCTCTCACTGCTAGACGCCTGAAGGCACCTTCAGATGCAAGAGTGTATTTCAGCATCCGAGCTTCTTGCAGTATTTTGATATCATTTACATTGTATCACCAGGCCAAATGACATCCTGTAAATTGAGTTAACGCTATTGATTGTGCTGTTACTGCCAGGAATATCCAGCACGCATAACCCCACTGCAGATATAGTTCAGATATTCTGATCTGGTGCCAGATGGTCTGCTCCCTGTCTTGCTACTATTTTCTTTCTGCTACAGCTGGAGGATGACCCATTATTGTTGTAAATACAGACATGGACACAGCAAATAACATTCTCATGGCTGTGCCACACTGAAGCTTTTTCTTTATAGGGCAGCTGCAAATTTGGAATCAGGGACCAGCTGAAAAGCACGGTGTGAAGAACAGAGAGTATAAATAGCACAGTGTGGTGGAGCTGGGAGCAACAGCCAGGCCATAGAAGAGATTACCTTGCAAGTGCAGGTCGGGTGGAGAGTGGTGCAACTGCTCCAGCAACAGACAGAATCTCAGATGGGCACAAAAGGACTGCACACGTTGTGGCCCAGATCTTCTGATGTGCTTTTTTACCCTTGAAGGAGATCATAACAACCTCACCTAACTGCTCCTCTGCTGGGTACATCCTCAGAGAGTTTGAGGTTCCCACTACTGCTGCTCAGTCAGCCTCCGACTCCTACACTTAACAAAAGGCTCTGTGATGGAGGACAATTTAAAAACAATCCATGCAGTCCTGAATTTTGAACCCTTCTGAAATGCAGTGCTAGCCTGATGCAGCTCATGCTGTGCTACTCATCTAGCAACTAAAAACCAAGACTAGAACTTCCATGCTAATCCCAGAGCCTTCTTTTTCAACACAGGATGTTTTCAAATTGTGAGGCAGTGCCGAGAATGAATGGCATTTGAGGTAGTCTTAGTAGTGGACAGTGAAGCACATGTGGTTTTCATCTGGACATAGCAAATACTGCTTCCAGCTCCTTTTCATCAAGTAATCTTGGGGGTGGAGGGTGTGAAGATGGGCTGCCATGACTCCCTTGGCACAGACACAGAACCTTGTGGCTTGAAACATGAGCTGCATTCTCCTGAAAATTGTAATGGTTCAAAATGGGAACTGCTGGGCTTAAAGCCCTGCCACAAGTCTGCCCCAAACTGGGGAAAACAAGTTGCCTTCTTCAATTCTGCCCTCATTTATGCATTTCTACCTTTCAAGAGGGCGGGCAACACATATGCATACCACTTGTTTTAGATATAAAACCATAGATGGTTTGTATTTGAAATCAGTGCGACAACTCCCCTGGTTTTAATTTACATACTCTTGGGCTGACATTTTAAATTCCTGGCAGAAATGTGGCCGCACTAAGAAACTACTAGACCCAGACAGTATTGAATGATATATGAGATGGTTGTTCTGCCTCTGCCTTGAATCCATCCATCAATTAGCATTCAAAGTCTCTTTTGAAATACAGTCAGACTTTTATTACTGTAATACAAATTTGTGGTCTAGCACATGCCTTTTCATTTAAAAAGAAGCCAACATCTGAATAAACAAAATCACTGCACTCCAAGAAGATGCCAGAAAGCCCTGTAGGTTCTTTTTTCATGGATTTTGCATAGGTTCTGGGAGTTTCCTGGTTTGTAATGTAGAGACCACAACTGAGCTTTGAACAAGTGCAACCAGGCAGTCTGGCCCCCTGGTTGCAGCAGTGCCTTGGCCTTCAGATTCGTTTTTCAGTGACTAAAAACGACGTCATTCAACCCATCCCACAGAAAACACAAAAGATAGAGGGGCTTACTGAGTTTGCCTCTCTTGCGCAGAGCTGGGGGGTGGCAGGATTTTTTGTGAGCACATTGCTGATCCCAAGAATCAAACTGACTATGTTGAAGTCAGTTTGCATTTGGGAAAAGGCCGAGGGGAAGAAAAGCCTTGCGTTTTGTGTCCTGCAGGTGATTAAAGCCGTGGAGGAAGGCTATCGCCTGCCAAGTCCCATGGACTGCCCTGCTGCTCTCTACCAGCTCATGCTCGACTGCTGGCAGAAAGACCGCAACAGCAGGCCCAAGTTTGAGGAGATTGTCAGCATGTTGGACAAGCTCATCCGTAACCCCAGCAGCTTGAAGACGTTGGTTAATGCATCAAGCAGGTACAGACTCAGCCCAGAACCATTTCTCAGAGCCAGCTCCTTGTCCGAATTCCCACCCCTGGGGTTGGATTCCCTCCGATTATTCAGCCCACATGTGTTCTTGGGTGAATGTTCCTGCAGCTTTTTTATATCCAGGGGGGTTGACTCATATCAACTTTTTCTGTTGCAGCCAAGTGAGCAATTCACTCACTCTAAATAGCAGTGCTGCTACCACAAAGAAAATTACCATGGTCTGTCCTTCAGAAACAGGAGTTTTGGCAGTACTTTGCCTGTGACAAAAACTGCCTGTGCTCTACTGCAAGTTTAGAGAAGGCAAGACTTGATTGCATGAGGTAGATAGTAAATACTGCTCCAATTATCTGCCTGTTGACTTTATCTTGGTAATACAAACGAAGAGTGTCTCTTGGGGAAACTCTTAGGATGTGCAAAGCTCATGGATGTCCACGTACATCCTTCCATAACTATTCCCAGGCATGCCAGCCAGCACTAGAAGTCATGACAGTCTTGGTAATTGCAAGAGGAGGTCTCTGGTTCCCAAAGTGCTGTACACAAACCCTTTGCTAAAACCACATTAAGTGACTAGAACAGCCAGTTCGTATTTAAACATGAATCTGAATAGCTACACAGCTACAAGTAAGGTAAACACAATCAAGAAATAAAGCTTCACTTGGGGAGAAAGAGTTAAATAGTCCTGGAGAGGCTTTTTCTATTTTCACTGTAAGCACACATTTACTTCTGAGCCACCAGTGTTGCTAATCATGCAGTCTCTTGCAAGGTCATAAAGAAGTTCTATATATATTTGTATCTATGTATATATGTGTATATGTATATATGTGTACTATTGCTGCTTCTCTGGTAGCAGTGGAGTTCCCCAGATTAACAACAGAAAAGACCCTTCAGAAAAGTCTATCCTTAGAGGAGAAACAAAAAAAGATATGTTGTTTTCTTTAAACAGGAATGAGGGAGATAAGATTAGGTTAGACTGGTGGTATGGGCCAGAACAGATATACTGCTGTGAGCTTATAGTCATTTGTCCCCACACCTTCCAAGTGAGCCTTGCACAGCTGCATGTGACACATCTCACCTGCTGCAACTGGACATCCCTATGGTGGCATGTCCCTGTGCATGGCATTTCGTGCACTGAAAGAGAAGAACCTGAAATTTCTGTTAATTTTTAAATATGAGATAGATCTGGTTCCTCGGGATATTTTCCATGTACCATTTACCATCTGAAGAAGAAATTATTCTTATTAGCAATTAGATGTAACATCATTGCCAGCAAACCTGCAGCAAAAGGTTTATGACAGCATAAAATATGTGAGGTTTCTCTTTTATTTTCAACTCAGAACAGTTATTTTCCAGGCCTGTTACGTGGTGTTTCCTGCACTCTTATACCAACCTGTTATGCCAGATGAGGAAAACAGGCAGGAAACCATTTCCTTGAGCTGCTAAGCACCTTGCTGATGTTTTATTCCATGAATGGATCCATGCAATTCCAAACCTCTCCTTTTCAGAGCTGCTGTGGATGTTTTTGATAAGGATGGAGCACCTGAACAGTCAGGCTTTGGGACTGTGTTTCTATTCTCATAGATTGCTGTGCCCAGACCACAGTAATTCCAAATTAATCATAATTTCAATATAGAGCAGCTGTAAAGGATTTTTTTATATATGTAATGTGTTCTTTATGGAAATTCTCATTAATGCAAATAAGGGAGGAAGTCACTCTCTACATTACAGCGTGTGCTATGATATCACTAGGTACCTCCTTGACATTAGTGATGAAAATCCACTTCTCATTATGATTACTTAGGAGTTTTGAATTTCTCATGTGTATAAAATGTTATGGGAAGCCATTATGTTCGTGGTACAGCAAGTATTCACATTTTATTAGACCCTTCAGCATTGCTATTAAATAAACAAATAATACTAATGTGCTCATAAAATACATGAAGATTCCTGAAGTGCTATAATAATACAATATCCCAGCTCTCCTTCCAGTTGAAAGTCTTTTAAGTGCAATAGCCACCATCAGAAGCTGACCCAGAATACGTGGGGGTATTTTAACCTGTGGTAATGATCTTTACGCAGGGCTTGCGTTAGCTGCGTCCCGTTTTCCAAAGCAGGGAACAGATCTGGTTTCTCTCCTGGCTGACCTTGGCCAAGCCCTCTTTGCTGCCTGCACCTCATCAGTGGGGCGGCGGACCCTGCTTGTGCCGGGCACTGTGCGGGTGCTCCAGGGTCGTTGTTGGCCTGAATTGCTTCTCCCGTGCGTGGCACAGCTGAGCAGGGAGCAATTGGCGCGGAGTGAGGGTGTGGGAGCCCTCTGTTGAGCGTGGCTGGAGCGCTGCTGCTCTCTGCAGGCTCCTTGGATGCTGTCGGCATCCAGAACCCCCCCGGGTCTCTGCAGGAGCAGCCCCCGGGCTGGTAATGCTCCCTGCGCTGTGAATTCTGCCTGCCATCGATGGCCGCTGCTGGGAAATGCAATTTGGGTTTCAGCTCCCAGGCTCTGCGCTGTCTTAAGTTAATTATGCGCTTTAAAGGTGGAGGAAGAGAGCAAAGCAGGAGTCATCAAAGCGAAGACTTTGAAGGAGGAGTGACTGGGGGAGCCTGCTTGTGGCCAAGAGGTGACTGGGATGGATGCCACTCCTCTCCTCCTCTTTCTGCTTGTGGTGAGGACTGGAAATGGCAGGAGCTAACTCAAGAATGGGTGAGGTTGCAGGTGAAGTGCTGTGTTTGATACATTGCATATCAAGCCTTCTAGGACGATTTAGGCTGCAGCAATCACTGAGAATGGAACAAAAAGAATCATCTTTACCGTCAAAAAAAAAATGCAAGCAGCTTGAGCCATGTTGTGTATATCTCAGTACTGATTCTGTTTGCTTCTTTGTTTTTGCTTATCTTTAGAGTGTCAAATCTGTTGGTAGAGCACAGTCCAGTCGGGAGTGGTGCCTACAGGTCCGTGGGTGAGTGGCTGGAAGCCATCAAAATGGGCCGATACACAGAGATCTTCATGGAGAATGGATACAGTTCAATGGATGCAGTGGCTCAGGTGACCCTAGAGTGAGTAGCATCCATTTTCACCTCACTTCTTGGAATTGCAACGGGAGGAGGGAGGAGAAAGACAAACCATTCAAAAATATGCAAGGATGAGGCTGCAGAAAGGGAAAAACATTATCCTGTGTTTGCAGTCAGCAGTTTCCCTTATAGCATCTCTACTGATAACAAGTGCAGGCAAGACTAAAATTTACAATCACTACATTGGCAGCCAGTATTTTGTCTCCTTTACTCACAGAAATTAATGCATGAGCTTCTGTAATTGCCAGGCCATCTTCTTGACACAATAGCAGCTGATTATTTGGGGTTACCAACAAAATAAACCCTCTACCTACTAGTAAATTTATAGGTGCTAGAGTCTCTGCTGAGACATCCTGGCTTCACAGCAGATGAGCAGATGTGGTTTCACGGCTGATCTGGATATAACCAAGTGAACAGTGAAGCCCAGTACAGTGTGGAAATGGTATTCAGCTTTAACAGAAATAGGTGAGAGCTGATGCCAACGCAAGAGCGTCAGCAACCCACAGCTCTAGAGGACAGGCTTCCTGAATGAGACCTTTCTTCTGAATGTGCCCGTGGTTTTTGCACGTGGGTGTGACTGCAGTTGAGGCAACAGCCTTCAAATGATTTGGTAAATGCCTCAGGGCTGCTAATTTGCTATGCTCCACCTTTAATTGCCTGCCTTGCTTGTGCAATTGTGTCAGAACTTTCCTGCTGCTGCCTGCACAGTCTGAAACTCGCCTCAAAGCCTGCCTTTCTAGCTGGGTTAATTCGAGCTTAGTTTGCAGCAGGCATTAAGGCAGAATGGGGAGAATTCCAAACCTGCTTTGGGGAAGGTTGTGTCTCCTCTGACCACATGCAGATTGCCACTGCACATACAGAATTGCTTCTGAGGATTAAGAATAAACCAAGAAAAATCCCCCCCACCCCACAGAACTGCAGCATTTCCTCCTGTCTGCCGCAGTGCCTGCTGTGGAGCTCACCATACAGCACAGGAGTGTGAGGCAGGTCAGTGACATCTCCATGGAGTTCAGTTTTCCATTACACACATGGAGGGAGTGCAGGAGCGTATCTGCTCTCACTCTGAGTTTATTTGCTCCACTCACACCATCAATATTTGCCCCTTACACCTGGGCTCATCCAGTCTTTTCTCAGCCAATCACATGAAAACCCTGAGCTAGGGATGAAGTCCTCTCCGGCACCTGTCTGGGAAATCAGGGTGCATGGATTCTTACCTAGATCCTCTTCTGAGCTCCTGAGACCCTTACATGTTGTTTCCCAGCCTTCTCCTGCAATTATGTCATGTTACTTGGGCTTTTGAGGACTCCACAGTTTAGACTGATAATCTACAATTGACCAGGGAAGAGAGCATCCATCCCCAGGCTGGTCAGAGTCTGCATGGCAGAAATAGCCAGCCAGAGGCTGATAACCAGATCAACTTCTGGTAGAAAATGCAGGTTGTCTAAAATCCATCACAGATTTATTCCTGTTTGGCTGAATTCGTCATATCAAAGAAGAAAATTGGGCTTCTAGCTTGTTCCTCTTTAGAATTTTCTGCAGTTTCAAGAGCTCTACACAAAATGCTCAGAAGTAAAAGCAAATGCTTTTGTTTGGGTCACAGAAAATGTTGGCTTGAAACCCAAATTAGTGGGTGTTTTCAACAGCAAATTAGAAGTTTACTTACTTGTGTAACTTTAAACAATCCTACTATCCCTCCTACACCATCTTAGCCTCCCATGCTGCTGACAAAAGTATTCCTAAAGTCCAAATTCTTAAACTGCAATACTTCAGATTATGAAATAAATTCCTTAATTTAAGTTTAAAATTTAACTATTTCCCTATGTTTACTCTTTGGTAATCCAGAAACTTCAAAAATGTCCCCCAAAATCTTTTCAGGCGATGCAAAAAGTGCTTTAAATTTTTTTTTTTTTCTGATTGGCAATGAACCAAGAAACCCATTACCTGCACAGTTCTAGCCAGAAAGACAAGTTGGTTTGAAAGTCTTTAAATAAGATTATAACTGCCAGAGATGCTCTGACTCTCACCAGCTGCAAACCTCCTCGAAGGCTCCCTCAGCAGGTCCCAGGATATCCTCTGTGGCACAAATGTCATCCTGCTGGTCCCAGTGGAGAAAACATGTCTGAGCTGCTCAGCTTCAGCTTTCTTCTGGGCTCATAGAAGAGCAGAGCAGTGCAGAGGATGCCCGAGAGCCTGGGGGAGCCTTTGGGTTGTTTTTTTTTAAACTGGAAGGGGTCATTGCATGGATCCATCTTCCATTTCAGTTGAAGCTGAAAAAAATGGTTGAAACCTATTCAAGCCAGTTATCCATGTCAGCAAATAAATCCCCCCTTCCCCACCCCAGCTGCCTGTGGACAGAGATTCTTGCTTGGTTCTTCTCTGTCAGCCCACACACCTTTGCTTTGCAGAGGTGCCTTGGCAAGAAGGCTTGACCCCACTCAGGTCTATTTTTGGAAAATCTGTGGAAGGCTAATCAAGAGGCCAAGTACCCATCCAAATCAAAACTTCTCCCTCAGAAACAGTAAAAAAAAAAAAAAAAAAGGAAAAAAATAGCAGATTCTCAGCTGTTGATAAAAGAGAAACCATTATAGCAGTTTAAGAGAAAAAGTGTCACGTACTGAAGTCCTGAACGCAGGCTGATGTAAACTGGCAGATTGTCCTTAAAAAATAAAGTAAGGGAGAAAAATGGCTCCTGATGGGCTCAGCTGAGACTCTCATGGGTTCTCCAGAAAATAAACACCAGAATAAGCAAAGTTCTTTAAAGGCTGATATACTGAGAGGGGTTGGTTTTCTGGAGGCTTTCATTTCTTTTTCTCCCTGTAAAAGGGAGCAACAAAACATTTTGTAGTCTGCAAAGGAGAATTCAGGTTAAATGTTCCTTGTCATTTTTAATAGAGGCAACTGTTCTGTATATTCCAGAGCTGGGACTTGGGGGGATCGGGTGAAAAGATGATCTGAACACCTGAAAGTAACTTGCTTTCCCCAAATGACAAGAGTAAAACAGTCTTTACAATTTAAGAGGTTGCCTTCAAATACCATCCAAAATGATCTTCACCAAATTCAAACCGTGCAGGAGACAGATGTAGAAATTAGGTGGGTAAACTGCTGCCAGAAAAAGCAGGGAAAAAATATGATAAATGTAAATAATTCCTAAAATCTACTGAAAAAAAACCCCTACTAGTGCTATAGGAAGAGATAGCTGTAACACTGACAGGACTGGTAATTGTGGGTGCCCAGCTTGTGGCTTCTTTACAGGACCTGGTTGAGATAGTTGATGTTCAGCATTTTTTTTAAAACCTTCCTCCCCTGGCATGAAAAGCAAAATCCTGATTACCATTCTGATCCTTTCAAACTGATGGCTTGATGCATTTGTTCCAGAAAAGCGTAGTATTAGTGACAAATTTCTGAAAGCAAAAGATTAAAAGTCTAACATCGATGAATATCACCCCAAGTCCTAAGCTCTGCCTCCTTAAGCAAAGACCTGAAAATGTATGTGTTCAAACAAAGAGTGATTTCTACATTTAGCTCTAATTCTTGCAAAGGGATGAATCACCTTGTGAAAAGTGGAGCCTCACCCTCCACCCTCTCTTTCCAACTGGATATCAGACTTGAAGGGAACCTTTCCAGTGGACCAGACCTGCTCTTTAAACTTGTGGACCACCTAGTGACTTTGAGTGTGTCTGGAGCTCTTTCAATCCACTGCAAGAATAACTTTACCAGGACAATACTCAAGAATAGATAGATCCATGACATGAGTTTCAGTCTGACCCTTGACTGGACCAATTACTAACCATGTGGACTACATATTTTCACCTTTTGAAAGATCTGTACTCACTGAATCTCAGGACACCCTGTTGTTTGTTATTAGATGAAGAGCTCTGAATATTTGTAATAATATGTGTTGTGTTGCTTTGCATTGTATATATTTTTCTTCTAAAATAAAATAAATTATTTATTAAAAGTTATACTGGGTGAAGAACATTTAAGAGTTCACCTGCTCTAGATGCTTATTCTTAACCTGAAATCTCAGTCCTGGGATTGTGATGTCGTGTCTGATTCTGAACAAATTCTCATCTTGTAATCAAGTAGAATGGGAATTATGAGTATGAGCAGATGAACTCTTAAAACAAAGATTTTTAAGTCCTCATTTCATGCAAATGTCCCTAGCAAGTGGATTCCTCTCTCTTTAGCATCGTCTGAAGGTCTTTGAGGTTCTTCTTGTTTCCCCTCGTTCAAACTGACAACTAACTCCATGAGTAGTCCCAGTCTGCATGGGCAACTGTAGTTACACCACGTGCAGAAGAGTGGTGAGATCTGCCCTGGATGGGAGATGAAATGCAGATTATCTGTGGTAGGCTGACAGCTGCTGACCACGGAGATCTTTCAGGACTGTGGCCCTTTTGCTTGCACGACTAAACCGGCTGGTGAGGGGGTTGTATTTTATGTGGCAATCCAGTCCTAGTCTACACTGTGTTTGGCAAACTGGTCCATGGTGTATAAGTAGTTCTATTTGTAAATAAAATGTTTTAAATCTATTTCTCACAACATGGAGACTGTGAATTCAACCCTTGCAAATGGAGGCTGCTGCAGGGAAGGGCATACCGTGTTGCTGTCATGGCATGTTGCAGCTGGGCTTCTGTGCAAGGCAGTGGTAAGAGAGCAGCTGGCATGCAGCTGTGCACAGGCTGCTTGGGATGAGCTGACACCAATTTCCCCCTTTATTTCCTTGGGTCTTTGGTCAACTTAGGTCAACCTTTTAATACCTTGTTGACAAGCGATTCAAATTCTTGCCTGCTTTCATTTCCAGCCCTACATGAATGAAAGAAGGGAAAAGATAAACTTGCTCCCTAAAATAAGAATAGAAGTTGTCTCATGGCTGGGGAGGCCAAGCGTATTGAAGCAGGGAGACCACCCAGCACATGGGTGCACGGAGCTCCACTGCAGAGGCACACACAAAACCCAACACCAGGGGTCAGGTCACTTCCACAGCAAGGAGCAGCCTGGATCCTGATCGCCGGTGGTGTTTGCCCGAGGGTCTCAGCTGTGCCTTTTCCTGCAGGGAATGCACATTTTTATTGTAAAGCCCCAGTGGATGTCTGCACACATCTCCTCTGCAGAGCTGAGCCCAGTGAAATTTCCACTTGGCTGCAGTAACATGAGCCAGCAAGTTCTGGACTGCAGCTTAAAGGCAGTTGTTTTTGCAGCCCTTTGGCACAGAATTTGGGGGGTTTTGTCCCCAAACCAGCTGGTCTGTGCACCCAATTCTGTTCAAAATTGTCTTTTGCCTTACACTGCTTTAAGTCCTTCAGCACTGGATGCATGGGAGCATGCAACGTGCTGTGTGAAACGTCGGAATTAAAGCTCCTACCTTCTCTAGGCAGCTTTTAGAAAGTTTTGTTGTTGTATTTGCTATGTGCAAGGTGGCTTTTTAAAGCTGCTGATTTTTGTACTTGGCAGGCATCTGGTTCAGGAGCTGTGTCTTCTGGTTCATCTTTGCTGAGGTGAAAGACCCCACAGTAGTGTTTTTCCCTTCTCTGAGGAGTCCCCCATGCTTTTGGCTGGTGGCTTCACATTTGAGAGGATTTGATATTCAAAAA
>VYXD01002499.1:2755655-2766059 GCA_013397195.1 Hylia prasina
AAAAAAAAAAAGACTGGATCCCCTGGTGAGCAGTTAATGGTTTGAAACCAGAAACTCTTTTTTCTTCTTTCTCTCTTGTAAATCAGTGAGACACTCCTCAAGGGTATCGAGTCAAGGGGATACTATATGGGGGGAAAAAAGGCTGTGTAGTGAAGTGGGTGGGGGGTTTGTTGGATTGATGGGGCTGTGTGTAAAAGGCCAAGACATGCATGCTTTTCTCTGAGTTTCAGGCTGCTTTTTTCCAGCATAACATGTGAGAGTGTCAGAAATTATACATCTGTGAAATGCGTGGTACCAGATTTTCAAAAGAGCTCAGCTTGCACTTTAGATACCTGGAAAAAAAAAAAGGTGATTTTTTCAAAAAGTGCCAGCAAAGCAGGACTCAGCAGGGGGAAGATGGATGTTGTCTCTTTTAAGAATCAGGTCCTGTACTGTGTTGGTTTTGGGGGTTGGTTTGGGTTTTTTTGGTTTTTTTTTTTTTTGGATCTCTGGTGTGAACTTCCAACTGTGCTGTGTACATAAAATAAATTGCATGTAACAATAGCATTACTCCATTTTCCTTCATTATTAAGATGGCTTGCTGAACTAGTTTCACAATTCAGTGGAGGCAGAAATGAAAGCATGTCCCCCTGAGAAGGTTGACACCTTTTGCAGGTGCTGCAGCCTTTTCTCTGCCAGGTAAGGAGCACTGCTGATGTGTCTTATTGACCTCCTTTGCTCTGTGCTCCTGATGTTATGATTTCCCTTTGCATCATCAAGAAGCATTGCTGAAAAAGGGTACTAATAATGGAACTATGTGTTTAGCCTGAAGCAAAAAACCTGGTATTTGCCAAATCAAAAAGCAGAAAACATGACATTCCTTGGAGAAGTACAGATCTAGCTTTTGGCTTCAACTGGTTTATGTGTTAATGTATTAGCCTTCACTCAAGACTGCTTTTTATTCAAAGCAGCGTTCATCTGTGTAATATTTGGACATGGATGGTTGGTTGTACTTGCACAGGAATTTCTCTCCAGAACGTGAAGCTACTGAGAGAGGAACACCTCCATGGGCAGCCCGTGTGAAAATGTTTTGGTGTTCTTGCACGTGCTCACCTGCAGTCCAGCACACAGCCCTGCTGTGAACTGTAGGCCAGGTTTGCAATGATGTCTCAGGTGATGGTTGAGCTCCCAGGTGTTGCTGGGGATTCCCAGCCCTTGCATGAATGCGGCAGCAGCAGGATTTCCAAAAAGCAGCTCCCTGTTCAGGGTCACATCTCTGTGGCTTTTGGTGGAGAACTTTCTCCTAGAAGACTTGCACGCAGGGTGTCAGCAGCTTGGAGATTGACAAGTGTATCAGCAGGACTATAAGGCACAACCTAGAATCCCTAATTCATTCCAGTCTGGAGGTAGAAAGTGAGTGACTGTTATTTTTCTAGTGGAAGTCTTCA
The DNA here is from genome assembly GCA_013397195.1 of Hylia prasina. Taxonomy (NCBI): domain Eukaryota; kingdom Metazoa; phylum Chordata; class Aves; order Passeriformes; family Sylviidae; genus Hylia; species Hylia prasina. The sequence goes on from VYXD01002499.1 coordinate 2,757,083, forward strand.
GACAAAACATCACCTCTCTGATAGTCAACCTGCTTCTCTAACAGCTTCTGTGTCTTGTGCTGGAAACATATATGCAGCTGTCTTGATGTTTCTGCTGAGCTTTTATTCCTACAATTTCTTTGTTAACACTTTTCTGCCCAGTAAGAAATCTCTACAATTACACTCTTCTATAACTGATGGCCTTACCTGCCTTTAGAGGTGTCATTGAATCTGATAACCCAAGGTCCTGACTGTAGTATCTCCAGGAGATAATTTGTCCCACTCCTGTCTTTGGATGGGATTAGTTGTACCCTGGAGGTGCCTCTTTTATGCCATCCATGTGAATCACATGATTACCTTCATCTATACACCTGAATTTTGGAGGGTGGAGTTGAAGACAAACAATCTTTCCGCCTGATCCTGCATTTTACATTAACTGTCTTATTTTACAGCTTTCCTGTCATGGTAGCCCAGTAGGTAGAATCAACACAAAGGCCCTTGGCTTCTATAATGCACCTCCCCAAAGCAAAACCAAATGTGGCTTTACGGGAAGATTTGCAAAGACCCAAAGGGGATCTGCTTTGCTAATTCTTGTTGACTTTAAAGAGTCATCAGGATGGTGGTCATGCTCGAGGCTTTTGCCATTTGTGTTTCTTTGGCTTTCCCTCATCTGAAGAGGAAGAAAGCACAGATTGACCTCACTCCTCTCTGCTCATATCCAAGATCAAATACCAGCCTCTCCCATGAGAAGAGGAAACAGCAACGTGGGCTTTCTTACATGGTTTTTCTCTTGGAAATAGGACTTTTCATGCCTAGCAGAATCCTTGGCCAAAGATGATGCTGACACTTTGCTGTCTGGCCTTTCTCCTTGGCCACCGAGGTGATCTCATTCAAATCACATCACCTCTCTGAGATGCTGTCAGCCATATTAAAAAAGAAAAGCTTTACAGATGGGGAAAATAAAACCCGCCAGCTAAACTTGGCTCTGGGAGCTGCCAGTGATAACAGGTAGGCACTGGCAGCAGCAGCAGCAGCAGCAGCAGCGCGTGCGGCGCGTGGTGTGCGCGGCGACGTGTGCCTAAGAGGTCCATGGAACCAACGTCTGCTTTCTCCCACAGGGATTTGAGACGTCTGGGAGTGACACTTGTTGGTCACCAGAAGAAGATAATGAACAGCCTTCAAGAGATGAAGGTCCAGTTGGTGAATGGGATGGTGCCGTTGTAACACGGTTTTTAAAGTTGCTTCCTCAAGTGGGTCGGTCCTGCACTTTGTACTCTAGCCCTGAGATTTATTTTGACTAAAAAAAAAAAAAAACCAACAAAAGATAAAAAGGGAAATTCGGTAGTTTCTATAACTGAAGGACATTGGCCTCTGCTGCAGCATTTCTGAAGCAGTGTTTGACTAAAGTTTTGCTTTTCTTCCTATTTGTGTCCTCATTTTCATGAAGTCGATGTAAGATGCATGGAACGTGGAAACGAATCTGCTGTACATGAGGTTAACCAGTCTGTTAAGCTTCAGCGGTGATGACAAGCCTTCCACCACGTGTTGTCTGTACATGGGAGGTACATATATATATATATAGCACCTTTATATACTGAATTACAGCAGCACACAGTAAAGGACTGACTTGAATGGAGGATTTTTGTGGCCGTTCATGGACTCCCAATAGCTGCAGTTTGCTGAAGTATAACTTCGAGTCTTACTTGTCTACAGAAGTGTATTGAAGAGCAATATGATTAGATTATCTCTCGATAGATATTTTGTTTTGTAAATTTAAAGAAAAGAAAAAAAAAATGCTGTTACACAGCATTAAGTTATAGAGACTAGCATATAAACGTGTCGCTTGCTCCATGGCAAATACAATACAGGGTGTATATTTTGTTTTCCTCCTTCTGTGTTACCAAGTTCTTTTTATTTGCTCTTTGGGGAGGATAATACATGATGAACATGTATATATTGTACAGTTTGCTACGCATCAGGTACAAGATTGGGGCTCTTTCCTTGTTTTTTTCCTTCCTTCCTCTCTCTTTTGCTCACTCTCCCTTTTGTGTTACTCCTATGCTTTGTATTTTTGCTGCAGTTTGGTTTGACCAACACATAAAGCCTTCAGGAGTTTTGATTGTGTATATAACGTAGAAGGAGTTTGCATAAATAAAAGATGTTGCCCCTCTCTTCCTTTACACCATGGGTTGAGGACATCCAGAAGAAGAGGACTAAAACGTCTGGTTCTTGATGGTCTCCAGCAACAACGTGGCATCGATTTTTTTGTGCCCTGGCCAAAGACAGCATGGGATTGCCTCTGCACAGATGCTTTAGCCCAGTAGCCAGCACCCAGTGCAGCCATCCTGTTCCCAGAGCCCAGGAGAGAAAGCACAAGGTGGTTTTAGCTGGCAGGAAGGAAGGAATTTTGTTGTTCCTTTTCTGATGATGTGGGTTAACTCCTAGGGGACGGTGTGGAAATGAGCCTGTGGCCATCAAGTGTGGATATTTTGTAGTATTTCTTCCACAGTGGTGAGAGAAAGATTATTTTTGGAACTGTACTGTCCCAGGCTGTCTCACCATTCTGTGTCTGCTGTGGGCTTGGCCAGTTTGTGGCAGAGCACAGAGGGGAGGGAGGAGCAGAGTAGCCCAACATGGTCACAGAGATGGCATCCTGAGGGCAAGGCAGTGCAATTTGGGGCTAGCACAGCTCAGATCAGGACTTGGTTGTAGCTGGGGTTCAGTGTATCCATTAAAGCCCTTGGCTGGTATTTTCAGAGGGACCTGAGGGCAACCCAATCCCCTGGGAATCACACCAAGAAATATTTTGGGGTTGTCCTCCCCTTTTTATTGTAGATAGGATTAAACAGCACAGTTAATTTGGTATTCATAGTTTGGGCTTTTATTTTGTGAAGACTTTGATAACGATTTTAAAACAGATCGGTGGATTGCAAGAGTTTGTTGTTTCTGTAAATGTATTGCTTCCTTAGAGTTTGGATAGCATCTAAGGCATCCTTCCTTAGCAATAACATCAACATACAGAGTTGCTATAGCTCCCTTCATCCCCACTGCTGCAGAGCCAAGCCCAAAGAGCTCAAACAGCCAAAAGGAGGCCTGTGTCCTTCATGTCCTACAGAAACAGGTGTTGCAAGGCACCTGAAGCTGTTCCAAAGTCTTTCTTTCATTTTCCCCCGCCTTCGGATGAGGTTTGATGCACAGAATGTTTCTTTTAAAGAAGGGAAGCACCTAGGAGAAGAGGCTGAGTGGTTTTTTCCTTAGCAGCAGGGCTTTGTTTGCTTACAGCAGGGCTTCTTTCAGTGTTTGCCTGTTCTGAAATGGCCCCCTCCACCTCTGCAAGCGACTGCTGAGTTCCTCAGGAATCAGGAGAAATAGCAGGGAAAGGAGCCACAGTGAGGTCTAAAAAATCTTGATAGTGTCACATTCTCATCCCATTGTTTCATTTTGGCAGCCACCGGACCACAAAAGAGGAAGAGGGTATCAAGACATAACAATTTCGGCACGGAAAAGAGATTTGTCATGTAATAAATAAGATTATTAGAGCTGTCAGCAGAACGGTCTTCAGATTATTTGTGCCTCCCTGTCTACAGTGCCTGGGAAAATAACATGTAGGAAGACAGAAACCACTCATTTCATCAGGAGGAATCATTTGTTTGCCTGCATCCACTGGTGGCACTGAGATGCTATGAGCAAATACGTAGTGCTTTCTGCCCATCAGCTCCACTCCTTCCTTTCCTGTTGGCTCTGTGGGAGGAGTTCAACTCAGTCTTTTTTTTCCCTGGGCTCTTAAAAGCAAAATCCCCTTTTCATCATTTGTATTGCTGGGATACCTACCAGATGCTGGAGTAACCTTCAAAATGATAAACCAGTGGAAAACAAAACTGTTCTTAAGCCAGACTGCATTTGTAAATAGGGCACCTCTTCTTGCTTCCTCCAATAAATAAATAAATAACCTTTTCTATTTATTTCAAGAGCTGTTCTTGCTACAGATCTTTGTATTAATGGACTTTGTCTCGGGTCTAAAAATTAAATGTTGTTTTAATGTGTAGGGTCCAAAGGTTACAGCTTCTATGTCCATGAGCAAATTCCAGAGACAAAGGAGGTTTTCAGTTCCCATCCAAGAACTGCAAGTACTTCGTGTGTTGGGCATGATTATATGTATTGGAGTGAACAAGCAGAACAAGAAGACAGCAACTTTTTTGGCAGGTTATGTTCTTGGAAAGGGCTGTAGGTGAATTTCCTGCCTGTGGTAAGTCCAAGCACTTTGCTTTTCCAGCTTGCTACTGCTGCAGCTGAGCCAACAGATTCTGGTTTTTTCCAGTGTATTTTGCTGATAATTGAGAGGGAGGTATTTCAAAGGATCCAAAAGGTGGAAAGGCTTTTTTTAATACGGTTTTTCATTTTGGGAGAAGGAAGTGTTCCCAAGAATGGCTTGTATAGACTGATGCCCTTTCATTGTGTAGCTACCACTTGGAAAAACTACTTGAGCATTAAAAAGGAAGACTGATACAAAAGGGAAAAAATCAGATTAAAATTTTATTTATTCCTCCTATATGTTAATAGTGAGAAGAATAAAATATGAAGGTCAATTTTTTTTTTTTTTTGTCTGTTCAGTGTTGACTATAATGTAGAAAGTCCCAGTGCTCAAGAAATTGTGACTCCTTGGACTGCTCTGGACTTGAAATTAGATGTTAAGGCAGATGAAAAATACATCAGTAGCAGTCTTAAGAGTAACACTTAGTTGCCAATCCTTTATTGTAATTCCTTAGAGCAGGTAGAGCAAGAGCTGGTGCATCCAGCGCTGCCAGAGCTGCAGCATCTGTCTCAGCTCCTTGCATCAGTGTTCTAACTCACAGGAGACTGTAGCATTGCTGTATTTATTCCTCCCATTTCCTGCTCTTTGGATGCTCTCTGTGCATTTTGTTTGTGTACATGGGGTTTTTTGTAGTATAAGATACGAAGTTTTCTATTTTTTCATAAAAATAAAAACCTTTGACTAACAGCAACATCCAGTTGTGGATCACACATATGCTTGACCCCTTGACTTTCTACAAAGCATCAGGATTTCCCTCCTTGGAAAGGAAATAAATTCTCTGTATTTTTTCTCTCCTAAGCACAGATTTGGTGCTACTCTTGTGGTCCCTGCGGGAAAGAGAGGCCTTTGGGATGAGTGAGACATATAGGCCCACATGAATACATCTGGCATTGTTACAGGCTGTTCCCACTTTTTTCTGGTTTGGGGGGAACATGTGCTTTTTCAGTCTAGTTTCTGGGGCAAAGGGCCTGCCAAACCAACCAAGCCCCAGATCAGTCCCTCACCACATATCCCTCAGAAATACCCTTTTTTTGTGATTTTTTTTTCCCGCCTCCCAAGATGTGATTTTCTCTGCATTTTTGGGGGAGGGACCCCAGCAAACCCATGACCAGCTGGAGCAGCCACCACCACATCCCCTGCTCCATGGATTTGGAGGCAACCACATGCTGCAGAGGGGCATGGGCCAGCCTTAGAGGTGAGAAAAGCCATAAGTGGGAAGGGCCAAGGGGGAAAAGACTGACCTGGGAAAGGTCTTAATGGAGGTGGTGATGGGCAGCCCCCATCCTCTTGTCCACTGCTACAGGACAAAGGGAAGAGGTGCAGATGTGGATACCATTCCTCCTGACATGATAGGAAGCTGTGGCAGATGATGTGTAGTGGTACACTCACACAGTGGCCAGGAAAGGCATGATAGGCTGGGACAGCAGGGGAATGCTGCCTTTTATCTTAAAGGGAGCACAAGGTCAATTGGGTTAGCAAATAGGGGTTGTCAGCAGCTTGGGTAAAATGTCTCTGGGTTGACGTGCCAGTCCCCACGCTGTGTTTTCTTGTGCAGCTTGAGGTTCTCTGCTGCTGGACCACAATGGCAGCAGATGCTGTAAGGAATCAGAGGGGCTCTGAGGACAGAGGGAAGGACTGTTAATTTGCCCATATAGACAGCATCCTTCATAGCTTCATGGAGGCAGAGAGCCTGCTAAGGGGAAAATACAAACATGGGGAAACTTCCATTAAAAATCAGAGTTGGCTGCAAACTCATTCCACAATGTTCCATCTTAAGTGAGAACTAGAGAATTAGGCAATTTCCATGAGCCTATGTTGACACGCGGAAAACTCTAAAACTCAGAGTTTTAAAGTAGGTATGTAGTTTATTCAGCGCCGGGCGCGATGCGGGATAGCTCCCAAAGGCATGCGCAGCCCCTTGCTCGCCCATGTTTTCTTTTAACCCCTAGAATGTTACATATGCATCAAGTTTTGCAATAATCCATGCATATTCATCCCTTGGCTCCCCCCCTCTCCGCTCCGTATGCTAATTGTCTTATCAGTCTCTTGCGCCTGCGTAGCTGTTCCTGGTGGTCGTCTTGGGGGTCTTCAGGGATGAAGAAAGTAGTCTTCCTCGGGGATGAACTTCTGACCTTTGCTGTCCTGCACATGCTCACTTGTCCTCTGGTCATAGTCCAAGCTACAAAATCAGTCCTATCTGGTGCTGGGGCCTGAGGAGACTTGTTATCTCAGTGTTGTATTCTTGTCCCCTGTTCCAATAAACATCCTTCCCTTTGTCAGACATCCTTGCATCCCTCCTTATTGTTCTCGGACATAGTTCTGTCTCTCCCCTCCTTAGGCAACTAGTACAGTACAAAGAGCAGCAAGTATTAAGCAATACACCCCATATGAATGCCTAAATAAATATCTTCTAATTTCTATGATTAATATCCTCTAGTTTCCAACTTCATGTTTCAATGTGCTGAGATTGGCTTGGGACCAGCTCTTAAACAAATCCCAAATCAGTGTTTGCCTGTTATTTTCCTCTGCTGGGCTCAGAGTGAGAAAAGGCACTCGCACTTCGTAAGGACCAGCTAGTAAATTTACCTGCACTGAAAGGTAAGGTCCCTTTACCTTCAAAGTGGGTGCTTAAGCACATGCCTGACTTCTTTTTGGGGTGGTTCTTCTGCACAGCCTCTGTCTGGTCCCTGAATAAATGCTCAGCTGCATCCCGGGTTGCAAACTCTTGTGAATGCCTAACAAGCTGTGCTCAGGGTAATACTCTCTGCATTGCTCTTGGTTTCAGTAAAACTGCAAGGAACTGCAAGGCAAGATGATGGCTGTGCTGGAGACATTGCAGGGCAGCTAAACAGTAACTTGGACTTATTTTCCTATCCAGTAATATTAAAATGGTGCTGAGGGGGCTCTGAACCTCTCCCCTCCTCTGCCTGCCTGGAAGGGTTCAAGCCTGTATTGCCAGAATCCCCAGAGGATGCTGTGGCCCCAGGGCAGGAGCAGCGGGGAGGCTGCTCCCCATCACCCCATGAAGCCAAGCTGCCATGCAGAAAGCAATGCAAGATTTATGAAGCTGTGGGGAGAAAGAGTGAGGGACTCTTCATGTATTTTTCATGGGCTGAACTGCATAAATAGCATGCTATGCATAAACTGTGACTGGATACTTCCACCAAAAAAAAAAAAAAAAAGGGAGACCAGCAAGCAGAAGAAGAGATGAAAAAATAGATTCATTCAAGTCAACAGGGCCTGCTCAAAGTCACCCTGAGGTGCATTAAGAAGCAGCCAAAACAGCACAACCTCACCCCAGAACAATACATCTTTGCCAAGTGCGAAGGGACATGGACCTCTGCTGGAGGACTGGAGACCTCTGGAGGACTGGAGAAGGGCACAGGTCATTCTGCTTGGAAAAATGGCTGGGTGGCAGGAGAGAAAACACCTTACCTGTGATGCCTGGGATGTGGTGTGGGAGTTATGGAGATGCTAGGACAAACTATTGCACCAGCAGACAGGTCAGTGTAGAAAGTGAATGACACTGGGGCACAGAGGAACAGCTCAGTGTGAGGTCATGCTGGAAAAAGAGGACACCACTGGAAAACTCAGTGCAGGGGTGAGTGCTGAAGACATGGTGCTCCCTGTTGCAGTTCCCTCAGCAGGTGCATGTGTGCTTCCAAGTGTGCAATTTTAATAATGCATCTGCTGACAGAGCTTAAATGGCATGTACATCAAGACAGGTATCAAAACAGTCCCAGGCTGAGACTGGGTGGGAAATGGGAGCCAGAGCTGCATGGTGGCCAGCAAAAAGCTCTGCCCATTTTGCAGCCAGGATAGCAGACCAGGGTGTGTTTTCAGTTATTGCATGCCACAGGGTTTCCAGGGGAAAAGAGCCTTGGAGAAACAGGTGTAAAGTGTGTGATGTTCACTGAACACACCCATTGTCTCTATAATATGACTGCCAGTGGGAGCATCAGGTGCAATTCCTTTGGGAGCCGCTGGATATTGGTAGCTACAGACCCCAACAGTGACCTTTAACAACCCATTGACATGTGGCTCATTATTTTCCTCCCAGAAAGTCCTGTGAGCCAGCCATGGAGGAGAACAAGGCACCCATGTAGGTGATTTCCTCACCTCTAGCTGGGGTGAGCTCAGTTACTCATAGCATCAGCTATAGTAATATTCAGTAAATTGAGTGTAAGAAAAGGAGATGCTTTCTTACACTGGTGTGCTGTGTTCAATTAACAGCTCTAACAGCTCTAATAGCTCTTTTTTTGACCCCAGAACTCTTCAAGCTCCCCTTTAAATGGCCAGTGGATGCATTTGTGCTGGTGAAGATGACTTATTTCTCTCAAAGCTTATTTTTTAACTACAAAACCACGAGAAAAATTTTCCAAGCTGGAGGAAAAAAAAAAAAAGAAAAAAGAAAAGAAAAGGCAGAAAAACTGTGAGATAGGCTGCCTGCCGTTTGCTTGGTTTGCTCCCAGTAAAGACCATATTTATTACAAGAAAATAGAAATCCTATGGATTTCTCTTCTGAGGTCTGTGTTTCAAGCTTGACATTTAAACATGAAACTCCAGGCTCTAAAATTTAATCATTTACTCCTCAAGAAATACGGTGTGTGTGGAGCCGCTGAGAAAAAGGGCATGCAAGGTAAAAATATTTCTTTGGGAGAAAAAGAAAAAAAAAGGAAGGTAGGG
>VYXD01002499.1:2776082-2801160 GCA_013397195.1 Hylia prasina
CTCTTAATGTGCCCCTTCCTTCAGAAAAAAAAGGTGTAAACCAAAAAAAAAAAAAAAAGAGCTACAATTCTTCAGTTCTTAAGGCAGCGTACCAAATGTAACATGGTTTGCACAACAGCTGTACCTGTACATGTAATTAATATTGCAAATTTGCAATTTTAATTCTAGGAACAGAAGGATTGCAGCATTTTCTAGCTTTAGTTTTCAGCTTGCCTCCGACCATTCCTAAACAGAAGTATCGTGGCAAATTCTGTAGATACTACATGAAGTGAAAAGATTAAAAGGAAAAACATACGTAATAAGATAGGTACCTAATTGTACAGTATACCTTAATGAAATAATTATTATTCATAAATTTAATCAGCCTGTGAAGTAGTTTGCCTGCAGGGCAGCCAATTAAAATAATGGCAATGAGAAAGACTCCCTGGTGTGTGTGCCCAGCACCTCTGACAGTCTGGCCACCTCAGCTAAGGACAACAGTACCAAGCTGTGAAATGAGCCCCAAGTGGCCTTTTACTGCAATCATTTGGTTTAGGTATTCAGCACTTGCAGCCAGCTGTGCTGGGGTTTTTTTAAGGAAAATATTCTTCCCAGAGGACCACAGGCTGCTGTCCTGTTGTTGGATGGACTCAATAACAGCTTTAAAGAAGGTGGAGACACAGGTCTGCTTGCAGGGGGACAGGCTTGCAGTGAAGGGAACCAAGAACCATCTGTTCTTTTGAGATGGGCATCACTTCTTACTCTCATTCCTCACTTCGTGCTGAGCGAAGTAAAGGTTTACACCTCAAGAGTGTAAACTTTAGTCCACTTTAGTGGACCTCAGCCATCTGCAGGGAAGCCTTTTTGCAGAAGGTTCCTATACTCTTGCTCATTTGTATGTGTCCTCAGCCTGGTATATTCCAAGGGTGGTGATTGGTTTGCATTTCTGAGCCCTGCTGAAGACAATAGGGTGCCCCAAGCACTGACCTAGGAGAGGCAGCCTTTGCATGCACTGCTGCCACAGAAGGGGCTTGGGGACAAAACACTATTTGCAGCTGAATTTATTTAGGTCGAGTAAGAACTATGCCATAAGTGATTTTCACATTACCTGCAACATGTCTTATCTACTGACCTTCCAAAACATAAACCTTGCAGGAGAAAGTAGCTCCCTGCCCTTATTTTCTTGATTGCTTTTTTCCATTTTCAGACCCAGAATATTTTTTTAGCCTTGCATAGCCCTTATCATGTCTTCTACAAGAAGATATCGAAAATAACAGATAAGGATGACTAACTATTTTATTTTTCTTTCAAATGTGAGGCAGGTCACATTCTCTGCTGCTGAATCCTGCAAAGCAGGATTAAACACCCAATCTGAGCTTTCTGAAGGAGAGAAAGGAAGATTAGGCTGGCTAAAGAGACAGCTTTCTCTTAGTCTTCAGGGAAAAGTTAAGCCATACCTCTGTATTTCAAGGCACAAGCAGATGGAAGAGCTCCAGCTGAGTCACTGCTTCTCTAAAAAGGCTCAGAAACAAGGTATTGGATCTCCAAATTAAAAAAAAAAATTTGGATGCACAAAGGGTAAACCTGACCCTCACCTCTGAGGGTAAACCTGACCTGGTAACACCTGGCCATGCTCTGGTGCTGCAGGATTTGGCTCAACACCAAGAACCCAACTACTCAAAACTCTGTGTCAAATTCTCATCCCAGCTGAGACACCTCATGCTCTCTTGATACTGATATCACCCACTATTTGATTTCCAAATAAACCAGAAATGCCTATAAATTCTTATCCACCTGATTTTCTAAACAAGGATAAGGTGAGGGTTTTTTCCTTCTTAACTTCTTGTATGGTACCATAGAAGGATCACCCAGAGCCTTCAGTCCCTTCCAGACTAAGGAAGAACTTTTCTTGAAGTCTGGAGATGCTTTTCTTTTTCTTCTTTGTTTTAGGCATCTATATAATACAGGGAGATTTTATGACTCACATGTGCACTAATTTTTAACAATACCCTGTGACATCCAGGAGAGAGGCTCCTTTGAGAAAGACTCACAGCTTCTGGCTTCTGCTTTAGCTTTTTCAATGGCATTTTTGCAACCAAAGGCTCCCATCTGAAAAATGAAATGCCCACAAATCAGCAAGATAAATAACTGCAGCCTGTCCAGCTCTCATTGGCAGGATACTTACAGAGCCAGCCAGCTGCTCTAAGAGATTTCCTGGTATAAGTGCACTCCATGGAACACTCTGCCAGAGCTCAACAGGCAAAACCCAACATTTAACCATCCTAGGAGAGTGGCTGGCTGGGCTGCTGTGAAGTGAAATTAAAAACTTACAGTTTGAACATCACACCCTCAGAAAGCCAACACCCTCCAATAGTGGTGCTGGTAGAAATCTGAACAAAAAGGGTCTGCCCCACAGCACTTTGCTGGCTGGAGAGCAGCTGGGCACAGCTGGAAGTGCACATCATTCTTCCATGCTGCTGGCATCTTCTGAGACAGAAGAGCTCAAGTGCTAACTGTAGTGTGGGAGCATGGGAAAGATAGTGAAGAAAACCTATCAAATTATATGACTGCTCTGATTTTACGTTTATGTTTTGATAGTACTTTCTGTGGTTTGGAAAAACCTGCTGCAATAGCTGATAAAGTTTTCCTAAATTCAATACTCAGAATTCTGGATTCCCTACTGTCTTTAATAAGGAAGATACTATGCTACGACAGATCTCTAAATCAATATCTCCTTTTGTACCAGTGAATTGCCAAAGGCAATGGAAACAACCAGAACAGGAGGTTAGACTGCAGGCTAAAAGCATGTTCCTTTACAATGTCCATGTCCCCCTGTCTTGATGTTCGTCTTGATGCATGAAGAAATTGAAGAGATCCATCACACAGCTTTTCTCCATCTCTCTAGTGTTCACCTGCTGGCCATGGCTTTGCTTTTACAGTTGTCTGAACTCAAGGTCAAGTTTGTGAAGCTTTGACCACCTGCAGACAAAAACACAAGAAAAACATGCTTGTTCCTGAAATATTCATCTGAGGTTTGAAACTCAGGATAAAATTCTTTTCTCTCCCACAGAATCCCAGTGGATGGCTGGGCAAACCAACTCAGCTCTGGGTCCTGGAGCTGGACTCCTTTTCTGTGTATAAACCCTGCCAGGTTTCAGGCCTTCTGTGTGTATTTCCCAAACAAACAATAAATAACAATCTTGCACACCCTGAATTTTCCCTGATTCTCCTTAAAGCATTGTCTGTTGCTCAACTCTGTGAAACACAACAGCATCCAAGTCCTAAGGTAGCACAGCTGCTGCTCCAAAACACATGGGTGGAGGGACTCTGACCTCTGAAAATGTGGCTGAAAGAATGAGACGTAAAGCCCTGGCATCAGGTTTATACCAGAACACACAGTTATTGTCCAGAAAAAGCTGATGGGAATCTGATTATATTTCTCTATTAGGCCTCTACATTTTCCCTTTGCTTTAGCTGTTTGTCTATTAAGCAACCTCCTCAAGCAGATGACTTCTTCCTGCCTTCTCCCATCCATCTCCACGGTATTCCAGCAACAAGACACATGGACTACTGGTGAGGGTCCAATATCAGATGCCATCTTTCCCCACACTGCCTTTATGCATCACTTCCATTCTCCACTTGTCATTCACTTCAGTGCGATGCTTTCAGTCAAAGGCTGTCCAAGGCCAAATGGGGAGTGAAGGGAATTGATGTTCTTGATGTGGAGCCTCCTGTTTTGATGCATTTTTTTCAATTTACCATTAATATGTTGGAAATTGCTCTCTTGGAGAATCCATTTGTTTTCTCTGCCAGCAGAATGGAGAAGCAGCCTTTCATATCATGTTCAGATAGGGCGAAAAAACAGGCAAAGCTTAAAGTCACTTCAATCTTTTCCCTTTCCAGATGTGTGCCATGTTTGTGCTGAATAACTAATCTGATTTTCCCTCCACAAGTCAGACAAAGAAATTTCCAAAGCCATATCATGTTTGTTACCTGTATTCTCCTACATCTAATTATATTAGTAGGGCATTAGCAAGTACAATTTAAATAGTGAAGCTGCAAATAGAGTCAAATCCTGAAGATGCACAACCTTTCTTTTCAATATTTAACTATCTCTTCATATATTTGCCTATTATGGTTTTGCCCCATTACATATCTAGTGATTTCATGACAGTACATTCATCCTGACACTATAGCCACCAACATATTTCACAAGTATCTTCTAACTGTGGAGACACAGAAGTGAAGCAGAAACCCTGTAGAATAACTACAGGATAAATCTGGCAAGGTGCCTTGTGCTATTCTGCATACATATACCCTGGATGTCATGATTAATGAGAAAAGGACAAGGTCCCTGACAAGCTGAACTCTATTTCTTCCATTTTCACAGGAAGTTCCACTTTCATTGTGGCACTCCCCTGTTTCCTTCTCCAGACCCCTAACATCATCATTGCCTCTTGAGACAGGGCATTTTTATGGGCCTCCCTGACACTCTCCACTGGCAGTGCCTCGTGCAAGAAGCTACCAAAGTGACACACAGTCATAAAAATAATGATCTCTGAGTAGCACTGCATGCCCTGCATCAGTCTTGCCCAGGAGATGCATAACCAGCATCTTCAGTTTGCCAGCCCCGCCTGCTGTTGGTTTTTTTAACAGGAGAAGGCAGGTGTTGGAAAGAAACAAAAGCCAGGAGTCAAGGGTGACCACAGCACAGGCAAAGCAGTAACCTCACCAACCAGGGAGCAGCCCCACAGCACCCAAATGGGGTAGGCAGAGCAGGGAGCTGGCAGCAGGTTTCTCTAGCAGGCAAAGTCACAAATCAGTCCTGTGGACCTTTCAGGGGATCAAGACAGGAGCAGCAGAAGATAAATCCAAAGACAGGACTAAAGAAAAGTGCATCTGTGGCTCAGGAACGGGATACAAGCCCTGAGCTGAAATGGAGTTCCTGGAGCCATGGACAGAGGCAGTGGGGAAAAGTCCCCAGACAAGACAATTAAGATCTATCAGAGCCAGCAGGGCTGCCCACTGCCCATCTACTCCTAATTTAAACAGGCAATATATACAGCTTGTACACTGGACTAAAGGAGGTTTGTATGAAGACAGCAAACCCAGGGAAGCAGATATTTCTCCAATGAGAGCAGCACTGTAGCACCTCATGTTACGACCCACCCCTGAAGGCAAGGTAAATGAGTCTCTTGTTAATAGACCCCGTAGGGCAGATTAAAGTGAAATGTCACTGAATGACTGATGTTTATATATATGTGTGTGTGTGTGTATAGGGTTTACTTTAGAACAATTGGGTTGCACAAATCCAGGGTTTACTTTAGAACAATTGGGTTGCACAACAAAATCATCCACTGGGGTGGATGTCAGCCCCTGAGCAGAGAGGAGCAGTGCACAAACTGCTGGCAGTGAGTACCAGCACAGTGCCTCTGCTCTCCAGGCATTATATATTTAAGGATGACCTGCCAAGCTACCCAGCTGGTGTGAAGTGGTTTTCTTTTTGTTAAGGACTAACAGATATCTAAGTGGATCTTTATAGGCTGCATTTCAGATGCAGTGAGTAAATACCTGAAACTCTCCTAATTATATCTGGGAGCTTCTGACAGATCCTATTGCCAAAGCAATTCCTCTTGTTCTTACAATTTGTATATGACAGCTTTATTTCTGATACATACATCGTGCTCTGGTGCTCCTCTCTCAGCACTGTACTGTAAGCTGGTTCTCATACTGAAGTAACTGCAGAAGTATGTGATATGAGCTTACACAGCTCAAATGAGAGGTGGATCTGTGATCAGGAACATGCAGAAATGGGGATTTCATTTGGCTTAGGGAGGCTTTCAGGTCCTAGCAAGAACCAGAAGCTGTTTAGTTCTTCTCAATAGTACCTTGGTCATACACAGAAGAGGAAAGTTTATTTAATTTTTATTTAATTTTGCCTTAGAGGAAGTGTCAGATTAGATGAAACTAACTATGCCAGACAGATTTTTAAAAATCATTTCAGTTTAAGCTTCATTAAACAAAAAATTCTTTTCTTTTAAGAAAATCAGGCACAGGTTTCCACACACACATTTCCTCAGCAAATACTTGGAAATGGTTGCAGCAGCCCCGTTTTGCCTCTGGTAGTCAAATCCTGGTCTAGCATGGGAAACCTGCAAGATTCCACCTCCAGGGAAAACAAAAAGTCTGATATTGGAGATGAGAGTCTGGGGAAAGTCTGGGCTCAGGGAACTGTGGAGGCTGTTTCTTAGGCAGTAGCTGTCGATACATAATATTTTGCCAACACGTGGGCTCAGAGCTGACAGCAGGGTACTGAGATAACAAGCCTCGATGAGAGGGAGAGCACGCAAGCTGGGAAGCAGAAGCCCACTGGGGCCATGTGAACATTGTTCACAGAGCTTCATATCAGCTTGGAGCAAGTGACAGAGTGACTTGCATCTGTTTGTAGTATATTTTGTAGACATATCCCCAGAGAGCTTGGAGAGGCAGCTTCAACCAATATCACAGGGACACATTTTCAAGAACACCTCTGCTGAAAGTAAGTTCCTGCAGCTCTAACTGTGACATACTTGGCTGGACTTGCAATGAAAGCCACTGTGAGAAAAACAAGAACAAACCCTCCCTGTTTGGGATTATGTTTTTAAAACTCCATTGCATTTAGCCATGGTTCCTAAAATGGCACCTACTGTGTGCTGAGGACCTTTGCTGACCTGCCTGTTGATAACAATAGTAGAAAGTTAATCTTCCTGAAATCTCACTCCAGTTCAAAGTGCACTGTGGAAAAACTGTGTTTATGTGCACGCGAATCAAAAATATCAAGCTGTCCTTAGTTTTATTCCAAAAGCAGGGATCACAATGGACTGCTCAATTATACCACTACACAAATTATTAATTCTTCCGTAAAATAGCCTGGACTCTTATGCATGGGAAAACTACAAGTGGAGTTGTTCACTAGTTTGCTGATGATCTCCTTATTTCATTGTTTCAACTGTTAGCCAAACCTGAGAGGCTTTGAAGTATCAGCTGTGATAAGCTGTTTGACACTGCTGTCAGTGTCATTCCCAAGATATCATTCATCATTCCCAATGAAATGTGACAGTCTTGAGATTAAACTACTGTTTCCTTATAAAGATGAGGAGCCACGTTTACTTATAATTAATGTGCAGGCTTTGACAGGGCAGACATTTGTAGCAAAATTTCAGATTATGAGCACCAAAAAAAAAAAAAACTTATTAACTGCAAATTAATATTTATGAGGTGGATGAATAGTTTAAAATTGTGGGAAATTGTTCTATAAAGGCATATCTGTCCTCTTTTATGGGAGAAGTGTTCAAAACAAAACCTGTGAATACACACGTGGGCTTTTTCTGGGTCTGTTATGCTTGTTCAAAGGCAGGGGGAAATCACACACTGTCAGAAGAGTGCTTTGGAAGCTGCTTTCCACAAGTTTATTTCCCACTAAATTGGTTAAACTCAGCACAGAGAAACCTCAGTCCAGAAATTAAGAGTCTGAGCAAGCGTGAGAGGCGGATTGGGCTTCCCGGAGCAGACGGGAGCCGGTGAGAGCAGTCACAAGGGGGAGAGCTAATCTGGGAGCCGGGCTCAGCTCCCAGTCTCTGACCGGCTGCCAGCGCGGCAGTGATGCTGTTTGCAGCCTGGCGCTGGGGAAGCGATTCCTGTAGGGAGCAGCACGCTCCCCATGCTGTGGAGGTGCAGTTAGCCGCTCTGGAGAGTGTTGGATGGCACACTCCCGTTCCCCCATGGGCCCTGTTCTCAAGGTTGCTGTTCTGTGAGATTTCCTCGGGGTTGCTGTTCCCCGAGGTAATAAGGTTTTCGGGCTTTTCTTGCTCAAAAGGTTCCACAACGGTGCCAGAGAAGACAAGCTGAGTCCGATAATTCCTGTTTCCAAGGTTGTTTATTCTTTCATTATCTCTCAGTTCTTTCTCAGCTCTGCGAGGCGTCCCCGGCAGAGCGAGACACGCGGCGAAGTGAAGAAGTGAGGTGGGTCAGAGGGTCCGGATTTATGTACTGTCCCCTTGACCCAATCACCATCCAAAATGTACTTTTTATTTACAAAGTCTTACCAATACTTACTACCTATGTTAACATGTCATTTTTGCTCTAAACCAATCCTTAAAATACAATTCAGTAAAAGATGGGGGACGAGAGCAAGAACAAGGAGGACAGGGTCACTCCCCAACCCTTCTATCTTGTCTCTTCAAACCCCATATACTAAAAATCCTAACTTCTCCATCTACATTCTGTGATAAACTAGCTACTACTTATTT
This sequence comes from Hylia prasina, assembly GCA_013397195.1. NCBI lineage: Eukaryota > Metazoa > Chordata > Aves > Passeriformes > Sylviidae > Hylia > Hylia prasina. The sequence goes on from VYXD01002499.1 coordinate 2,784,350, forward strand.
TGAATTCTTTCAGCTTGTGGTTCTTCATACAATGTGGATATTCACTCCCATGGCCAGAGATCAAGAGCAGTGTCCTCCTGGGCTCTGTGTGAGGCTGGCTGACCCCCTTGTACAGATGCCAGACCCCCCTGTCCGGTCTCCAAACCCTTCAGGGCAGCCAGAGGGATGTCCTGGACTCCAACACCCTGTGGCATGCAAAGGGATGCCGAGACACTGCTGCACAGAAGGAAACACCAGTGACCCGAGTCCCTGGGGAGGCAGAGGCACAGAGAATCACCAGAGGTAAATGTATGGACCGAAGATTTCTGAGCCTCGTGCCTGCACTTTGAGCTTTAAGCCAAGCAGGCACAACCTGAATGCATTCAAGGAAGCTTCTTTCCCCTTTAAACACAGTTCCAGTTTGAGGACAGACAGGGAATGAACAGGGCAATCATTCTGCCATGCACTATCAGCTGTTATTGCCAGCAAGTCTTTGCTAACCACTCTAATTCCTGAAATAGCTACAAGAAAATGGGGTCACTAAAGTACCAATTGTTCATTTAAATTGCAGGGATGGAATCCAGACTGTAACAATATTTACAGAAACAAGCTTCAAAGGAACACAGGTAGCAATAATTAATTCCCAATTTCCACCTTTTGTGCAGACTGACCTGGATGGAGAAAAAAAAGCTGAAACATGAAAGAACAAAAATTGTTTCTTCAAAAGCACCTCTGATGAGGTAGACTGGACCAGGAGAAGGAAGAAATTCTGCTCATTCTGCCCACATATGAGAAGCTCATTTTTTGCTTCATTTGTCTGAATCACATCCAGCTTGGATAATACTGAAGGAGTGTTTACTGGAGGAAGGCTGTTGTGCCTACACATAACTCTTCCAAGGATGAAATAGAAATTAGAAACTGAAAGCAAACAAAGAGGCCTTTGTTGAGATGACACATCTGTACATGGGAAAGATTGGAAGATCCACCAAGCTATGTGGCAATACCATTCTTTTTTATTTGCTCATTCATGCAACTAGAGCTATGATATTTAATTCATCACTTAAAATGCTTTTACCTCACACAAGTGATTTTCAGAGAGTGGCAGCTAATTTATTCCATGCTGTATAGCTTCATCACTGAGATTCACTGCAAGTTACATGATTTCTTATCTTGTTCTCAGGAAAGTGCATCAAAATTGTGCAGTTAAAAGTAAAGAAGGATCTCAAGGACTCTTCAGTCTGCCAGCTACAGCAGTGGTTTGGAATCTTTACTCACTGAGAGCCAACAGGAGATATCCTGAAGATGAGTATACAGAAGCTTTTTGGAATTGGTGGGATAACTCACTACATGTGGAGAAAACTTGGACAACTCAGTGCAAATACTTTTATGACAGAAGCAGAAACCCTTCTATGCTGAAAAAGAAAATGATCAACTCTTACACAACCCACAGAATACTCATAATAGTACTAAGTGACTTACAGAAGTAGAAGGGCCATAAAATTTTGTTTTCCACCATGACTGCACCTCCTGAAAATGCTACAATTGAAAAAGCAGTGGTCAGTAAGCAAGTGCCAAACAGGCATGAGCTAATGAACATTCATTTCATTTAGAAGTCCTTTGTTGTGGCTCCCTCTTTAGATTAATTTAGTGTAGAAGTCACATCAGTAACTGGGCCAGCCTCGAAACTCTTGGGGGCTGAGACTCTGCAAGGAGTCATTCCATCATGTCAGAGTTTGTTCTCTCTGGAAATTCTGGCTGCTAATTAGCTGCAACATTTCTGACAATGGACCATAGCTCACCAAGGTCCTTTCCAAGTGCCTGTTTTCTCAGAGTTAGTGTGTTTCCAAGGCCTAAAAGAAAAGTGACTCCTTTAACAGATTCTCCATCTTGGCAGCACTTTTCTTATTTTGCAGTAGCTGTATTTTATCAGGCATATGGCACAGTAAAGATTGATATTAAAGAGATGATGGTGATGTTTAGGTCAGTTTTTAATCTTGGAAACATTTTCTGTCAATTAGGGAGGTTAGCACATACTCTCTCAGGCAGATTTTCAGCTGGAATATGTTGTAAAGTAGCATAACTGTAACTGATTACTTCAACTGAGATCATGTCTTTCAGCAACAGTAAGCTGATTTGCACTGGCACAGAGCTGGTCTTACATTATAAAAATTTGGTAACAGTCCTGTGTGCTCTAGAATTCACTAGGGTGCCTGGTACTTTGTCCTCTTGTAATTCAGATCAGCATTCCCATCAACATCAGTACAGCACATATTCTGAAAAGGGCACTGCCATGCTCAGTCTGGCCAAACCTAACATTTTAAAGTCTGCCTCCTCTTCCCCAGTGGAATACCATCTTTTCCTAGCATCCTTTGCATCTGGTCTCATAGGTGGGTGCTGTGCAACTCTAATTTGGAAATCTTTCCCTTAGACAGTGAGTCTTCTTGACCTCTAGAAAGAAGTTTTTAAATCACACAAATGTTAAAAGAGTTATATATCCATCTCAAAACATGATTCCCCTTAAAGGTTGTTTTTAACTAATCGGTCCTTCAAAAGATATCTGGTTTTGACCAATATTAAGAATCTGCTCAGGAGAAATGGATCCTTCTTTTCACAGAAGCTCTTCATTCTAGTGCGTAAGTTGCATTTACATTAGTGACACCTCCTATTTATTAAACCCAAGAGTTCTCCATTATCACTGCTTACAAACACTGTTGCAGTCAGGCACTTAGGGAAATTTAAAGCTTCATTCAAAATATGAACCACCTCCTTCTCTAAAATGCCAAAATCATTGCTAAAAGACACTCTAATTCTTCCTTTAATCAAGGCAGAGAGATTATCTCTTATGTTTGTTACTAAACACTCTCTTCAGGATTACTCCAGTAAAAAATAGCAGAGAACTGCAAGATTTGAGTGACCTCACAAGGGAAGGCAAGCTGGGAGCTGAGGATGGCCACAAGATGAGCAGGGCAGTGACCTGGGTGACTGGGCATGGCCCTGACGTGTCTGAGCTGGGCAGCCCAGGCAGAACAGTGGCAGTGACAGCTTCCATCAGCAGCCCAGAAACCATTAGGGCAAGTAACAGGTCATGTCCACTGTCAACCCAGGAAACGTGAGCAGCAGTCTCAGAAACAGGTACACTTACAACTTTGATCAGACCAGGACTGAAGGTCTGCACCTGAGATTGCATGGAGCTCCTGGACAAGGAGCAGCCAGTGAGGATGGAGGAACCTGGTGAAGTCTCTTGTCAAGGGAGGGGACTGTCCCACTCTGCTCAGCACTGGGGCAGCCTCACCTCGAGTTCTGTGTGCAGTTTTGCGTTCCAAAATATAAGACACTGCAACTATTAGAGACTGTCCCAAAGAGGGCAACAAAGATGGGGAAGGGCCTTGAGGGGAAGCCATAAGAGGAGTGGCTGAGGTCACTTGGTGTGTTCAGCCTGGAGGAGAGGAGACTGAGGGCAGACCTCATTGCAGTCTGCACCTTCCTGGTGAGGGGAAGAGGAGGCACAGACACGGATCTCTTCTCTGTGGTGACCAATGACAGGACCTGAAAGAATGGCCTGAAGCTGTGTCAGGGAGGTTTAGGTTTGATATCAGGAAAAGGTTCTTCATCTAGAGGGTGGCTGTGCACTGGAACAGGCTCCCAAGGGAGTGGTCACAGCACCAAGGCTGACAGAGTTCAAGAAGCTTTTGGACAATCCTCTCAGGGAAATGATGTGACTCTTGGGGATGGTTCTATGCAGGGCCAGGATCTGAACTCAGCATATTCTGTGATTCGGTAATTATGTAATTAGAGATCATTGGCATATTCTGGACTCTAACAAAATGTGAAAGAATACAGTTCTTAATTACAGCATGACCAATCACACAGTATGAACAACAGATTCAAATAAAACTTAGCAATTATTTCCTGTAGGCCGAAATATAGCTGAATAAAATGCCTGCTTAATAATTTAGAAAGATGGAAAAAAATAGTCTTGTTTGCAAACTGAAGAGCACAAAAAGCTTAAAGGGGTTAAATTAATCAAATAAATTATTAATTACAATTAGCTCATCCATTAGAGTGGTGAATCTAAATGCACCAGCAAGCATCAGGGTCCTTTACATTGGTCCCAAAAGAGACATTTCAATGTACAAACACTGTCCTGTAGGGACTAGAAGAGAGGACCTCCTTCAATTGAATGTCTCACCACCAGTTTTCCAAGATCAAACTACTCTTCTCCTTACCTGGCCTAGTAAATCATTGTTTTCTACAAGTGAGAATATCCTTCAGTAAGAGTGACTGTGATTCTTGTTAGCAAGACCCTGCAACCCTGAAGTTGGGCACATTCTGGAAAGTGGAGGATGGAGGATGAGGGGAAGAACATTTTGGGCAATATCCAAAGTGAACCAAGACCATTTGCTTCTTCTGTAGAGAACTTAACACTGAAAAGAAACTCTAGCAGGGTAGGACATGTGGATTGCTTTTTGCCGTGAATATTCTCTTTTGGAAGAGAAGGAACAAGCATTTCTTTTTCAAACACTGAATTTGGGGAGTGGTAAGATGTTCCCCAGAAGCAATAAGCCACCCAAATCCTTTGAAGGTTGGATTCACAGGTCGATGGTTATCACCCCCTTCCCTGCCCCTGTGTCCAATATATGCAGGTATGTGGTGGGATTGTACACTGTGTCCATGGAAAGAGAGAGCACAGGTCTCAAAGTGGGTGTTATGGCACTCAACCTGAAAAAACTTACATCAGCAGCTTAGAGTTTCAATGACAGAGCAAGGACCAGAATGTAGGTCCCACAAGTCACAATTCAGTGCCTGATTCACTGGACCACAACCCAGATTGCTTAAGAAAAGGTCTTAAAATATATGTAGCATGAAGTTTTTACATGTTACTCTATCAGGATCAATAGGACAATTCTGCAGAACTATGTTCTACTAAAACTCAAAAGACTGATTAGAACAAAAGTTTCAATAGTATATTTTTGTGATACCATTTATTATCCTGCACGGTTTGACACAGTGTAGTATATTGCACCTATAAATCAGTTGCAGCAAATTATTTAATGATGCATTAACTGTGGAATTTCACATATATTACAGTTCTTTAGCCAATGTTCAATGCTTTTTCAACAGCTTAATCCATCCCTGAAGTACTAAGCAGGCATATTCATTCATCATCGGGGTGCACATAGTCTTCTCTTTGCTCTTTTTATTTTATTAAAGCCCTCGATCTACAAGCATGACATTAAATAATTCCCCAGAGCCTTTTCCTCACAACATTCCCACCACCATCTTCACACTTCTATTGGAATAAAAACCCTCTTTTCATTCACTATTAGGTTCTTTTTGTCCTTTGGCACAGGTTAAGCCTAGCATTGATTTGGACAGCACTGTGGAGAACTCATAGATGACTCACTGTGGCCCAGGTGACCAAAAATAAGAGAAGGTGGAGTTACTGAGTTGCTTCAGACTTTACTGCTAAGGCCAGCCCTCAGGAATCCCAAACCCTAGAGGCAAGAGAGGAAGGCTGCAGAGAAGAAGAGCTGCCCTTTGTCAAGGAGGATTGGGCTAGAGATCATATAGAAAAACTGGATACCCACAAACTCAGGGGTCCTCAACAAGTTCCTCCATTCCAGGAAAATCCTGACAACGTTTAGCTGTTAGAATCACCTATCCAAGCATCTTCCACTTCCTCCAGGTCCTGTGCAAAACCGCTTCAAATCCTGGAGAGCAATGTGGAGAGAGATGATTGATCTTTTCTTCTGCCACTTGTCTCTGTTAGCACAGGAGGAGAGAATAACTCGCTTGTGGCTGTTCCTCTTCGCAGTTGTCTTTCCTCTCCATTCACCTACAGAGATAAATCCTGCCACGGCAGAACACAGCCTTAAGGAAACTCTTCTGCGCAGCGTGGAATGTTAACAGTGTATTTCATTATATAATACTGGTTTTTAAAGGTCCTCCCCTTCAGTTGGTACCTCTTTTACTACAATATTAGTTCTAAATTTGCTGTGTGCTTTTTTTTCTACATATGCTTTATGTCCTCACTCTGGTGATAATTTGTGCAGATCCTGCCAGTTCAATCTTTGTTATGCAGAGTAACAATGGCACGAGGACAGCAAATTGGACCGTGTTGCTTTCTTTTTCTACTTTAGAAATGGAGCATAAATGTCTGAGGCATTATTCCTGGGCCTGGATACCCTTCTTAGGAAAAACCTCAGGATGCTGTTTGATAAATGGGAGCATTTTGGAAAATCAGCGTGGTTTCTAGGAGGGAAAATTGGGCTGGAACTCTCGAGAAAATAAGGAAAGCAGAAGCTTGTAATTCAACAGGGAGGAAGGGTCACCCTAGCTGCCTTCCTAACAACCACTGTAGAAAGAAGGCAGAAGGGACAAGGTCTGATTTCTTAAAACACAAAGCCTCCCTTTTCAGTGGAGTCAGGAGGATGTCTCCAGCCAGTGCATTATCCCAGCAGGATGTCTCCAGCCGGCATACTGATCTAGCACGGGAGACTGAGCTGAGTTACATCTGCAGACTTCTCTTGTCACCTGTGCAGCACACTCACACACAAACACCTCTGTAGGAGGGAGGAAGCAATGTTGTGGCATTGCAGCAACAGTGTGAGAAGGGTCAGAAAGAGACTTTATAGGAGGAGAAAGTGACTCACTCAGCTCCCTAATGCCACAAACTCACAAGTACCAAGATGTGTGCATGTAAACAGGCTTTTAAGCAGTCTTAAGAGACAAAGAGACATGAGAATGGTCATCATTCTGACAGAGAATGAGGAACAATGGCTATCCATCTTAGGATGATGACCGCTGGTTGGATTTTGATAGGCTTTTATTTTACCCTGCAGGAGCTGGCAGTGATTGCACCATTAAAACATCTCACCTTTTATGCTCATATAAACAGCCAAGAAAATTTCAGAAGACAAAATATTTCTCAAGGAAATATTTGCCCTCTTACAACCATTTCTCCCAGATGCACATACTTTAATAAGTAATATCCAAGGGATCAGAGATTTGTGCTGAAAACAAAGCAAGTGACAGCATTGCTTTTGGAGCCCTCCAAATCCTCCTGGTACTCAGGTACTTTCCTGAAGTTCAACAGTAAAATAATTCAAGGATCACTGTTTAGAATCAGTCAAAACTATTAGTTGAAGTACTTTTAGGCAAATTATTCCTCCTGCCTCATGAAGGATTATGTTTTGCACCTTTCCAGGTGCTCCTGTCTTATCCAGTGGAGTAATCTGTAACCTGACAATTTGAGCATTCATCTCAGCTAAGCATATTTTCCAATGTGTCACTGAACTGGTAATCCATCTCCTCCTTTCCTTATCACCGGGTATGGAACATTTAATAATTGACACTTTATACAGTCAGTATTAAATCATGTTGGCAGAACTCTTCATTTATTGGTCTCAAGACAATCCTTTTCTCTGCCTCCCAGTGGAAGGAGTAGAGGAATAAGGAGAGAGAAGTCAATCTCTGCCCCTGAGAGTATGTGACTTTCCAGTGAGAGGGCGGAAGAAAGGGGGAAAGTTCTAGTCCTGGATAGAGCCCCAAAAAACAAGTGATAGCAAAGTTCTGGTCCAACCTCAATAAGCAGAAGGCACCATTTGCATCCAGTTCAGTGCTACAGCCTAATTCCTCTAGCCAAGGGTCAGCAAATTCAGGGCTGACTTAGACCTTTCCCTGATATGTATAGATCCACAAAGACTTTGTGCACAGGCAACGAGATAAAGAGCAGAGCTGAGCAGGAAAGAATAGAATACAAGAGCTGAAATTGGGGTTTTGGCCAGTTTTCTGAACCTCCTGCTCGTGGACTGGAGTGTGCCAGGCCAAAGAGCTCCAGCTCATGCCACAGAATGGGTCAGGATGGGAGGGACTGCAGGTGCCATCTGCTCCAACTTCCCTGCTCAGGAAGGGTCGTCCCAGGGCACGTTGCACAGGACTGTGTGCCTCCACCACTGTGCCTGCTGTGTCCCTGTGCAGGACCAGGGACATCCCTTCCCTCCTGTGCTGGCAGGAGCGCTGGCTCACATCTCATTAGCTGAATAAGGTCAGTTGCTTTCTCCCCAGTTACAGGTGTGCAGACTGCCTAGCTATTTCTATTCTTGTCTCACACCTCTTTGGCCCTCTGTGATCTCTCTGGGCTGAGAAGTAGATTATTTTCACTGCCCACATAAGTTCTGCCTTCCCAATTCTCCCTTTCCCTCACAAGCCTGTGTTCTCCTTGTGTTTGGCATATGGAGTAAATATCTTCGAGGTGGACTGGCATCATTCTCTGCACCTAAGGCATCTCCTCTGTCCCGTCTGGGCAGCAGGTGCCCAAACCATGCAGTTCCTGTCTCTCTAGAGGCACAAGTGCATCATCACCTTCTAAGATGGAGAAGTTCACAGAACAATTCTAAAAGCAGCACTGTGTCTAAAAGCAGAAGTTGTTGGGCACCCGTCTGGCATTAACACCTGGTTACCTCTGGAAATCGGGTTTGAATGTTCCCTACTGGATCATTCCCTTTTTATGTTCTGTGTTTGCTGAAAGCCACTGAGATTATTATTGGGAAATTTACCATTTGAGTCATCTCTTTCCCTGACAAAATTGGCTTTAGAGTTTCTCAAACAAGAAGATTTATTTTCCCTCAAAATAAATATTGATAAACTTACTTCAGTCAATATTTACTATTTGGTTATGGGAAGCAGCAAAAAAGTCTAGCCCAAAGTTTAATAGAGTTTGATGTCTGTTTTTTATCTACACTACAAACACAATATCATACTGCTATCTCGGCAGAAGAAGGAAAATTAGTTTTTATTCATATTACTGAAATGTTATGGGGCACTTTGTAGTAGGAGAATGATAGGAGCCTGAGGCTTGTGCACCAGCCACATTTTTTACAGCCAGCAGCTTTGTGTTGGTTTCTGTTATTTGGGGGGAATACTGAGGTGTGAGTTAAATGTGACCTGTCACTTCTGTTCTAAAAGTCTGCATCTCCATAACATCTCCATAACACAGAGGCTCCCCTCTTATCCCAGAAGTAGATGCTTCACAAGCATCCTAAACAGCACAGTGCTCACTTATGGAGCTCTTCACCGTGCTGTGTGAAAACATGTGCACTAATTTGACCTGGCATAAATTCATAATTCCTGACACCTAGAAAATGAACATATTACCTTATTAAATGCTGCTCACTCACAAATGCACAGACCAGCTGTTTCTTCCCTCCATTACTGAACTGTAGCAAGCACTTTCCAGAGGAAAATTAAAAGTAATGATTACAATCAATTAAAAAAATTCAATTTAAATTCTGCTACATGGGAAACCACAGCATATTATATAAATGTTGTCTTGTATTCTTTTTTAAGTTCCTACATGTTACATTGAATCCCCAAAAGATAAAATATCTTCCTTCAAAAACACAGGTTTGTTTACTTTGGAGAATGTGCATACATCTAAGCAGAAATAGCAAAACTGACTGGAGGAATATGAGACACCATGTGAGTGAAACAAAAGACACTCTGGTCTTTGGGGTGTGTGTGTCACATGCACACAGCTTCCCTTTCCTGTCCCTGAGGGGCAAGGTCATTTGTCCTAAGATAAGAACACCAGGTGTGTATTAATTATGTTCACATAATTAATGCTTCCAGAGATGGGAGAGTCGAGATGTTTGTGATTGACTTGGGTGCACACTGGCCTGCAAAAGGGTGTAAAAACCTGATGGGCCAATGGAATAAAGTGTTCTCTCCAGGCAGCAAGTAAAAGTGCTAAGAGCTGGTCAAATACAGAGATGGAATCCTAAAATAGCTCCGTAGCTGCTTTGCTGCTTTTTAATTGGGATTTCTGCAAGGCCAAAGACTGTAAACTGTAATAGATTAGCTGTTATTTAGATACTGTATTATCAATATTTAGATACTGAATTAGCAATACCTCTTCTCCTAATCATCCATGTAATCATTGTGTCCTACTTGTCCCACCTGGCTGAGCCCCTTCTCCTGACTTCTCTGCTACACACTTCTCTTTCTAAAATACTCTGAAACTGTGGTAAAATATAAAACCAACCATTTCCTCAGAGGATGATGACTAAACTCTCCACAAGATGGCTGAAATTCAGCCATCCCATGCACTTATTCCAGGGATCTGATCAAGTCATAGGAGCATTTGAAATACTCAGTTTCAACCAATATCCAGAGATTACACTCCTTTGCCAGTTCCAGTAATTTTTCATAGGTCAACATGGAATACTTCCTGAACATGAAATACTTTACCTATGGCTTGCACTCATTTGCACCCAAAGAACATTTTCAGTGCAAGCAGGGGATAAAATGACTGCTTTGCAGCGTTATTGATGCAGACAGGCAGCAGGTGTCAATCCTGCCCACACACCCCCTGCTTTTTCTTCTTGCTTTGTAAAGTATGGATTTTTAACGGATACTTTTCCTTTGTATTTTAACAACTTTGACTGTGGAAAGCAGAAACCATGTCCTGATAAATATGCATTCTGCAAGAGCACTTTACCTGGCAGAACAAATCACTAGCATTGGAGCCAAGCATGCAAATCTTGATTTACAACCACCATCAGTGCTTGCCAAGTGGCAGCTCAGATGAAGACAGCCAGATCTACCTCTGTTTGTTGTTCTCATTTCAACACATCCTTCCTTCTCCTTTGCAGATTCCTTCTGCACAGGTGTATTTGTCAATGTGCTTTCACTAACATTTGTGTCCCAGTTACTTACTCGGTTCCCATCACTCAGTGATTGCTGCTGGTCCCAAAAGTGACATCTTTTTCTGGGTGCTGTTCTCCCACTCGCTTGGCTTTAGGTGACCTTGGCTTCATTGGTATTCAGTCAGTGTCAGAGATGGGCTTGCTTCAGCTGCCTGGGCCTCGGTGAGCAGGTGGAGGAATGACCGGCTGAAAATGAGTTGTTAAGACCGGTACAGCAAAAAGATTGATGCAATTAATTTTTCATTACGTACAGTGTCTGCGGATTGTAATCAGCTTGGATTGTTCTTCCTCTGAGGCACAAATAAAATGCAAATGGTTTTTGAATGAAAGGGAACGTTCTTTATGAGGCACTGTGCTATTCAGAGCTGCAAAATGTCTTGAAATAAATGGGGATTATGAAGAATGTTTTATGAATCCACCTAGGAGAACTTAATATTAAGTTTCATATGGGAAAACCACAGGTGAGTTTCCCATCAGATGAACATATTACTGCTCAAGGAACTGGAAACAAGAAAGAGCCAAAGGATTTAAGCCTTATTTAATACTACTAATACCTAGCTCTTTCCAGAATGAGATGTCAATGCTCTTCACAGCAGAAGTACTTGTCTTACAGATGGGTTAAAATTAAGTATCTTTCCCAAGCCCCCCTCTCATCCCTACAGCAAGGAGTAGAAGGTGTGTGTGCTGTGCCCTGTCAAGTGCTTTACCCCCTGGTGACACTTTTGATCACGGCAGCAATCAGTGCAGCTCTGAACCAGCCTGTTCACATTGCAAAGCATTCAGGTGCACAGAACTCCTGCATCATGAAGTTCTTCAGGACCTTGGCCACAGAATCTTAACAGGAACATGCTCTAGGGAATAGGAAACATGCTCTGGAAACAAAATAAAAATCCATTCTGCATTTCCCCCAGAACAGAGAGAGAGGGACATCTTGGTAGGAGAAGTGGATCATTTCCTCACAAGCGCGTGCAGGATGAAGAGGAAGGAAGTGGGAGGGAATACAGTGAGACTTTATTGCCTGCAAAACATGAATGGCTTTGTTGTCAAAGGAATTGCCAGCAATCCCAAGAGAAGGGTTTTGCTAGATTTCCACTGTATTTTGTGTAGTCAGTCCATCCTTCTGGGTATTGCTATAACATAAGTACATTTTAAGACTTTAAAGGCCTCATAAACTACTGGATAAAAGGTTGAAGTGACCATCCACCTATGGCAGTCAGCAGAGTGTAGCATTTCTGATTTTCTGGTATAGGAATTCCGAACAGTGCCACTCTCTCTTCAGAAGAAGTGACTGGCTTCCATAAATTCTGCACAAGTGCATGAGTTTTAAATCATCAATCAAATCCTGGTGATTCCAGTGAGCCATGCAACTTCATTCACAGCTTAGGGACAGTGTTGTTCTCCTGTTGCTTTCTGAGACTTAAGCTAGACTGTCAGGCTAGGAGATGAAGACTCTGACAGCTACATGCACCAACAACTCCTGCTGGAGGAGCCCAAGTTGTGTGTGCCAGTGCTCAGGTCAGCAGGGGTTGTCACTGTTGGACACTAATGGAGAGGTCTGCTCCACTGAAGTCAGTGGGAATTCTGTTGACATGATTCACAGAAAGGCTACACCAAAGATGACTGACCTGGGGAAATCCCAGCACAATTTTTCCCTTATTTTTGTTTTAAGGCACTGCTGTTTGATTTCACAGTGCGTATTAGTTTAGACATGATTAATTTCAGATGATTGTGGTGGAGGCTAACCACGTATCCAAAACCTGATGTTTGTGTTTCCAAACACGAGAAAAAACCTTTAAATCCGCAAGTATGATCCAATACTGTTCTTTCTTTATTTTCAAGCTCTAACAAAAATATACTGGTATATCAGCTGATACCAGTAAGCACAATTCCACGAGACCTTAAATGTTACCTTTGAAAGATCTCTCTCACCAAATTTATCTGGGCTCAGTGTCCATTTTACACAGCTCTTGCTAAAGTTTAAACACCACCCAGGAACTGAATTATATAAAGGACATTTTAGCCCAATTAAGACCTCTTCTGGCTTGGAGCCTTTGCAAGTTGACACAGCACAACACAGATTAAAACACCTTAAAATTTGTGACTATCTAAGAACAATGTTTTCAAATTTAATTTGGCTTATACAGTACACATTTTTTAACGCTCTGAGGAACATCATACTCAACAGCTAAAAACTATTTCATGTCCTTCAAAAAATGTCAAAATCAGTTCACTGCTAAAAAGGATGAATTTATTGTACAGATTAGAAATGGAGATGAACAGTCAGAATCTGGATTTCTTGGTGTTTTGCAACAAAATGGAACACAGATATTTTTATTACACCATTGCAGGATTGGTGGCATTTTTCTAAATAGGAAGAAATGAACACTCAGAAGAGAATAGAGGGAGTATGAACCAAATTAAAACCTTAGTGGTTGGGAAATTTGAAAGAAAGAATGTCAGTCAACCTAGGTCATGTCAAGGCTGTGAAGTGTAACATAGTTCCACCTCTGCCCCACAAAACCATCAGTCTATCAGCAAGACCACTGGCCTCTTTTTTTTTTCTTTTTTTTTTTTCCCCTCACTGCATCTCTAACATCATCTGAACTCTTTCCCTTCACTCTCCTCATTTTCTTTTAAGCTCTCACTTTGTCCTTCAAAATCTCATTTAATTAGTTTCTGGCCCTAGCTGGAGACACTTAGAATGGTTTTTTTCTTGATCTACATTTCCATGATAGACTTCTTAGAAATAAGACTCTTTTGTCACAGTCTTTCTTTGCTTGATATCAACCCAGAGCAAACATGTCAACATACATAAGAGTCACAGATCTGAAGAGCTAAACAGTTACAGCCAGAAGCCTTTTAGGACAGGGAGAATATTCTGAGTGGAATTTCCTGCAGATCAGAAAATCCTTGTGTCATTGCAACATTTTTTGGTTTCACAAGATATAAAGCAAATATTTCATATTCATATGTGTTTGATTTTAAAGGAAACAGCATGTTGAAAGAAATAAATCATTTTGGGCCTGCCACTCATCAATTTTTGCAGTTTAGATGGAAACTTCCTTATTGACTGTATGTAAAATTATGTTAAATGATGGCATGAGTGTTTGTTTAGTTTTAAGGTTCTAACTGCAAAAGAAGCATCTGTGAAATTTGTTCCTCTCCATAATGCAAGAAACTCTACTTGGTTTTGGGTTTTTTTGAGAGTGGCCAGTAGCAGAAGTACAAGGATAAGACCAAAGCAAGATCAAAGTAGTATTTCCCAGGTACATTAAAGCTTATAGTAATCCACGACCTAAGGCCCAGTGAATGGGATGTGGTGATGTGATTAGCACTCTCCAGTGGTTTTCTATTTTTCTTGAATTCATTCAGTCACTTTTTGAACCTTTGTAAGCTCTTAGCACCCACACCATCCAACGGCAACGAGTTCTACAGATTAGGTGCGTGTTGTATTAGAAAGCATTTCCTTATATTTCCTTCAAACCTGCTCATCCAGTACATTGCTCCTCTTACAAAAGCTGTTCTGTTCCACTGATCAGACTGGAGACCTTTTCCTGCATACTAGATTTCAGAGGCTGGCATACCATGGCCAAAAACCCACAAGCTCCAAGTCAATGCTGAGCTCCTGCTACACGCCTGGGCTCTTGATATAAGCTCGTATTACAGGCATTTCTGATGGGGGTTGGCAAATCTCTTCTCAGATGACAATTTGCCAACAGATGTTCCTGAAACACACAGAATACGTTTAAGTGTCTTAACCTGATGTGAGTGTCTGCAGCATAAAGCACAAAGAGAAATTATGCTGTCTGTGTGACAGCCAATTGCTGGCAGCTTTAACAGTGAACATTAATATTTCTACTTTACTGCTTTGTGTGTATTTGTGGCCCTCAAAAGCAATAAAAGGAAAATTAAGCCCTCAATGTCACAACCCATAAACTAATTTCGCTAACAAAGAACAGAAAAGGAGGGGTTCAAAAGGAGCAGAATTTCTCTTTCAATTCCTAGGAAGCAGCCAAGCAGCCACGTGGTATTACCCTGACCTTTCCTTAGCCATTTGTTCCTCTCTGCTTCTCCCTTGGATGTGTTTCTGTGTCACTTAGCAGTTGCATAAATAATGTCAAGAGGCTTCTTGTGATGGAAAGCTGCAGTGAGCCATGAGACATTCCAGCTTTAATTAGGTACACAAACTAAACCCTGCAGTAATATGTCTGGGGTACCATGAATGTCACAGTCTCAAGCCCTTTCTTGGTGAGGGTAAAACACTGTTAGAAGGCATAACAAAAGCTACTCTTTATTACAGAAGCAACTTTTGCTTTCAGATGTTCTGTTTCAATTGGCAGATATCCGTTCTGTTGAACCAAGACCTCAGGGTATTCCTCTCCTCATCCTGCCTTTGCTCACCTGCCAGTTTTTAAGGCTGGGTTGTTCTGGGAGGGTGTGGTGAGCAATGGTCACAACCAGCAGAAGTACTATCTTGAGGCAAATGTGACTATCTGAGCAGCTCAGGCAGCATTCCCGATGTAGGAAATACTTTGGAAGAGTTTCTGGCTTCCTGAATAATTAAGAGCTGGTCCAAGGTTCTTTGGAGCTTGAGGATATTTCAGGCTCTGCTGTAAAGTGCTCAGCTGGGCCCTGCTCTGCTCTCAGTGGAACAGTGAGGTCGATTCACCCTGTGTTCAGTTGTTGCAGATGACAGCTGGTTCTGAAATCATGGCTCTATGGCATGGCTTCTAAAGAAGCACATCTTTAAAAGAGCAGGGATTAGGGGTACAAAAAAACAATTTTGACTGTCACATGCCTGGCAGGACACGGGCCAAACTGTTCTGAAGACAATCTATCAGAAGGCAATGATGCAAGTGAGGACAATCTTAACGCTTTCACAAAATATCCAGTTCTTTAAAGTGTGTCTGTAGAAAAAATTATTTCATAGGTATGTCTAATACTAGTACAAATCTAACCATCCCCAGTAGAAGCAGCTAGAAAACAATTTCCCTAAGCACTTTTGTAACCACTGATAACCATTGAATTTGTAAGCTACAATGTTTTAGAGCCAGTTAAAGGCACAGCATTTATGGCTTCTATCAAAGGCTTTTTTTTTTTCTTCTAACTTGAAAAACACTGGTTATATCAGTGTTTATTACAGCTATTTAAATATCCTGACAGGTTTAGGTGAATTGAATTGAGACCTCATGACTCACTTTAAATAAACTAACGTTTCTTATCAGCCAGGTTTAATTTAAATTTATCTTTTGTGGTTTGACCAGTCATTCATTCCTGCAGTTGAGACAGACAGGTAAAGTTATAGTTTTTTTTCCCCATCATTTTCCTGGCCAGTTTGTCTCAGTTGTGTGTACCAGTTAAGTTTTCTGTACAAGTTTTCTATACAGAGTATGTCTATCCAGGTCTGCTCCTCTGAAACTTGTCAGAGTATTTAGTGCTGCATAAAAAGAATGCAGGAGGGCCAGGTGCATAAGGCGGGGAAGGAGAATCTACAACTTTCACTGTGGTGTGAATCAGGCCACAAAGAAGCTAGGTTATAAAATGTATTTTTCAGAGCAGAAATTTAGAAATAAGCTAAACAGTACAGCTGCACACATCAGTGGGTTTCAGTGAAACAGGCAGCCTAAGATACTCCTGTTGAAATAGTTTGGAGGAGGCAAGGCAAAAGTTTTTTTGACAGATGACAAAAGCACTACATGAATTGATTATTCAGTGTTTGGAAAGAAATCATCTTTTAATAAAGTATCAGAATGTAAGCACTTCTTGTTTTCTTCCTCTGCAGAAAGTTCAAAACTTTAATCTACTTTTGGAATTTTCTCTGAGCTCATTGAACAGATACACAGAATAACTTAGCTGTGCCTTCTGTGTTGAAGGATAAACATAATTTACTGTACAGTGCAGTCTCAAAAGCTGACTGTATCGTACCCAATTCTAGCAATTTTCCTCCCTCTTCCATATTTTATATTAAAGGATACTCTGATGTAGGAAGTCAATTCAAAGATGTGCAACTAAGTGTACGCCAAACATTAAGCATTTATCTAGGTCCAGCACAATCAGTGCTGTACTTGGGTTTCAGAGTATAATCAAAATCTCTGATTTGACTAAGAAAAAAAAAAAAAAAAAAAA
>VYXD01002499.1:2801210-2834417 GCA_013397195.1 Hylia prasina
TCTGTCCTTTAACAGGACTTCTTATTCTTTAGTATAAGATCTGCTTGAAAATTCATCTGGATTTGTGCACAGCCAAGTAACAGGGCCTGCGTCCCACTCTCAGCGAGACAAGAGTGTTTGGGATGAAGGCGCGCTGGGGGATTTGCGCGCAGCCCCCGAGGCCGGAGCTGCTTTTCCCAGCTTTGGCTGTGGCGGAGCTGCTCTCTAGCGGAGCTGAGGCAGAAACACGCTCTGGGCGGGTCACACCGCTCCAGCCTGAGCCCATCCCGAGGGCAGACCTGATGGATGATCCAGAGGGAATTCTGCGCTCCGTTGGGGCGGCGGCTGCTCCGCTCAGTGAGTTCCAGAACAAACGCCTTCGGCAGCCGCGCTGGGCAGCCCCGAGTTCTCCGTGGGGTGCAACTAAACCTCCAGGACATCGGGGGTTGTCGGGATTATGGACAGGTTATCTTCCCAAAGAATTTCATCTCTGCGCACCCCACTGTTTGGAGCGACCACCAGCGTCGTATTATTTAAAATTTTCAGAGATTTTAAGTGCCTTAATAGGACGTGAGCTCCTTATAATATGTCCCGAGAGCGCCAGACCTTCAGGCTGCTTAAACCAGCGTTGATACACACAAGTCAAGTAGTAAAGCCAAAGCTGGAGTTATTGCCAGTAAGTGAGTTAATGTGAGGCTAAGATCAGCCCCTTTTATTTGAAGAATACAAGATGTGCCTTGGAAAATGTCCAAACCTCATCTGACAGGAAAATAGATTAGAACTAAAGGGCTTTCGGTTGCTACATAGCAGTCAATAGCAACCAGAAGGAAACCTTTGTGTTGTATTAATTTCACTTGTGTGAACTCTATGTTCTGAACTAAAGTCATAGGTGGAAAAAAAAAAACATAAGAAGAACTAATTCGGCCACACAAACAACACAGGAATCAGTGCAGAGTTATTAAAAAATAGAGGAAATATATTTGGTGGCTGAATATTATATACAGTGAAATCAATTTGGCTTTACAAGCACAGATACCACTGCAAGTTTTGCTGCCATCTTCTGTTACAGGGTCAGTGTGGACATAGCCAACAGGTCTGGACTCTGGGTGCCTGTGGCACAGGGAAGAGGTGAGGATGCCAAAGAATCTGCAGCTCACAGATTAAAGAGTCGTTTGTGGACGCTTCTGCTTAGTGCAAATTAACTTTGTTTCTTTTTCCAAAACAAATGCAAAATTTCAGTAGGATTTGCCAAATACTCTTGGCATGAGAAGTAGAATTGAAGAAATATTTATTTTTGGTGTTTTTGAAATGAAATCCTTATAAACTTTCTGGGTAAATTTTGGGCTACCCATGATCCCAATTTCATTTTTGAAGACTGAAAAAAATAATCAGAACAAAATATGTGAATCAGAAATGAATTGTGTGACCAGTTGCTCTACAGAAGTACTCATTCTAAAGGCTCTGGAGTTTGTGGTCTATGCCGTGTCTCTGTTGCTGGTAGCCCCTCCTCACCTCTTAGATGAAAGGTGCATGAGGCAGGTCACAATTACATCTCAGATATGCCCTTGCTGTGTGCACAGCAGAAAGCTTTTGAATCTTTCCAGCTATCTGTGTGTGCAGCACTGTGAACCTGGTTTGATGGTCTAGAATTCACACTTGTACTGGCAATAACAAAGAAACATTCTCTGTCTGAATATCAAGTCCGCATTTTGTGCTGAACATTTTAGCCTGCACACTGAATTGCAGATTTTGTGATAGAGGCAGCGCTTCAAGATGCTGGTTTCAAAAATACAAAGATAGTTTAAAAGCTGTTCACAGCTGATTTGGGGGAAAAAAAAGAGATGCACAAGGGACTTTATTTCCATGATAGCTGCTGCGCCTTCATCTCGACCGTCAGCGATGTGATTGTGTCACAGGCTTTCTTTGCAGAACATCAAAATACCTCCCTTTGCAGGGGTAATGTTAGCTATCTCTTTTAGAAATGGCATCAAGGGAATGTGCTTTTCTAACTTCAGTTTCCAAAATGAGAAGCTAAGGTCTGAGTTCTTCTTCTTGCACTAAAGAACCCAAGTGACTTAATATCTTCTGTTTCAGAGAACACTCTCCTTTTGTGCTTAATATACCACGGTCTCCATCATTACCATTTTAAAAACAAATTTTAAAAACCCAACAAAACAAACAACAAAGAAACCCCCCAGAAGACACAACAAATTTCTTTTTTTTTTCCAGTCATCATAAAGCTGTAGCCCATACATCATCAGTCAGGTGCATGAATAAAACATTATGAAGCAATTTTTCTTCTGCCTTGTCCTGTTTCAGTCCCTATTCAAGTCGTTGGCTTCAGGCAATAATTTGTCAATGCAGGTGTGCCACGTTTTCTTGTGACAGCAGAAGCTGGAAAAGTGACTTGGAATAAAGGAGGGTGGAAATTCTAAGGCTGTAACAGCACTGGGCCTAAAGGTAGGGCTGTGGACAGCCAGGGACCATCATCTTACATCCATGCCCACAGAGAGACATTTTTGCCTTCAGGGAATAGAGGAGAGTTATTTCAGAAACTGGTTGAAACACACTAATGTATTCAGTAAAGGTAATTAAGGTTAAGGGTTAAGGATGTGTTTCATCCTTGTCTGTCTCGTGCTCCTCTAAACACGGGCAGTTCCACTGCTCTCACACTCCTGTCCCACGGTTAAGCAGTGAGGCAGAGCAAGGATTGGACCTGGTGCTATGAAAGCAACACCCTATTCCAATCAATTTGTCTTAACAAGGCCGTAAAATCACAGTCCAAAATAGAAAGCTGTCCACCTTCCCTGAGTTTTCTGGAGGAAATCTCAAGAAGTATATCGATGGTTCTCCAGGTGCTGGCACTCCTAAATCTCCCCATTGCTCATTTGCTTTAAAATCTGGCATCAGCACACTCTGAATCAGGCTCTAAAATTCTACTTTAATGCTTTTGTTGTG
The DNA here is from genome assembly GCA_013397195.1 of Hylia prasina. Lineage (NCBI taxonomy): Eukaryota > Metazoa > Chordata > Aves > Passeriformes > Sylviidae > Hylia > Hylia prasina. Next base: position 2,804,148 of record VYXD01002499.1, read on the forward strand.
AGCTTTGAGCAGGAGATGTTGCCTCTTGCAGGAAGGAAAACGTTGAAATAAAATAGAAGGAGGAATAGAGGGAGAATATAAAAAGATATCCAGATTTAAATAAAAAGCCTCTTTTGCAGATGCTAGGGTTAAGGTGCTCAACAATCAATACAGCTGACGTTTTACTCTAATTGTCATCCTTGTTGCTCTTTTCTATCAAGCCCACATGCTATGAGAAGCAGTGAAGAGACAATTTCATATCTACTAATTATTATCATGATGTTATTAATTTAGACTAAGGATAATAATAAGATTGGATGTGTGTAGAAAGAATTCATTATGAAATTAATTGCACTGATTAGGGTCAACACATAAGATAAGGTTTATAAAGCATTTTGGAAACAATTAGTTTTGATGGCTATTTGGCATCCTAAGACATGTAAATCTAGAGCACGTATTTTACATTTCTCCCCCCTCCCCATTCATATGCTAAGTCCTCTGATAAATGCAGCTTGTTCAAAAGAAAATTGAAATCAGTGGATTGAAGCAAAGCTGGATAATGAGGTATTATTGATATATTCTATAAATGCTTCAATTATTCCTGCCTTTGGGTTTGAAATTATTTCAAAGAAACAAAGAAATATATTAAAAATGGCTTTTTACAAAGTCAGTTTTAATGTCTCCATTGCATTTGTGGTGGTTGTCTTTTCCCCTTAATAGATATAGAAAGGGCTTGATTATAGTTATCTTTCTGAATATACTGTTGCTTTTTTGCAATTCCTTTCTCTTGACTCTCAAGGGCTCTCTCACAGAATGGTGGCCCTCAGTTATGTGAAGCACCTGTTCCCAATTCATCTCTGTAAATGAAACTTAACACGGCTTTGTCTCCCTGCATCCTAAATGCCCTTCCCTCTTTTCTTTCCTTCTCCTGAATTCTTAAAGAAAACAACTGACAGAGGGAGCTAGTAGAAACATTCTTTAAACCAAAGAGTGATTGTGCATTCAGGATGCTCTTTACCATAAAGGTCTGCAGTAGCCTGCGTTCCTCCCTCATGCAGTTGATTTTTGGCACATGACTTCAGTGTGGCCATACTTGGTCAATCCTGACAGCTTTCATAGATCTCAGCCTAAATACAGGCTGTTCACACCAAAGAGACAAAACTTTGCTAAACTTAAGCCCTTCTGACCCAACAGAGCTCTGATCCTTGCTGCCACAACAGGTGGGCTCTCAGAGGTTCATCAGTGTAGCTGCCCTGAAAGCAGACATGTCCATTTAGGTCTTGCTCATCTCCCTTTCTCACTGTCCAGTCACTCAGACTGACCATGGAAGCAGCCAGCCCCTCTATACAATAAATGAGAAGTCCTCAGGCACATTTTTCCCTCAAGAAGTAACTGTCATTATCCATATCTTTGCCCTTGGAGAAACTGAGGCGCTGAGGTGCGTGACTAATGTACTCAGAGGACCCAAGTGCTGCTGGCATCCAGCCTGTTTCTCCAGAGCCCTGGCACAGAAAGGGCATTAGAGAGCTGTGGGTACACAAGCACAGCATATACAGCTTCCTGGATTCAAATCCCTGAGAAACACAGGAGGGTGCAATTAGGAACGGAACCAGAGCTTACTGAAGTCAGTGGAAATCTTTCCAATTATTTCAACAGGTATCTGGCACCAGCCCCTGATGAATCCCCTGGGGCTGCCTGTTGCCTGCTCTGCGTGGCTCATCAACAACAAAACTCATGGTGAGCGTGCAGCTCCTCAACTGGCAGGTTTGCAGCTATCTGGGCTTATCCTCCCACTGCAAGCAGCAGCTAACAGAGACAGGATGGGGAAAAGGAGAGAGAGGAGAGATGAGCTATAGCAAGTCACAAGAGGAGGCAGCTTACAGGAGTGGCAGGACCCCCTGTTCACTTTTGCCTGTCCCCCAGGAGCTTGGCAGAAAGCTGACAGCTCTGTGGCAGTCCGTAGAGCAAACACCATTTCTCAGCTGATATTCTATTGCAAAAGTAGCTTGATACTGTGATTGAACAATGCTCCTGGAGAGTCAATACTCAGATCACATGCAGTAAATCCCACGAGCAACACCAAAACTGCAGTGAGTGACTGTCTCAGCACACTGCCAAATTCCCCCTCCCCTCCCACCCCAGAAACCCACCAAGCTGAAGGAGGTGATGTGAGCGACATCAGCACACCAGAAGCTAGAGGTTGCCTCATTTCAGTCTCAGAGATATCACCACTGGACATATAGCTCCAAGAGAATGGTCCAGAAAAAGCAGCACATTCTTTAAAAGAGAATATAACACATGCAGGAATTTTGGAGAGTTGCCGTAATGAAGTACAATACCACAGGTGATATGCCACTCAAACAATGCCCTGCATCAGGGCAAGCTAGACTATTTCATTTGTCAGTAGAAGAGGGGGGAAAAAAAAGAAAAAAAGAAAAAAAAAGAAAAAAAACAGATCATACAACAGCAGGCAGCCCTGCCACTCAATACCAAGTAATAAAAATCAATTGGATGATCAATAGGCTTTTCTGTCCACAGGGCTTTGAAGATTTTGCTGTCATGCTCTCCACTATAATTAGCACTTGATGAACTTAAAATGTTTGATGACTGTGAAATTGCATTCCTATAGAGACAAGGCACATCTGGAATAACAGCATTCAATTCAGGGGTCTATGGAGTCTCACACCATTAAACACAGAACTTTAAATGGAGTTTTCACTGTGAAAATGGGGCAGCCTCTATGACATGCTAACATCAGCTCTGGTCCACTTGCTCCTCAAATCACTGGTGTAGACAATCTTCAAAAAGCTCAGGATACACTTTTAAGCAGCTACAAAGTTTGCTTGTTTAGGAATGAACGTACTCTGCCAGCAGAAGAGGAAGAGAGGCAGAATGCCCTTACTTCAATTTCACCTTCACAGTCAGAGTGAAGGCAGAATGGGGTATCCCTCTATATACCAATAGATGTGGAGAGAGAAAAAGACTCCTCAACAAATTAACTTGTTCTAGCTTCAGGACAAAATAAACTGCTTTGTGATATGGACTGGAAAACAGAATCTGTTGTTGGAAAAAAAAAAGAGAAAATGCATTGCAAACATGATTGACTCCACCTCACAGTTTTGCAGGGCTGAGAATGCAATGGACATGTAGGGGAGAGCACGTGTTTTCTTCTCCAGAAAAGTATTTTTCATTGGAGGCATTTCTGCCTTGCACACTAAATGAAAACAGCCCTCTCTTGCCTGGGCTGGGACCACACCCCTGAAAAGCAAAGCTGAACTGGCAAAGACAAGACAGACGGCAAGGAGAGGCTGATGTTTTCATTCCCAAGGGCAGCAGAACCTTGGCCACACCCGCAGTTTAGAACAGACCCCTTCTTGGGATCAGGATAACCTGCGCTACAGTTTCCACCTGTGCTAGTCATTACTCATCCTGGCAACTAAAACCCCCAAAAGAAAAGGCCCATTTGTATCAGACAGCTGTTTCCAGAGGGTGGACACACAAGACAGATCAGGTGGTGTCAGCCAGCCTGCTTTAAGGGCTAATGCCAATGGAGTGTGAATGTGACCTTCAGAAGACCTTGGTGAGCAGCTGGCCCTCTCAGAGCCCACAGCATGGGAGCACTGTGTGTGGCAGCCCAGAGGGGCCTAAGCTGCCTGTCAGTCTACACCAAAGCCTAAAACCAGAAAAATAAAAAAATGAAGGCCTGCAAATGGATCTTGTCCTAACAGAGGTGGTCAGGGCCAGTGTTCAGAACCAGAATGCTGGTGTCTACTATTGTGCTTATTATTATATTAAATATATGTTCAAAGAAGCTGAAGCAGAGCCCCCATCACAATTATCTCTTATAGTGTTGCCTCCTCAGTCACGGAAAAAAATCTCTTCTGTCTCTCTACATGTCCCACCATTGCCCCCAGAGTCAAAGGAAGCAAATGTTAGCTTAAATATTCATAAATATTTCCATGGTTTCACTCTGACTACATGTGTTTTTGCACAGAAATTCAACATGGATTGCTGCTTTAAATCTCATTCTTGATCTCTTCAGTTTTTAAGTCTGCTATGGAAAGCTTGTCATGAAGTGGAATATGCTGAATTGCAAGGGACACACAAAGATCATTGAATCTACCTCCTGGCCTTGCACAGGAACCCCAAGAGTCACACCATGTCCCTGAGAGCATTGTCCAAACACTTTTGGAACTTTGCCAGGCTTGGTGCTGGGAGTCTTCCCTGGGGAGCCTGAATTTATTGTGGAGAACAAAAAGTAAAATTGTTAGCACTCTCCTAGCATTCATTATTTGACGAGGTTAATGCATGGTAAGGTTTGAGGGCTGGATTTGAATCTATAGGGCTGATCTCAGACTTCAAGCTGAACTTTTTGAAGATTTGTCCATGCTAACGCTGCTAGAATTTTCCAAGTCATTCCCATTTCTGATCTGTAAGGCGTAAAAGCTAACAGTTCTCTACACATAAAAATACAATGAAGAGAACACATTGCTGAAACAGAGCAGCATCTCATATTTAAAGACACCTGCAAAAAAAGTGTGAATATGGATCAAAAACCAACAAAAATTCCCTTCTTATATGACATGAGAAGTACCAGTGTGTATTTTCTGTCTGCTTTTATAAGGTGGCTATAGGATGTTTTAAAGGTAGGGGTTAAACATTCAACCTTTACTTTGAGCTTTCCTGCCCCTGAAGTGTTTCCATAGATACTTAAAATATAAGACAACCTGACCTTTGAAGGATGCTCTGTTGAGTTTTCAGATATTATCTGATTGTAACACTTTACCCCTAACCTATTTTTGGCTTCTGCTTTGTATTATCATGAATCTCTAGTTTGTGCCCATAGGGGCAAGGTCTTAGGGTTTTTTCTTCAAACTTTAGTAGCACGGCACTAGGACCAGCTTTTGCTTCACCAATTCTTTGATCACAACAGAACTGCAGAAAAATCATAAAGACTAGAAAAGCTTTGTTAATTCAAGTCCCTACTGCTCTTGAATTCCCCCCATCCCCCTCTCCATGTTTTTTTTTCCAGAAAGTGTAGGTGTAATTAGCTGGTATTTGCCACTTCAGCCCTGACAGGTAGCAAGACAACCTGAAGATGTGGCACATCTTTGCTTGGCTATTTTGCAACCTGTTAAGTGGGTAGCAAAGGCTGTGCCAAATTCCTGTGTTGTCCAAAGGGCATATCCCAGCAGGCAGCCTGGAACATCAGTTACTGATCTAATGCACCTGCCTTGTCATACTCATCTAAACTGACTGGGTGTAGTTCATATTTAGGGAATATCCCAAGTTATGAGAGCTGGAGGAGCTGGGACACTGACCTCAGTGAAGATAATTTACATCAGCCAGAGAAGCAGCTTTGTGGAACTTTAAATCAGTGGAGGACTTCCCCCATTGTCCCTGGAAATGTTCCACAAAAATACAGTGCTCCCTCTACTCTCTGTTGTCATTGTCTTAAGCAATTACTGCTTTATATTCCTAAGAAAAGTGTGTAGCAGTATATATTTTAATCTCAAGGTGACTTACTGCCTGTTTTTCCATAAGGAAAGATGGGTGCTTTACTTCAATAGCTTTTATTAGTGGAGAAAAAAGAAAAGGCAGTGATCAGATTTGGTAATTGAACAGAGAAGGTAATTTGCACTCCAGTCTTCTTGGAAATGAGGCTTTTTATTAGAAAAAGAAAAAGGTCTGAAAGGAATAACTGTCTTTCATGCATTGTGGCACATAAGGAAAAAGGCTGGAGAATAGTGGGGGCTGTCCCTTTCTTCCAATGCGTAGGTTTTTTTCCCTGGAGAGAAAACCAGAGCTAGATTTCAGCCAGATCTCTGTGGCACTGACCAGTTAGTTGGCTCTCAGGGGTCCTGAATGTGGGCAGCCCTTGTAAGTACAGGCCTTGTCTTGCACTGATGACATAACACAGATAAAAAGAGGGATTGGGTTTGGAAGAGTGTGTGGAGACAGTGTGGAAACCTGTATCATATTCCAGGCTGTACCTAAGGAGACTTTCTCTCCTGCCACCAGGCCACAGGAGCCAGTGCTGCAGAAACTATAGGAATAGACAGCAAATAGATCCTTTATTGCTGACATTTTTGAGGTAGGGGTACTGCTCCTGCAAAATCTGATGTTGTGGAAAATGAGCATTGTGTACTTTGAAGAAGTAGAAAGCGTCAATTTTAAATAAAAGATTTGGAATTAAAATTGTGTCAATAATTTAATGAACGAGACTGAAATCAGTGGCTCAGAGAGTTATGATTCCCCATAAGTAGTCTGGAACATGGTGGAAAGCCCAAAGACTTTTGTTTTGCACAATATGAAGTAACATTTTTGACAATCTTTGGTTAAGTTTTTTGGTAAAGCAAAGAAGTCTGCTTACAAGTTGAATTTACATTTCCATTTCATTATGAAATAGCAATTTCTTTTCATTTGCTTATTAAAATCCAGCATGAAACACAAACAGTAGGTGAAAATGGTAGCTTTACTTTGGATTTCTTCAGGAAAAAGAAATTAATAGACAAACTGCAGAAGCAGTTGATGATAAGGACTCCACTGTCAGAAAAAAAAACCACCCCTGCTCATTTCCTGATTAAGGAACAAAAGTAAGAAAAGTGATATTTTTCATAGACTTAAAAAAAAAAACCTAAACCAACTGAAATACCGTTTCCTCATTTTATACGATGGAATGAATTTTCTCACTGTTTTCATCTCGGACTTTTCTCTGTCTGCAGGCTATTCCCCATGCCTGCAAAAACCAGAAAATGATGCTGATACATAAGTAAAGAGGAGCTCACTGGAGCAGAGAGGTGGGAATGGTTGAGCCAGCCTCGACAGGAGCTCAAAAGAAGATTATTTGTTGCTCAGAGGGCATTAGAGGGTGGTGTAAGATGGGCATGGCAAGGTCAGCTGTGATTACAGAGTCTGTCCTGAAACTGGAACAATCAACTGTGTCACTGCAGCAGAAGAAAAGAAACATAAACAAAACCTTCCCATTTAGAAATATTGAGTAACATCCTCTGCTAAGACAATCAGCTTCTCAGGATAAACAGAGCCCAGGATTGGGCCATCTGCACTTTTTGTTCATGTTTTCAGAGCATGGGAATACAGCAACAACCACCACCATCATCAGGTGCAGCTGAAGAAGAACATTTTAAGCACCACATATGAAGTTTTACAGTTCAAAATTACTTGGGGGATCTTCCAGATGGGACACGAATATGAACTGTAGATTTTAATAAAGTGGTGAGGGTTTGGTTGCCACCTCTACCTTATTTGGTTGCTGAGTATACAGCATGAATAAATGAAGAGAGACAACCAAGGGGGAAAAACTACATTGCAAACACAGTTCAGTCAAGCTTTATTTTTCAATAGGCTAAAGAAGGAAGCTTCTTACACTTAATATGACCTAGAAACTGCACATTCCCCAGCAGCCCTAATTAACTGAAGAAACTAAGCGTTTTACCACATAACCTTCAAATAATCTCTTTGAATTCACTGGTTTCCCAAGTGTTTCTTCCTTGTCCCATTTCATACAGTTAATGAAACATCTCAATCAAGGAGCAGGTTTTTATATGTGAGCAGCTTCTGTCTGCATTCTAAAGGGCTGAGATTTGAAATAAATTACCCCTCTTTGTTTTGTTCCTTAGGGTAAAATGAGTTGTCAGCACCATATCCTCTTTCTGACCCAGAAATGATTTCTCAGGTCCTTCACCTCCCTTTTTACTCTCTGAAGAATACTTTCACATCTCAGGAGGAGGAGAGAATGGGCATGGGAATCCAAAATGCTTTGTTTCTCATGTACAGCTGCGAATTGGAACATCCAGCCCCTCTCCAGCTTTACCTTTGAGGTGGGGTGTTTTGCTCTGTGCCCTGAGAAGGTTCTTGTGAACAGAACACACTTTGTACTTGTCAAGGCTCTGACCTTGTAAATAAAATTTTATCCAGGGCAGAGGGTTGCAGGGGTGTTCTGTTCATGGAAGGCCTGTCTTCTGGTTTTTTTTCATCCAGAAAATTGCTTTTCAGTGACCTTTGGCCCAACCTTCCGGGAACAGATCTGTAAGGTAAGATACCTAACCTAAACTGACCAAAGTAGTGTCATCCCATTCCAAAGTCTGGGAAATCAACCCACACAGAGAAAGTCTGGAATATGTGCAGCATTTGTAGAGCTTCTTCTGCCTTTCTCCTTGTTCTCCTCCACTCACTTATTTCCACTATCACTAAGTAGGACAAATACAGTTGAAATTCCTATTGGAATTATTGCTATTGGCAAATCCTCTGCTAAGGGGAAAATCTGTTGGAGTTTAATCTATATGAAATATCAAGCCACATAATTCAGATGGTTAAAGTGTTCATATAATACAGGTACTTGATGACCTTCAAATTTTGGGGACTGGCTGGCTCAGTGAGCTACCCCAGAATTCTTACCATGGTCACTCTCACTTCAAACTGCACTTAGTTAAAAACTTAGAGAGATTTATAAGCTTATCAGTTTTGAGGACAGCTGGTAAGTGATACAATATGAAGTCAACTAATTTGTAAAATAATTGTTAAGACTGGGGTTTTTTTCTAAAAATATTAAACTAAAAAAATTATTTAAAATATGAAAAATTATTACTGGATTTTCACTAGAATTCCAAATTCTGTTTGTGCTGAAATTGTTGGGGGTTTAGAATAGCTGAAGAACATCGTGTGTGAAAAGGTTCCCATGAAAACATTTGGCCAGTCCAAACAGACCCCTAGAAAACTTCTTCCTTTGTCTTACTGTTAAAAATGTGGGGGTAAGTATATAATGGAGTAAAGAAATTACTTATTGACCAAGGCTTTTATCTGTTCACTTTCTGAAATAAACACACATTGTGGTTTTGAAGGCCATAAAAACTGCAATGCAAATGCAAGCTCATGATCTGCAGCATTATAACCCATTAATGGCTAGGCACAAGGAAGAAAGCAAAGGCCGAAAGGGAAGAGATGAAAGAAAGCAGTGCATACAAATCTAACCTCAAGAACCAGCTGGAAATTATCCATCAGAGGGTTCCCTAATGGAAAACAACTTCATCAGAAATGCAAATTTTATTTTTTACAGTAATTATTTCAAGTCCACAGTGGGAGAAATTGCGATGAAGTTGTGTTATTTCAACAGTTTTCAACATTTTCACATCCTACTTCAGGTCACAGAGAAATGCTGAAAGGTCGAAATATCCCTTAGGAGGAGTGGGGGGGAAAGAAAAGTTGCCCAGACTTGCTCATCCACTTGAATATTCCTGAGTAAGATTTACTTTTGACAACCAAATTCTCATCAGGTGGAAGCAAACCCAGTGGGTCAGAACCAACTGAGGTGTCATTTGGCTCACAGCTTTGATAGCACCTTTTCTTGGATGTTCTTGGAAGAATGCTGTTCAGAGAAAGTGTTTGCATTTCCTTTTCAGGGTGTCAGGGGACACACAGAAACGAACCAACACCATCCATGTGCAGTGCCATGTTCTGACTTCTCGCAGTGGGGTAACAGAGTAGGTTCCTATCGGTTCAGTATCACACAAACATGTCACACACCTGTTCTGCTGCCATTGCTACTCCTTCCCTAAGAACGGCTCGTTTTCTTCACGTCTAAAATTTTACAGCTGCTCGAAAACGTGACCATATTTCTGGCGCTATTTTTGCCTAGAAGCGATTCGCTAACTAAGAACGTTGTGCAATAAACTGCAGCTGATTCTCGCTTTCAGCCTCGGAGAAACAACCCGGGCTTGTTCTCAGCCCCGGCGTCCCCCGCACCGCCGGGAGCTCAGCCGGGGTTCCTTCGGGCTGGAAGAGCAGCGCTGGAGCTGGCGGAGTGCTGGCACCATCTAGTGATGCCCGCGGGCTTGCACAGCTCCCTCCTGCCCCAAGCACCAGGGAATCCTGGCTCAGGATGCCAAAGACCTCTGGAAGGAAAAGGGGGGGGAAAAGACAACACTTAAACTACAAATAATGCTACCAGGACTAGAGTTCTATCCTTGGCATCACCATTTTAAAGTGGCTTTTCCTCTGACACACCATGTACCACTGAGTTAGGTACATCTGCATCACATTTGTATGGATATCTCAAGAGCTACAGTGGGTCTACAGGGCACAAACAGAGTGGTAAACTTTACTGGGGAAAGCAAGATGCAACAGGAAGGGCAACCACATTTCCACATGGATTTTTCTGTAAATCCAAAGTTTTCAGTTTAAAAAAATCTAGACAAACCCCCAGGCTTTTTGTCCTCCCGACTGAAGTTGTCAGCTCTGTCTCTCTGAGCATATGTCAGCAAAGAGAATTTCCACTGGTCCTCTTTTAGAACCTTTTGGAAGTCCTTCAGTGGGAACGTTAGCCTTTCTCTCACTCTCCTCATCTGTGAGACTGGGCTTTGGATCCTGTTGCAGAAACAAAGGTGGAAGGTGCTGCCACCTGTCACCTACCTTGAAGGTGGGCTGCAGCAGAGAGGAGGCCTGTGTTCATTTCCCACCTTACTAACAAGTTACTCCATCGTGAATTTGGCTGTATGTTCCTCATCTCATCCCAGTCAAATCTCTTAGTGGTCCCTTGTCTTTCCTGCCTGCTCTTCTGCTTCCATACTGGCACAAACCAGAAGGGAAACAAGGCAGTGCTCAGCCCTCTGAGGACTGATATCACCTGTAAAGCTGGACACATCATTTCTTTCTTGCTGCCCATCTTCAGGACGAGATGGTTTTGGTCAACCAAAGGCTTTTGTGACTCTGTCCCCCTTTTTTGGTCTTTTGTATTTTTTTTTCCTTTAGAGGAAAATTAATTAAGGTATCCAAGGCCATTTTAGGATCTATAATATCAAAATCAGGCCAAAAAAATTTCTAGGGGAGTTGAAAGCCAGCTGTAGTTTAAAAATCTTCTTTCTTTATAAGACATTTCAGAACCGCCACCAAATTACAGGCTCAGAGTTGAAACCAAGTGTTGAGGCTGACTAGAAATTTGTTCCCCATTGTTTTTATCCACTGGCAGATATAGGAGGTCAAAACCAGATTACTATGAAAAGAGAACCTTTCCTTTCCTCTGTGCTCCTTCTTCTTAACCAGTGATTTGAGTTTTGGTCGTCTCTTTAGTGCCACATCGCTGTAATAGTAGCACTGAGAGACTCTGAAGACCATAGAAAAGAGAAGAGCATCAAGTTGGAGAGACCCAAGGACAAAGCAGGCCACTTTGCCTGAAGAGAGCTGGCTGGAGAGAGAGGTGTCCACTTCCAAATGAGGTCAGCTCGTGCCCTCAGCTCGGGGTTGAGTCACACCCACGGAGTGCAGAGCAAGGTGACCCCCAGAAAGAGGTTTGCTTAGCTCCACCTGGCCCAGGGGCATTTCACTGGAGTTCAGCCCTTGCCAGGGAAGGAAACATACCCTGCAAGTTCATGCTGAGGCAAGAGACCTTGCCTGGGCCTTAGGGTTATGTCAGAGAACCAACAGGAGACCTCTGGCCCCTGGAGTGGCACTTGCAGGAGGGGCCCAGGAATGCATAACACTTTGGAGGGACCAACACTGCTTAGAAAAGACAGGGTTTGGAGGTTGTTTTTTTAATTAGGAGTGGTAAATAGGAGTCACAAGCCGTCAGGATCTGTGCTGGAAGTTACTAAGCTCTTAGTTTAACTTCAATTACATTGCCTGTCTCCACAGATGGTTGTGTAAAAGAGGGGAAAATCGTGCCTGAATTGCCAGAGCATTTCCAGGGTTTGCTGGCTAATGCTTGAAAAAAGGCATAGAAACCTTTGAATGAAAATTCTGTGACACAGAATTCAGGAGATGAGAATTAAAACAGAGCAAGAGAAAGAGCAGATTCGTGCAAAAAAATCCCAAACATGTCTCTAGTTCTGCCATGGGGAGAGGGAAGCCATTCACCTGAAAATAAACTTAAAGGCTATTGGTGACTTCATGGGGATTTTAATTTTTTCTCTTGGATTTGAGGGCAGAGAGGATGGGAAGGGATGAGAGCAGAAGTGAGGCGCTCTCCATTTTTCCTGCTACTCTGCTAAAACTGAGGTTGACATTGTGTTCCCAGAGATTAAGCACCTACTCACAGTCCCATCTTTTATTAAAATTACCCACAGAGGATATCTCACCTGAAGAGTTAAGTTGCTGAGTGACATCCATGTATGAGCTGATAGATGGACTCTGCAATGACTCAGGGCACTGCCAACATCCCTGTCCCTGGCATCCCCCTGGCATCCTTCCACTGGAAGGAACCAGTCACTATCCTTCCACTCAACTTTTTGCCATAACTCTCCTTTGGCTGTTTTTGATGGAAATGAGCCCAGCAATAAACCAGCTTGAGCACCCTGACCCATACAGGGCTAAAGGACACCAAGAAGGCTCCTGTGACTGTCCCTGGGCAAGGGACAGGTTCAGCTGCCTGGCTTGAGCCAGGGTGCACTGCTGCAGGTCTGGTGCTTCCAGCCAAGGGGGAGATGCAGAGAGCTCAATTTACTAAGGTTAGAAACACAACCTGGGCAAGGGAAGGGTCTATCCTTTTAGATCTACCTTTTCCTGCATATAGCTTATGTTATACATATATACAGTTATATTATACACAAGAACAGTGTCAAAACAATTTGTGTCAGCATGGCTAAGCTTTAAAAACGAGAAACAACCACCAAACCAAAATCAGGAACCTAGCATTTCAGCTCCTTCAGAGCATTAGCAAAGCCTGAATAAGGCAGCTGAATTAAGACATGAGCTTGCTCTGCCCCTGTAGCAATGTGGGATTTAGAGGGTGATGCTGCTACCTATTCCCAATAAGCATCTCCTGTGGAAAGGCCACTTGGGTAGGCACTCAGGCAAAGCAGTCAAGTCCACACACCACACACACCACAGCTGGCTCAGCAAAGAGAGGCAAGAAGAGCCTTTTGCATGATAAATTCCAGCGAGGGTTTATTCCAACACGCCAAAGGGGATCAGGCTCAAAAGACCAGGATCAAAGGTGTGCACAGGGTTTAAATAAGGGGTCAGGAACCAGTGGTCTGAGGGCACAGGGGCAGTACCCAAGGGCAGGGCAAAGGGCAGTGCCTTACAGGGGACACGGGCAGGCTTCCAGGGATACCACAACCAATGGGGAAACAGGGAAAGGAGAAACCACAAGAATTAGGGATGTATGGGGAAAGCAAAAGTGAGGTTGATCACACAGTGTTGCAAGGCACCATGGAGGAAGTATTTTCTTTAAGCCTAGGTGAGGAGACTCTATGGTATATTCTTCCAGGGGAAAGCCCTGGGGATTCCCCTGAGGGGTTCAAAGGTTTCCACAACTCGGGATTTTCTTTATTATGAAGACTTCCCCAAAGGATTTCTGCACTTAACCAAACAGGGAAACATAATTAGAACGATAAAAACAGTAATTACAACCCACAAAATCCCTTTAACAAAAGATGAAACCCACCCTGTTAACCCCCATTTCCCAAAAGTTCATTGATCCAATCTGAGTTGTCCCCATACAGGCCATCAGGAAGCTAAGCCATCCCTCACACAAGCCAACTCATCTTTTGGGCAGCTCACTGTGTGGGCAGGATCTCCTGCTGGCCTGCAAGGTACTGCAGAGCCACGCACTTCTGCTTGGCTACCTGGCTCTATTAAAAAAACAACTTGGCACAAAGCAGATTCTTAGCATGTTTTCAGCCCGGTTTTCTACTGGGAAAAAACCAGCAGGTTTTCTGCCAAGGGTGCAAGGAACTAGTCAAAGATAAGGACAACCTGACTGCAGGTATAAAGGAAAATGATTTCTCAGGTTGCCAACCCACTTGGGTTCTCCAGATAAGCCAGCTTGTCCCAGGAACACCCTCCTGAGTGTGAGGGGCAGCACTAGCTGGTGGTACAAAGGGCTGGAATTCTATTGATCCAGTTTGAAATCATTAACTCAGCACAGGCAAAAGGAACTCAGGCACCCAGCCCCGGCCACTTCTATGCCACACTCTTACATCTCCCTTGCAGTCTGTGGGCAGGCTGAGGCACCACTCCTGTTCCCTGTTCCCTGTCCATACCATGAACTGCTCACATGCAGCCTACAAAACTTGAGGAGCAAGCCAAGACTGCCCCTTGTCTGGGCACTGACAGCCCGTGCCACACTGCAGCCCCCAAGGCCACGTCCTGGGGCCGCACTGCACCCTGCTCTTTGCTGCTGGAGTAACAACAGCACGGCTCACAACTCACATTTCCACTGTCACCTGCATCACCTCTGAAACTCAAATTTGAATTCCACAGCTTCCATCAAGCTGCACTGCTTCTCCAGTGGCAGAGAGTATTGCCCTTCATGCCTTGGGCCCATCCTTCCAAATCACAGCACTGTCCTTGCGCATGCAGCTCCCACCTTGTGCCCTGTCCTTACTAAAGTGGGCAGGGAAATGAAAACAATACCCTGAAGAGGGAAAAGAAGATATTTCTGGAGCCACTGCCCCTGTCTGCAGTCAAGTCTGGCATCTCTGTACTGACTCCCCCAGACCCACCTTCCTGGCTTGAGGTCTTCAGGAGCTCTGGCAAAGACACTGGCACTGCTCCTGCCTCTAATTAGAAATGGCTTCCACAGCCATTAATAAGTGGAAGATAGAAGCTGCAGGTTCCTTAATAAAGTTTATTTAATCATAACTATGCTTAGGAAAATACACTTGTAAAGGTTAATATAATGCAATTTAGTTTAACTTTATACTACATTTTGAACAAAAGACTTCTTATACATGATTTAGGTAAAAACAGGAAGTATGATCTGGCTCGTTTTACATCTATTACAAATGCAGAAAAGACTGTCATGCACTACAGTAGAGAGCATGAAAAAAAATTACCTTTGGTTTAATTCAGAGAATACAAGTATTGCACTGTAAAAGCATCAAACATGGTGCAACTAAACATCATAAACATGTTTCCATGCCAGCTTACAAAAGTTTGTTAGCTAGTGTAATTTTAGAGAGGGGGGGAAATATATGTACACATAAAACAATTTCTTTAGCTATTTGGATTCTGTTAATATCATATGCACGCCACATATCTACACAACTGACATTCAAGAAAACTCTTGAATTTGATTTAATACCTTTCAGCTACATTAAATCTGTTGAAATCAATGGCATTACTGTATCTTAACTGGCCTGTCAGCTGTTAAACATTCTTCTTTAAATGACTAACGTTCCAGCCTAGATCATCAAAATCCAGAAACAACTATTGCAACACCATGGATTTTAAGTGCCTAGCTAGCCATTTCTTGACCATTTTTCAGGGCAGTTTGAGTGTATAAATTCATACAGAATAATCCCAAAACACATGACTCAACCAAGGGCTGGCAGTGTAGGGGTATATCAGCATGCTAATCCTTCCAACCACGTATTGGAGGTTGAACACAAATACAGGTATTATTGCCAAAAAACACAAACATGCTAGCATTGGCAAAATCAACACAAAATAATTTAACAATATTGAAAAAGGGAAAAAAAAAAAGGCATTGTTTAAAGGGAGACACAGCAATGTAAAACCACCATACATGGTGGGCTACATGACCCGCACTCCCCCTGAAACACTCCTATTAGCAGTGCCTAACATTTGAGATAAACATAATGCATTACATCCTTGCCTTTTCACTGTAACATAATCCCAAACCTTGCAGAGAATTCCAACACAGTTTTGCACCAAGATTAGCTAGTTCAGGACGTTGTTGATGGGTCTCAGATAGAAAAAAAATCAACTTTTCTTCTTCTTAATATGTTAATAATTTATTTTCAGTTTCTCGTCTTGTGGTAGGAAACTCCGCCAAAGAGGAGCCAACTGTTGTCGTTGAAGAGTTCTTGTCAGATCAAGCACTGAAACCTTGACCACTTCACAGAAATGTGCAGCACAGTATTTCAGAGAACCACCTTTGCTTTTGTCTCACAGAGAGAACTTTAAAGTCAGTCAACAGCATCGTTTTCATTAAAAAACAAACAGGAAAAAAAATTATCAGGCCAGTCCATGAGTTTACTTGAACATAGCTAAAGTCCTTGAAGTCTCTCACAAAATGGCAAAGGCTCTTTGCAAGGATAGGAAGGAAGCTTTAAACCTCTACACAGTACTGGAATTCCCAGCATCTGCTCACATCACTCACAAATGGTGGCAACGTTTATATATAAAGAAACACTATTATGAAGAAAAAAAAAATACATCTAAAACTATTACAACCGGTAGCTTAGGAAAACAATTCAACTAGGTTTGTTTTCTTAATGTTTAACATAAATATAGTTGCAACTTGATCTTGAGTTGACAATGATTGTCACAGCCAAGGTAAGGATTGAACACTATCTACGCAAACAAAAACTCACTGTACATTATACAACACATTTCTGCCATGAGGGATGCCTTCCCTCTCAAATCTTTGGCCTCCTATAACCAATCTCCTCCAAACGCAGAAGCAATGTAAAATTGTTGCTCTCAATTCATTCACAGCAGTGGGTTTGTTGGGAGGGGAAGATGCTGTGGGGACAACAGCGAAGAATAGGGTTTATTCCAGAGCTTACATAGAGAGAGTTACTTGCAATAAAGTGCTCTGACAAATGTTGTCTGAGCTCTTCAACTCCACTCCTCAAGTAACACCTGCCTCCAAATTTGTTTCTTTTTAGAGCTGACCCCAACTGCTCCCACTGGAAAAGCAGCTAATGACAGTCAGAGGAGCACACAGATGGGACCTGAAGGATTTTGCTTCTTCCCTGCTGGTTTGGATTTTATTTACATTTTGCCACTCACTGGCTACAAGCAGTTAGGTACGCAACCTCTCTTGCTTTTGTGTGTGCTAAATTAAATCTGTTTAGAATTAAAAACTCCTGGCATGACATGTAGACCTGAGATGACAATTTGATAACTTACATGTTTCTCTCTGCATCCTGCATGGAAGCAGGATGGAAAAATTAAATGCAACTTGAGTTCATATGGAGCAGAAATTTCTACAGTTTTTTAATGCCAGGTTTGTTGCCTACCAGTTGATTTATCTTTATTTGTTCGCTGGGTTTTTTGTGTATGAGATGTTAGATTATATCACTGCTACTATTTTTTTTTAAAGCTCATTAAGTTTGACTGCTGTCCACCACAAAAAATGAAGATGGAAGGGGAAAAAAAATCATCAAGACTTGCAGAATCTGCAGACTGTTTCCACTGAGAGTGATTATTTTCCTGTCTGGTGATCTCAAATTATAAATCAGAATTTATTACTGTGCATGTGTATTCGAAGTATCAGAAGTGGCATTTCTATGACAGTATAAATCCTGTAAAGTGTTTTGGAACTGCATTGGTATCATTTTGCTCAAGGACTGTACAATTCTAAACCCAGTTAAAAATACAGAGCCAAGCAGTTCATAATTACAGCAACTTCATGCACAGCTAATCACACCCCAGGAAAACAAGAAAAATCTGCAGTAAGGAGCATCACAGAAAACTGCCACAGAAAACTGTCCCATGGTAAGCAACAAGTCTGAACGTTTCCAAATTAAAAAAACCTTACACATACAAAACCAAACATGCATATATAAAGTGTACATATACCGCACAAGCACTATTCCTAGAAGATTAAACTGCATAGGTAAAAATCAAAAACAAGTGCAACATTTTAAGCCCTTAAAGCACAATCAAAAAACAAAAAGCAGAAAATTAAAAATAACAAACTTGTTCCCCCACAACAAAGCCAATTACAGATCAGTGATTAAGATATTAATCAAGACAGAGGTTCTCCAATCAAAAGTTGGAAGGACTACTCTCAAATTTTGGCTCATCATTCATGCTTAGGGGATCTGAAATGTACGTTCATAATTGTAATTAGCTTAAACAGTTATGTTCATCACTAGCCAACTTTGATTTCTTTTACAAAGTGCTCTTTATGTAATAGAAGCTATCTTCCTGGTAGAAAAACCATCAAGTAGTTTAACACTTTGAACATCAAGATACATTGAAAAGAACTAAAAAAAAATGGGAAAGGGAAAAAGGGAGAGAAATAGTTGGCTGCTAGAACAAAAAGCAACTTATGCCAGTGGCTCTATAAACATCCAACTTGTATATTGTTAGCTCCAGTCTTGTTCCTAAAACTCAGTTTATAAAAGAGCTGCATAAGCTAATAGACTAGAAGCTTACAGTGACTTTATAGTACACAACCTCATGCACCCTACCTGCTTTCTCTAATTAAGAGATCCAATAGTTAAGGAGTTCACCATGACACATAAAGTTGTCAAAAATATTTTCAACTTAAAAAAAAAAAAAAAATCTACAATATTTTTACATAAGCTGTGTAAGATCTTACAAAAGAAGATTCCCCAAACCACAGCTGTTTCTACTCCTGCCCTTTTGCTGCCTTCTCAAGATAATACACATTAACTAAGTGCCTGTTGAGGTGCTTGCTGTATTCACCTTCCTTCTTAAATGAGCGGTCACAAAAAATGCACACATAGTTCTCCCTGGGCACCGTGGTGTCCGGAGCTCCTTGTGACACCTTGGGACTGGTTTCCTCCGGCACAGAGCGAGCACCATTTAACCCCGAGTCGTCGCTTCCTTCTGATATGTTGTCACTGATGTCACTGCCTTCATGGCTGTGGATGCCCTCATCCTCATCCATCTCCTGAGATTCGTTCACGGCTGTGTTATCCCGAGATAAGGACAGGGCCACCTTAGGGCTTTGTGTACACCCTTCTGTGGGCACAGGCGCTGGCACAGCATCTCCTGTTGACTCTGCTGCTGGCAGGCACGTCTTGGTCAGGTCCATCAGGTTTGAGTTAGTCTCAGTTTCTGCCACAGTTTCCTCTGGCTCCTTCTCAGGTGCCAGATCTGGTACCACGTCCATGAGTACATCCAAGCTTTTTTCAGGAGACACTGCATGGGAAGATTCCTCAGAGCAAGTGTCTTCCCCTTTGTCCGCCTGTCTCTCCTCCTCTTTTGCACCAGTGTCTTCACTCTCTCCTGCTGCCGCAGGCATTTCTTGGTCCTCTACCTCACCTTCTGTGTTTGCATCCTGGGCTGGAGGACAAAGCTGCCCTGGACTTTGGATGCAGTTTCCTTTGGGATCAGTGCTCTCCTCGCTGAGAGCATGACCACCACTGTTGTTTAATGCCACTGTGTCAGTGGGATCTTGCTCCTTCTGGTCACTGCCCTCGGTGTCCAGCTTCCCACCTCCATCTTTTTCTGAGATAGGATACTCATCTGGCACCTCCTCTTCCTCAATCTTCTCCTGATCAAGTTTACTGCTCTTTTTACTGTGCTTAATTTTCAGAGCTTTCTTTTTTCTGTTTTTCTTGAGGCAAAAATTTTGCTTTTTAGGCTCTTCCTCTGGTGCAACATCACTTTTTTGAGCTTCCTGGCAGTCTCTGGGTTTGACTTCCACTTTCTTTTTCTTTTTTGTTACTACTGAGGTATCATTTGCAGGCTCTTGCTTTGAGGAAGTCGCCTCAGCCTCTGCCTTTCTTTTGACCTTCTTTGTTTTACATGTTTTCTCAGTACTTTTCTCAGTTTTAATATCCACCTCCTTGTTTTCTGAAGCAGACTTCCGACTTCTGGTTGTCACCTGGCCTGCGGAAACATTGCTCGCTGACTTCTTTTCCTTCGCCGAATTGTCTTTTTTCTCCACCTTCACAATTTTCTCCGTTTTCTTTGCGGCCGAATCCCCTTTCGTCGGCTCCTTCTCCGCTTTGTCATTACCGCCCTCGGAAAAGTCAGCTTCGCTCTTTTTAGTCCGTAGCTTCACCTTGGAGACGTCCATGGTGATGTCAGAACAATCGGGGTGCCTGGACTTGATGTGATACTGCAGGTTACATTTTTTAGACGCCGCGTAATCACACACAGGGCAGAGGAACTGGCGCGGGTTGATGTGGAGCTCGACGTGCTTTTTGAAGTTGCTGCGGTCAGCGGTTTTGTAGTTACAGTGCGGGCAGATCAGCGGCTTCGGCCCGTTGTGCACCTGCCTCGCGTGACGGGTCACTTCGTGCTGGTTTGAGGCCACGTAGCTGCACTGGTCACATTTGAATGGCTTCTCACCTAAGGAAGGAAGGATGGAAGGGAATGATGGTGATTAGCAAGCGCGGTGGTTGCGGGGCGATCGCCTCCCACTAATACAGATACAGAAATATGGAACTTGAAAAGGATAAAAAAAAAAATTATCCATGCGCCTTTAAAATTAAGCGAAGTCAACATAAGAAATCCACAAGTCACAAACACATTCACAAGACACCAAAAACAAAATACAAAAAAAAAAAAAAAAAGAGAGAAGGGGTGAGGGCTGGGAGGAAGGGGATCCAAAACCAAACAAGCAGTAACAACGGCACAGGTTCTGGCTAGGCATACATACCGGCAGAGATCTCTCTACAGTAATATTAGCAAATGGAATCCATACCCAACTGGTCCATTGAATGCATTGTAGAAAAATGGAAATGTAACATTTGATGAATAGCAGTTTCACACAAACGTTTCAAAAAGTCCAACTTTACACAGATTTAGCATACTTCATGTTTGCATTGAAAAGGAAATGGGGGAAAAGAAGCTAGCAAAAATCTAAGAACATGAAAGGGGTGCCCAGATGATCTTTACCTCTGAAAAAATTCAGTTCAATGTTTTGGTGCCTCAAACACATAGTGCTCTGGCTGCAGGCTACTCTTGGCAAGCCAACCAAATGCAGTCCACAGCCATCGTATTACTATTAAAACCTGCATTTACTTTAGTGAAATGACTCCTGTAGAAATGTTCCTGAAATGTTCTGCTTAGTGCATGCCACTGCAGCAGAAGTAGCTTTCCCCTTACACATCAAAGCAAATAGGAAAAACACTTCTCCAACAACTTAAGTCCAGAAATACTTTGGGAGCATCTGTGCATGTACCAATTTAGCTGAGGAATTTGGGATGCTCCAGAGCTCTGAACTAGCATCCCAAAACTGATCTGCAGAACTCATGCATGCTACTTCTTCAGTATGTTGAAAACCACTCCAGTCCCTTTTGCTTGTGATACAATAGTGCTTCTCCCACCCCTGCAAGCTACTGCCCATACTCAAGCATGCTCTGCAGCATGACTCAGGAGACCAGCCAGCCTGCACTGAGGACATGGAGCCTATTTGTGTGTTAACCACATCATCTGCAACACCCTCACAAACTCTAGAAAAGGTGCTGCTGCCTCCCTGGCAGGAGGCAGGAGGACAATTGTTTAGGAGTCCCAATCATCTCATGTCTGTCTGCAGTATTTATTTACTATTTAAAGAAGAGCTACTTTGATTCCCTCCCTCTCCACTTCCTTCTTTTTTCCTCCCACTTCCTGGTGATATTTTCTACAAGTTTAAGCTTGATGTGTTTATTGCTCATCCTTCCTCCAAGTACAGAGCCTTTATCACCTACACTTCAAAGAATAGTTCTGTGTTACACTGCGGGAGGACGAGAACAGCCTCTTACATACACACACACACAAGCTGTTCTTAGTGCACAGAGTGCTCAGAGGCAGCTGCAACCAGTAACTCAAAGACAGCATGTGAAGAGTTTGTGCCCATCACCTCTACTAAATCCTGGGGTCTTATTGCACAAGTGAAAAGGATATGTACCAAGATGGCTAAAAAAACAGCTGCGAATTAGGCTCTGAACCACTGTCATTTGCTGTCTGACATGAGAAGAAAGCTACAGCACCCGTGGGCCTTAAACAGCCAGCCTGTCAACTGCAGGAGTCCGGGAATTGCCACAGAAAAGGTGCAGCTGCCTGGGCATTGCAACAAAACATATAACAGAATTTAGGAGAGCTGTTAATACAAGACCCCTGATAGCAAAACTCAGGCCTTCCCTCAGAGACCTTTGAGGCAAGGACCACAGGCAGATCCCACTCCTTACCTCCTTTGGAGCTGAGACTTCCTTGCACAGAACAAGGGCAGAGCAATATGTTCGTGAAATGGTTTCCAGGTTCAGTACTGACCAAACCATTTGCAAACTTGGTGGCTCATTTGCAAACCAAGTATTATTTTTGTTTCTGAAAGCAGAATACTACATCCACGAAATTCTCACACCAAAATACTGACATGTCATTTTAAAGCTGGCTATTTTTAATGGGCCCAAGCCTCCTTCTACTACAATTAAAATTGCCTGTCTCCTGGTTTCAATTAAAAGCCTCACCAATTGAAATTGAGACAATTACTGTTTAGGAGACTTCAGCTCCTATTTGCCAGCATTAGAAGTTCACCTAGGGCTGGTCAATTCAGATTTTGCAAAAACAAATCAAAAGCACAGACTCAGGTCTACCTGAATGCCCCTCTAAGAGTCATAATAGACAACTATGGTTGTGTCTAAGGTGTTACAACTCCCAAAAATGCCATTAATTCATTCAAAAAGAGATTTGCAAGAGCACGAGAGCAAATGTTTGTAACACCACAGCTCACGACCAGAAATGGGAAATAAAGGCTAGTGAAAATTCCTAATTTGGCTTTTAGTGCCACAGGACTGAGTCACTTGTGAACATCCTCTGAGTTTGCTTTTTCTCCTGTGTCTCCTTGCCATAAGCAGAGACTAATTTACATCACTGTGTCATGGTAAACAAAAGCTAAGGGCTCCCTCAGAACCCCTGGATGAGACTCAATCCCAGGCATCACAAAGGAGAGTCTCAGCTACTCAAAATGTTCCCAGCTTCACTGATTTGAACTCAGCTATGACAGCAGAGAGTGTACAAGAATTTGTTCCTATATCACCACAATGTTGTGTTTATTACTAGATTACCAGGACTACTAGAGCAGCCCTATGAATATCAAAATAGATCCTGAAAAGTAAAAAGAAAAAGACATATTCCCATTATCAGTTTTATTCATGATGCTTAGCATTCCTAGCAAGACAACTTTCCCCATTAACAGAGAAGCTAAAGCTCAGCCCATGCTGGCTAAGATGGCAACTCACACAGGGCTGGGCAGACTGCTTTAGGTGGCCCCTCTGGAGCCAGGGTCTGGCCCAGATGACCTCCAGAGGTCCCTCCCAACTGCAGCCAGGCTGTGATGGTGTGAGCCACCCCTTTTCCCCAGTCACGCTGCTGCCCCTCCGTACCAACCTGAGTGGGTGCGCATGTGCCTGGTTAAATGTGTCTTCTGAGAGCTGGAATAAGGACACATGGCACACTGATAGGGCCGCTCCCCTGCAAAAACAAACACAGAAGTAGTTACTGAAACACAGCACATTCCCAAACTTGGTTACCAAGCCACACAGGAGAGGCTGACACAGGTTCTCACACTGTATTTGAGGGCAAGTTATCTCTCAGCAAAGGGACAGTGAGAAACGTCTGCCCAAGCTGGACTGCTGTACGTGTCATGCCTTATGAATGAGGGTAGGAAAAGGGCAGGATATGACAGAGGCACATCCTAGTGTCCACCTGGGGTCAACAGTAACCTCAGCCAAAAGATGATGAGGACAGACAACTTAAGGAAGGCTTAAGCCACCAGACCTGACTTCCCTACAGCATTTTCTCCCAACACTCAGAAGATGCACAAAAGATCTGTAACAAACTAGGTATGATCTTGCTTTGCTTAACACCTTATCTGAAACCTCCATATTTAATTTGGATTAAGGTGGGATATGACCATCCATTCCACATGGACTTGCATTTACCAGAGTACAAGCGCAGATAGAGCAGGTCTTTGCTTCCAAAGTTTTACTGGCAGTGAAAACACCTTGCAGCACAGAAAAGCAAGCTGCCCTGATCAATAAAATTCTACTGCTAGCAAAAGCTTAAGTGTAACATAAACATTCATTTCAAAGATTCAAAATCCCATACCTGAAGAGTTACTGATTCTGGAGAACTAATGGAAACTAACCTGTCATAAATTACATCTCCACTGAGGACAGTCAGCTTGTAATTGTAACTAAAAATTGTATCAGTACAATGATACTTGAAAATCTTTTTCAAGTGAAGACAAGCTCCAAACAAAGGCAGACAGTTTTATAATTAGCATGTTAGGCATGTCCAGATAAGCACCAGGGGTGTTTGCCCCAAACTGCTCGCACACTGTCTTCACTACAAACGCTTTTTAGTCTTGGCAGACACCCACAAGAAAAGAGAGGAGTGAAGCTGAAAAGAAGTTACACAGTCCTAGTACTTATTCAAATCATAGCCAGAATTACACTACAGGATTTTGACAGATTTGCTACCTATGAGGCATACTACCAAGGTGCTCTCCAAATCACAGAGACGTGGACATCAGCAAAAGCCCTGCACACGGGCCATGTGTTCACTTTCAGAGGCACAGCTCTGTCTGCAGCAGCAAAGTTCTGCATCTGCCAGTGTGTGATGTGAGGCTCCACTGCTGGCCTGTGCCAAAACAGCAGTAGAAGCGGCCTTTGTAATGCAGATTAATTCCACATTTCTTCCTTCCATCAAACATTTAGACCATCGTTCTTGATTAGATCAGCAGTTTAAAGGTAAATTCGCCCTAACAACCACAACTCCCCTCCCTTTCCAATTAAAACAAGGTAGGAGATTGGCGAAATACACACAATAAGATTAAGTCATGTTCAAGGGAGGGATAGTGCTTTTGTTACAAAGAAATGGGTTTGGGTTTAAATGACTTCTTACAATTAAAAAATACGTGGCCAAAGGCCCAGGAATATTCAGTCATATCTTCTTCCCGTTACCTGAAATTTCATACCTCTACAGTTACCTACAACATTAGGAATGTGAAACAGGCTTTCTTTCATGGCCTTTTTTTACACAGGACACAGCCACAAAACACACTAGATTTAAGTATAATTAAACAAGTAATTTAAAATGTGTCACTGTCACTTGAGAATTAAATGCATTGTACAGGCTGTTCTGTAAAATACTATTCCTCAAAGGATTTGTATTGTAATTTTACAAGCTGGTTCATTATATGCAAACAAGCCATCAAAAAAACCTCTCCAGAAGACATTTAGAGAATAAGCCCCAATCTAGCAAAAGCTCAAGCAGGCACTTAACTCTATGCAAATGAACAGGCAGACTGACACTGGCATACAAGTTTGAGACCATCTCGTTAAGAAAAGTCTGACCATTCAGGAGACTCTCAAGAGTCCCACTCCCCAGGCTGGGACTGAAGCCCTCTCACTGCGGGCGGCTCCAGTGACCCAAGAGGTGCCCCACTTGACTCCCTGCACACCCCACTCACACACAGTCACACCAGGTTTCCCATAGCAGAATCTCAGATATCTCCTTCCATAAAGCCATTTACTCATGGCACAGTTACACAGAAACTCCTGGAGCTGGTGCCTCCAAAGAGGACCCAAGAGTGGAACCTCTGCACTTTTATACCCTCACAATCTACTTGCACACAAAGTCTCACTCTTCCTCCCCAATCTTCTGCTCCTGCTACTGAGCCTCTCCATGTCCAACTACCCTGCTGGCCACCCCAGTCTTCACCTGCTTTGCTGTCCAAAAGGTTGGCAGTTCATGGCTCCTGCTGTGTCTCTCAGTGCCCGTTCACCTGGCTGGCACCACCAGTACAGGGCTGGCAACTCATGGCCTCTCTGCGACTCACCCTGTGCAAACCCTGATCCTGAACTGCCATTAGAAGTCCCGTCTGCTTGAAACAAATCTGCTTCCATCAAACTTCCAACACAGCGGCAAACAAGAAAGATCCCCTCTCACAACCAAAATGGAAAGGAAAAGAAAAAAAGGAAAAAAATACAAACCAACAACAAACCAAAACCGAAACCAGACACAGAACATTGTGACTGAGTGAAGCAGATGTCTTAGTTATTTAGCCCTTCAGATTATTTTCAAGGAAGTTTTCTAGAAATTTATTCTAACAAGCGAAATAGAGAAAAAAGAAAGAGAACAATGCTGCACTGTCTTGCACACAGTCCAGCTCCAGAATCAGCAGGTAAATCAAGTCAAAACTTGGTCTAAAAGGTCTAATGAGCACAAATGAGCCCAGGCAGATCCTGCCCCTGACACAAAGAGTCCTTTCTGCCCAAGCAGCAAGGAACAGATTGTCGTGAACACCTCCAGCCAGCCCTTCCTGGGCAGCAGATAGGCTCTTCCAGATGTAGTTTTTCCAGGTGACAAGCCTATGACAGTCTGTAGAGTCCCTGAAACACGGCTCTGCCCAAGGTCCCCCACATTTGTCAGCAGCCTGTCCCACAAGCACTGTCACAAGCTGCACGATATCTTCAGCTCAGGGCAGGTTCTGGGACACCTGCTTTTCAACATGAATGCAAGCAACAACGGGCAGGCAGATAACCTCTGCCTGCCTTCCTGTGGTCCCCAAACATGCAGAGGATAGGTATTTTTCCCAATCATGCAAGGTACTAGCATGCAGCTCCCTTCCCTCCTCCTGGCCACGTGCTCTGCTATTTGCATGTGTCATTAGTAAGGCAACGAAGTTCACTAACCAGCAGAAAAACAACCTGGGGAAGAGAAAAAGAGTATTTTTTACTCCTTTACTCCATTTTAGTGAGCTGAATCAACTAGTCCCAGAATACAGGTAGAAAATTGAGACTGCCTTTCTCCAGCAGCAGCAGCACATCAATCCTGCGAAACTCCACTCTCTACAGTCAGTGTTTCAGAAAATTGTATTGGTCTAACACAACAGAATCAAATTAACTGCAAAGAGACATTTCCCCCACCCAAAAAAAATTCTGATGAAGAACAAAAAAACAGGAGAGAAAGAGAAGTATCTATCCAAAATTAATTAACCTATTAGCAATCAGGAATACAAAGAAACAATTTCATCTTTCTTCTTTAATATCCTAAACCCATAAAATAGGAAGAAAATGATGGATGGGTGTATCCTATTCATTTTTCCCAACAAATGTTTCTTTAGTATTAAATGAAAACTACAATCCAAAGCTATTTTAGTATCATGCAGAAAGTTTTTACTAAATTCAATACTGTTATGTAAACCGTCTGCAAATACTTTTGACTATAAAATAGCTGTGGGTGTTTTTCCAGGGGTTTATTGGGTGAGGGTTGTTTGGGGGGATTTTTTGTGCATTCCGGGTTTGTGTTCTAAAAGGCAATTTATTACACATTAGTACTGGCAGAGACTTTTAGGCTGGTGTATAAAATATACCTACCAGGAGCTCATTCATTCTTCTAATACTCTAGCTTTAACACTTGCTTCCACAAAATGAATGTTACTGGAAACAAGGCACATTCCTAAATCATCCTACTAACATATTTGGAAGTTTTTTATCAAGTAAGAACTGCCTGAAAGAACTTAACTGTGTAGTTATGAAGTAGCAAAGAAACACCTACAAGGATAGACTAAAACATGCTGAAATCATTATCACTCATTGCAGCTTAATTACAGTAATGAACCAGAAACCCTGACTGCACCACTGTCTTCAAAGGAGAAAAACGGGATCTGGCTACATTTGATTTTTTTAAAAGTTTAATACAGTTCATCAGTAAATTGGTCAAATGCACTGACAACAGAGCACTTCCTCAGCAAACATGCTTTCATGGTTAGTTTCTGTAAAACTCAACAAGTGCTTTCAAAAATCAGAAAAGGGGACCTAATGTCATCTACAAACACAAGCAGAGATGAATTTAAAGTTGAGACAAATGTAAACTAGACAGGAACCAAAGCACTGGCTCACATTTAGCCATGAGTTCCCCACATGATTACTTTAGGCTTTTTTTACTATTTTGCCTTTTTTACCTGCTCTCTTTCCTGTTATCTCCTACAAAACACACAAAGAAAATCAACTGGAGGACAAACGACACCATTTTCCTAATACCTCTCACAATAAACTTTGTTTACTTGTTTAGGCAAAAAAATACTTAAGACAGGACTCAGTTTGAAACGGATGGTATCCTCTGAACAACAGCACACAGCTGTTGTTAGGAGAACAGTGTGTCATAAAGTACTAAAATTCCCAGCAGACCCTCCCAGCCCCAGCAAAGCAGACACTAAAGTGAGCTGACAAACTCCTGCACACTTAAACTCAAGCCCGGCCCCTTCCAGACAGCTGCAGACAACTGAACTGAAACCTCCAAACCATTCCTACCACTGCTGTGACAAAACATGACTTCAAAGGAGAAATTCCCCAGCGTTTTGCTCAGCCAGCACAGTCCACAATAAAGGGGAACCAAGTCAGGTGAGCGTGCTAGAAGATGGTTAGCAAGGGGGCCCTCTCCACGGAAAAGCCCTGACAGGGTGGAGA
The DNA here is from genome assembly GCA_013397195.1 of Hylia prasina. Lineage (NCBI taxonomy): Eukaryota > Metazoa > Chordata > Aves > Passeriformes > Sylviidae > Hylia > Hylia prasina. The sequence continues at coordinate 2,832,215 of VYXD01002499.1, forward strand.
TAAAAGCTTCTAAGAAGCAGCAAGGAAGCTCTGAATTGCCCTCTCACTTCCACAAAAGGGGTCAGAAGGCAAAGTAAGTGAACCCCATGGCCCAGAGAGGTGAGATGGCTACAATAACCCCTCCTCAAAAGCAGTTCTGGCTCATCAGAACTTCCCATGTGAGAGGGTGGTGAGGCTCTCTGATAAAAAGCAAGGTATTTACTAAGTCACCTGTGGGCCCAGCTCACAGGACAGCAGCAACACTGCAGTCCTCTGATTGGTACCACTTGGTATACACCAGGGGGAAAAGGGGCCTCACACTGTCCCTTTCAATTACAAACCAAGGTTAGGAGAAGTCAGGAAATCAGGCCAGACTCCCTCGAAGGCTTCCTATAGGGCAAGAGAAGTATGCTTCTACTTCTGGCTGCTGCAGTGATGCAGGCCCTAGAAAAGACGAAGCCTCTGAGCATTAAAAGGAAATAATTCACTGTTCAACTCTTACTCTGACTTTGTGGATGCATGCGGACTCCTCTGCATGCATATATCAGCTCCTTCTTCTCTGTAATTACATCACAGTCAAGTTTCAGCTCAGTCTAAAGGTACCATTTTCAAAACTACCTATGGGATTCAGGCACCTTTTGTCAACCTGCTTATTTTGGTTTTAGACTACATCAGGTTTTGGTGTTGTGGATTCTGACAGTTATCACAGGCACATTTTGTTGTGCCCTCTTCAAAAAAAAAATGCTTAAGATTACTAAACAGGATGGCCTTCATCTCCCCTTGGCACCCTACATTTTCTCAGTCCTCTAGGACTGTAGACCGGAGTTCAAACCAAATTCCACTAGGCTACAACCTGGTAGCATCAAGAGAAGAGAGCACAGAGCTTTATCAGAACAGAACAAACTTTGCAAAAAGACTCTGCTTGCTTCATTCATCACAGATTCTCAGTAGTCTTACTGCACTTCAGTCAAAAAAAGATGAAAAACTTACCTGTGTGAGTTCGAATATGTTGAATATAATTGTTCTTCCTGTCTGAAAAATAGGAGCACTCTGAGCAGGTATACACTTTCCTGGGAAAATGATTTCTTAGGTGTTTTTTCCAGTGATATTCACTGACAGTAGTGTAAGTGCATATGGTACACTTGTAGACTCGCTCATTTTCCCCTGCTTTGTTGTGGTGCTTCAAGTGAGCCAGATAGTGATCATATCTGTTAGTGTTATAGCCACAGCGATCACAACGGATTGGGCCCTTAGAGAAATCCACCTCTTCTGCGGTGCAGGAATCAGACTCCTTCACCTGTGCTTGCTTTTCTGCATTTTCTTCCACAAAGAATTTCTTAGCGCTGTGAACCCTGATATGATGCACAAACTCCTCTTCAGACTCGGCCTCGTACTGGCAAGGCTTACAACGAAATGGTTTGCTCTTCAAGCTCTTACACTTGTCCTCTTGTGTGCTTTCTGGAGTACCAGGTTCCACTGAGACATCTTTGTCCACACTGGGAGTCTTAGGAGGGGAACAAGCAGCTGGACCCTGAGTTTCCACACTAGGAACCTCAAGGGAGCTTAATTCCACACTTTCTGGTGCCTCACGGTCACTCTCTGCAGCCTGGGTATCTTCCATACCCTCTCCATCACTATCGGAGAAGTTGCTGTCCCCCACTGTTGTCAGTTCTGCCATTTGTCTCTCTTCTCCAACCAGGTAATCACAGCAGTTGCCACTAACTTCTCCCGTCAAGGCCACATTTGCCAACATAATAAGCTGAGGAGCTGCCAGCTCAGCTTTAGAAAGGTCCTGTAAGTCATACATGTCATTGGACAATGCCATGCCAATATTAGAACTACCGGGAAAGAGGCTGTTCCCACCAGACTGCCCCAGCACTTGAGTTGCCATGGCAGTAATTCTGTTGGAAGAGAAAAGGAACACCTGTAAGCACCCGAGTGTGGAAAGGTCTCCTCTGCTGTGTACTGTCAAAGTAGCCCTCCAGGGAACATCAGAAAACTAAAGCTCTCTGCTAAGGTGCTGGGGCAGCGGGAAGCAGAACCCGGGGCTGGGGGATCTCGTTCCTCAGCCGAAGGGGTGGTTGGGCTCTTCCCTACGTGTGGTGCAGGATCCCACCGTGTGCAGTACGGCTGGGAGGCGCTGACAACGGGGTCCCAGGGCCCGGGCGGGGCCCAGGACAGGCGAGTGACCCCGGGCCGGGCCCCTCGGCTCCCGCCACGCCAG
>VYXD01002499.1:2834888-2855211 GCA_013397195.1 Hylia prasina
AGGAGGGGCCGGGCCCAGCGGGGTCACCCGGCAGCGGCGGGGGCACCGGGCGGGCGGCGTGCGAGGGGGAAGGGGCGCCCGCCCGAGGGGAGGGTTCGTGTCCGGGGGTAGAGCGGGTTTGTCCGTGCCCGGCCCCGCTGCCGTCAGCTCCTTTGTCCCGTTCAGGGATGATAACGCTGATCTGACCAGCTTCGAGACGGCATCCCCTTCCCGAGGCGAGTCCGGTGAAGGGCTTGGAGCACAAGTCTAGTGAGGAGCAGCTGAGAGAAGTGGGTGTTTAATCTGGTGAAAAGGCGGCTCGGGGTGACCTTATCACTCTGCAAGCAACTGAAAGGAGGTTGTAGCCGGATGGGGATCTGTCTCTTCCCCAAGGCACCTAGTGAGGAGACGAGAGTCTTAAGCTGCACCAGAGGAGGCTTAGGTTAGATATTAGTCACAGAAAGAGTGGTTAGACATTGGAATGGGCTGCCCCGGGAGGTGGTCATCGTCTCTGGAGGTGTTTAAGGAGACACTGGTGTGGCGCTTCTCGCCATGGTCTTGCTGTCATGGTGGTGTTCGGTCAAAGGTGAATTCAATGGCCCCAGAGGTCTTTTCCAACCTAGCTGATTCTGTGACTCACCTTGCTCTGTCATGGCATGGAACCACTAAAGTAGGCCACTAAAGTACTCAATTTGCTCTCAAAACATAAAATTCCTTATGCAATCATAGGACTCAAAACCTCCATAGTTTGTCCTCATTGTTTCAAAACCAGGGAAAAAACCCAAAAGTTGCTTTTGCAGAGCCCAGCCATGCACTCACCGGCTACGACAGACAGGTCATTATAATAGAATCCAGTCCGGCTTATGTGACAATCCCAATCCTAAATGAGGAACCCAATTTTTTTAGTGGTTCTTTCTTCTCTTGGGCACTTGGGTGGCTCTTCACCATGAATACCTGAAAAATTTCCTTGGCCCTGAAATTCCTCAGGTTGAGCTGATTTATATATCTCAAAACTTTCAGCAGGAGCCAAGTACCTGCTGAGCTTACATCACTGGGAGGCTGCAAAAACCCCTCTCTCCATGTCATCTGGCCAGCCTCAAAGCAAGCTGTGCTGCACTGCCTGGCAGTGGGTGCAAAAACAGGGCCAGCCATCCCGGCTAGCAAAGCAGAAAGGTCTCTGAAACTGGGGAAAGCAAATGGGTGTTTTCCTAGGTACAAAAAAACAACTGGGGAATGCAAACTGCATCAGGAATTGTTGGAGGACCGTAAAGATACTTTGTTAGATATTTAAACTGAGAATCTAAAAAGTATCTCTGATCTGTTCCTGTGAGTAACAGTCTGGAAAGCAGATGTGCTGTGTGTTCTAGCCAATCTTGCCACAGCCCTACCTTAGCTACTTCTGTTTCCCAAGGGCAAGCTCCTTTCTCCAGCTTCCATATCTGCCTGTCTGACATTTTGATCATCCAGAAGAGAAACTCTGTAATACACATATGTTGTATTATGAATTTATATATATATATTTATATATTATGTTACGGATTTATTTGAGAGAGGTTGCCCTTAACGCAAGGTCCCTTGCATGGGCACCACATCCTTGCAAACTCCATGTGTCTTTCCTCCCTCTTCACTGCTCTCAGGATACGCCGAGTTTGGAGCACAGTTCTTGGACCACAGCCGTGCTCTGGTATTAATGCAGGCTACAGCTTTGAGCAGCTACCCTGGCAGAGAAACTTGAGCACGTGGGGGGACAGACTCACATCAAAGCTTTGCCTTTACAAAATACATGGATGCTACTGGCTCAGACTACTTGGCTCCAAAAAATCTAACCCGACTTCAGTCCAATTTCTGTGAGTAGTTTTGACATTGACATTGCCTACACCTCTTCCTGCAGAACTTGCCTTATTTGCAGACAGCTCGCTCTTTGCTCAACACTCTCCTTAGGCCAGGCAAACACAAAAGATGTATTCCCCAGTGAAAAGCTCCTTTGAGCTCTATGTGAAGTCTGAGACATTCCCAAACCCCCTTAATTCTAGGGCTGCCCCATCAGATTTATAGCTTAAAACCCAAGTTACACCACTCCTAAACTATGCCAGTAGTCAAGTGCATCTAGTTCTCTAATGCTTTCCAAAAAAATCCCACATGTGCACCCCAAGAAATCTTAGCAGCACACAGAAGTGGGTGCACCAATTATTTCGTGGTCGGGATGCTTTTGAGCAGCTTGAATGTAGATAGTCCTGCAGCAAATATGTATCATGAAAGAAATGTTCCACATCAAGGCCTGTAATGTCTGCAAAAAAATGCAATTGTAAATAAAAACTTCTGCCAAAACAAGGAACTTGACATTAACAGTTAGATGGATTGTTTCCATCCTGCATCAGCTGGAGAGAAGGGAGCTGAAACTGTTTCTAATAGAAAGCATACTTCAATATTAACATCCATCTGTTATAAAAATAAAGGCACTGCATTCAGAATTGTTAAAGCATTTTAGATGACTTGAGGTTCCTATGGGAGCTTTGGTTCTTTCCTTTGTGTATAATTTCACAACTGGATTTGACATAAGTGCCCTTTTAGGTTCATTGCCTGGAAGCAGGTTTTTTACACTGTCTGGTTTTCCTCATTTTTTTTTTTTCTAGTGACCAGATTGCTTAGGCTTCTCTGAAAGCACCACTGTTAATGTTATCTTAATAGTATTTTAATGTTTATCACTTCACCAGAGATCTCTTTCAACCTTCAAAAAACCAGTCTGACCAGATTTCTCAACTTTTGTACTCTACAAGTATGCCAATGTGCCGTAACTGTCTATGTTAATGTTTTAAAATGTTTATGGTTCCAGTGTTCTGAAAAAAAATGAATAATAAATGCTTCACTGCCAGTAATAGATCCTACAAGCACTTACTTTAATAATGCAAACACTATTCAGAGCCTTACACCATATATACACTTTACAGTATTGTGCTCTGAGAGGAATCTCTTTTGGTGCTAACGGAGAAAAAACTTTGCTGTCTGGGCTTAAAAAGGTCTCCACTTGGTTTGTTTTGCCTCGTTCACTACTCACGAGACATGTCATGTTTGAAGGCCAGAATGGGCCAAAATTTCAAGCTCTATGCAGCATCACTTACATCTCAGAAATTCTTGCCTTAATCCTTTTGAACAAGCTTGTTCTACAGCTTTCAGTAGACACAGGTCTCATGATGAGAGGAATCTAATAAATTATTTTTTTTAAAGATTCAGTAAAATTCTCTGACTCATAGCCTGTGTCATACCTCCTCCCTCCTTCCAGCATGAAGATTTCCACATCTGTGTGGTGAACAGAATCAGAAGAACAACACATATGGAAACTACTTCTCCAAAAAGCTCCTCGTCAGTGACCAGTGCTGGTTTGTCCTACCTTACAAGGTTAGTGGAAATGCCATGTTCTCACTTCTGCCTAGAAGTGGGTGTAATAGGGCTCAGTTTGAGGGAGTACAAGTTTCCAGAAGGTTATCCACACTTAGCTACTTGCTCTTGGCTCTTTCAGAAGAACACACTGAATACATTGCCTTTGCTAAGGTTTTGCTGCCTTCTTGGACAGCAGTTGATACTCTCAAGGAGCAAACTTCAGCAAAGCCATCATTTCATACAGTACAAAATATCACGTGCAAAGAAGGCTAAGACTCTTCAAAATGGTATTTACTGAAAATTGCCCTTTTACTCACAGGGTGTCTCTCTACAAGCAATCAGTCTTAATATTTGTACCTATTTTAACATAGCCTTTAAAACGTCTTTAGGTTCTAACATGTGACTGTTTCCAGCTGCTGTGGCTGGGATTTTACCAAGCATTAAACCCAGCGTTCAGGCTGCCACTGCCAGACCTAATCCACCACAGCCATCTGACTCAAATCATGAACCTGGCACAAAACACATCCTGTCAAGCCCTGTTTGTTTCAAGATGCTCTGAACAGTTAATTCTGTGCTGTCAGACTACACATTTCCCATTTATGTGGTTGGTACCACATGATTTCTGTCCATGGAAGGGAGAGGCAGTAGGTACCAAGTGCTGTGGAAAACAAGGTCTCAAGTTTGCAGCTGAAAGCTGTGCAACTGGGTGTCAGGGCTAGGCACACAGCACCTAATCCTCTGCAGCAATTCCTGGCTTCTAAAACTAAAGTTGCCTGAGTAACTGTTTGGAAGGGGAGGGTAATGTTTGCCTGAAATTACAGTGCCACAACCTAAACCCACGTCCAGCTGCAACAACTTGTAAAACTGTTTTTAAAAGCCTTTCTCATATGGGAGCTCTGGTGTAACTGGATTTGGATATGTACATTTTTTGTCTTGGGTGATGACAGGATAGGGAATAGTGGGCCTAGTGTTTGACAACAGTTCCCTAGATGAGCAACTGTTTCTTAAGCAACAGCCCTCTGTGCTTTGCCTCTGGCTAATTGACAACAACAGGGATTATGTGGGGAGGAGAGAAGATGTGATGTACAATTGCTGGGTGAGAGGAAGAGCAAGGGGGGAGGAAGGCCCCCTCTAGAAGGAACATGTGGTTGTGTGGTGGGGCTCGGCTGACCACAGTCTTGTCCCTTTGTTCCCAGCAAGTCAAATGCTGCATGTCCACTCTCAGTAAATCCTGCTGGGAAGAGTCTGTCTTATTCACCTCAGGTTCAGAAATTCCACCTAAGTTTCTTAAACACCTCTGCGTTTTAGCCACAGTCCTCTTGCTCCTGCTTCTCACCAGGCTTCTTATGCCCACTGGCTTGGAAGTGTCACTCAGCCAAACCCATGTGGGATGTTCACCCCTTTTTAAATTGGCCCTTTATTCCTCTGTTTCCTCCTTCACCGAGGCTTTGCCCATCTTTCCTGGAACAGCAGCCTGTTCTCCTGCCTGCTGCAAGCCCCAGCTCGCCCTCTGACAACCAGGCAATATTTAATTTAGTTTGACTCTCTGGAAGAGCTGTACCTTTCCAGTACCAGCAACTGGAAAAGGGGTTCAGGACTGTACAGTAGCAAGAGGAGAGTATTTTAAATCATGCAGTAAGACTAAAAAACCACTTTAAAAATGTCCAGCATTCTCTCCAGCCCAGCTCTCCAACCTTTGCTGTTTGCACCAGTGCAACGGTTCTGAGGGGAAAAGTTGAAAACATTGCCTAAATAAACATGTAAACGTTTCCACTTTGCCTCCAGTAATTGTTCAGTCAACAGAAACATAGTTTCACTAACCTGAAATAATCCCTAAGAATCAGTGAAGTGTGTGAGCATTTTCCAGAGCACACTCTCTGTGCACTCCCTTGCAATTGTATGGGCTTTTTCAAATGCTCAACACTTGGCCATGCCATGGCTTTCCATGCTAGGAAAGCTGCACCATGCAGGACACACAATTATTGTCTCAAAAAAGCACCCAGGCTTGCCCTTCTGTTCTCAGGGTAAGTTATGGGGTTGCAGCACAGTTTGGAGAGAGCTTTCACTGGTGCAGTCACATCACTCAGTACAACGCCAGCATTTCCTTTAAATATGGAAAATATAGTGTTCTAGGCAGAGAAAATTACTTTTCTATTGTCCCCATTTTTTTCTTAAGGGGAAGCCAGAAAAAAACCAAACAAGCAAAACAAAAGCTGTCATTAGCAGCTGCCCTTCACCTTTGACACACGTTTCAAACTCCCATTATTAATGTCTCCCTTTCCCTTCAAGTATTTGCAACTCATCTTAAGCTAATAAGCCTCTGCCCACAAGGCGAGAAAGGAACCAGAACAGCCACTTCCCACCCAGATTGATCCTTGCCCCCAGTCTTGTCTGGGGGACCTGAAGGAAGGGGATTGTGTCTTCCTGAGGGTGAAATGCTGCCCACTATGATCCATTCTTTCCTCTTCCAGTCTGGGAAAGGAGTTTTTCAGCTGGCATTTCCTTTCTGTGCTAGGAGGCTGTGCTTAGGATAAGTAGATCCTTGCCCTCATAGATAATGGTGTAAGAGCTGTCATATTGCCTTGAAGGAAAGTTCTGCCTGTCCCAGTACCCAACTCTGATGGAGGCCATTAACACCTTCTGCTTCTGGAATTCAAGTTCCAGGGATTTTTCAGCAGGAAGTCACCTAATGGCTCAGTAGCTGATGTATTGTTTTCATGTAAAATCACCCAATTCTTTCCTTCTCATCTTTAGAACGTGCTGTGGTACAAACGTTCATAAACCAGATTGCCGTGTTTCAAGGTGCATGTGACCTCTGAGCTGGCAAGATTGTGAAAATGAGTGGTTAGGCCATGCATTTGGAGGGAGAGCAAGAGAGCAGCCAGCACTGCTCCAGCAGCTGAACCAATACAGTCTTCATAAGCCACATGCAGACCATGGGATGCAGCTGTTCCAGCCCGCTGCAGCCACCCTGTACAGGAACACCCTCCAATGGCTCCACCAGAGCATTCTACATCTCTTTTTAAAGGTCTCTGCTGCTGACTGTTCCATACCCTTTATTTATTTGTCATTCCAGGGCATGAAACATTCCTGTAGCTCAGCTGTCTTCCTGGGCCTCTCCTGACATGCTGTCCAAAGGTCATCAAACACAATCTTCCCTCACCCACAGCCTCTTGGCTTGGAAGTATGCCAAGCTGAGGCTAAGTGGTAGCACTCCATGAGGCCTCTCAGGTGCTTAAGCAAACAAAGCCTGGAGAGGAACAGATGCCTCGGTAGCAGGTTCAGGCTAGAAACACTCACTGGTTTCTGTGTGGGACTTCCTGTTCTCCCCTCCTCAGGCTGAATGCCCTTGGAGGATGGTTCACACTGTGTTTCTCTCTCAGCTGCTGCAGAAAGTTGTTTCTCAGTTATGTCCAAAGCAGCTTCGCAATTTAAAAGTCAGTATCTGCCCAAACCCTAACTTCTCTTTAGCAGCTGCATCAGCTGGGCTAAAGAGAATGTATTAGAACCTTAAATAAAACTGGATTACCCAAGTCAAGTACGGTCTTCCTCTCATCATTTACATTTGCCCTGTTTCAGCTCTATACGCATTCACTCAGTTACAGCCTAATCCCCAGCTCCTTGTTAAAAAGGAAATAAATCCTTCCACCTGTTAATGTAGAATTAACCACCCAAGCCTGCCAATTCAGAATCACACTACACTACGACCCTGGGGGCCTGGCTGATTTTCTAATAGTCGTAGAGGGTTTGCCTGCCGAAGGGAAAGAGAACTTCAGTGCTGACAGTAGTCTTCAGCAGCAGATGACAAGTTGTGCAAACAGGATCTCAGCTCAAAGCAAAGACAGGAACAATCTTGTGAGCTGCTTCAGACTGATCGAAACTTGTTTTTCTGTCAGTTTCAGAAACAGCACAGATCAGTTTGTTTCTGTCTATGCTGAAACCACGTTAATTTCTACGCTGATCTAACCTCACTTTTTAGTGCTACCAATTCTCTGAAAGCTGTGCATCAAACTACAAAGAGCCCTGGACATGTCTTTGTTGAACACCAAACCTGTTACAGTTCTGAGTCTTCCACTCTTGCAGTTCAGAAGACACTGATGGCATTATTTAAATCCACACCAGTAAAGTACTAATCCAACTCCTGGAGAAGAATGTTGATAAAGTAACCCCATGACGAAGGTCAGCTCTGCAAAGTTGTTTCAACTCAACATTTTATCTACATTCATTGCACTTTTTTTTCCTTTTCTTTTTCCCCAACCGTAATTGTTGTCTGTCCATTAAAGCAGATGTGATATGTTTACAACTGCCAAATGACATGAAAATGACCACAGGAGCTGACTGGGAGATGAATAACTCCCATTAGGCAGCAGGAAAATGTATTCTGGATTGCTGGTAATTCCAGTGCTGCCTCAATAAAGACATCCCCACATGCTGATTACAAGGACACAGAGGAGGCATAGAGAAGAAGGCATACAGAAACAGTGATGTCAGGGCTGTGATCTCAAGGCCAAGTCTCAGAGGATCCAGCACAATGAAATCTAAATAAACTTGCACAGCAAAGACTGCAGAAGTCTTAATGCCAGGGAAGTCAAGGCAGATGCAGTTAACAAGGAAAAGGTCCCTATCCAGTACTTCAGAGGCTCTGGTCTTTAAGCAGGCAGTGATTTTTCTCCTCCAAATTTCACAGTGGGTAGTTTGAAGTCAGAATTATGGAATGGCTCACATGGCCCTCAGAGCAAAAGGTGTCAATCCATATTACTGGTAATTGTCTCTAGGACTTTAGGGATGAGGAAAACCCAGTAAAAGAATCCTGATACAACAGCTATTAGGAGTGCCTACTATTTCCTGCTGTTGTGTGAGAAGAGTGAGCAGGCAGGACAAACTAGGACACAGTCTTCACCTGCAAGCTTTGCTTTGGCCTGCTTGCTCCTCTTTGTCATAGTTGCTTGCTGCTCTTTCCATGTTTGGCCTTCTCTGTTCATTCTAAGTCACGCTGCAGAAAGAAAGAAACATGGATACAGGGCCAGGTCACCTTTCTTCTGCTTGGCATTTTCAGAAGCACCTGGTATCTTTAAACATACATCTACCTACCTACAGGACCTGCAATGGCATGACTGTGGAGTGGCTGAGCTAGCACATCCTAGGCCAGCTTCCTGGTGCTACAAGTCTTAGTCATTCCTAAGTTAGAATGGAGAGAATGTTTTCAGGTCTTCTCCTTGCTGTCAGTTTAGCAGCCCTTAATCTGCTCCAATCCCCAGGTGCCATACTGTACCTTTGAGAAAATTGCTTCTCTGACAGAAAGCTTAAAAAATGTATTTGCACAGACATACTGTTCACAAAGGTCAATTCACAGCCTGACAGTTGGCTCCCGTGACTTCCTCACTATCTGCTCCACCCATCCCAGCTCAAAGCACTTTTTACAGCTGCTCATTCTTTCCTTGCTAAAGAAACATTGACCCCCAGAACAGAAGGAACTACAAGATGGAAGACAGCAGAAGGTAAGATATACAGACCACATAAAGGGAGTCTGCTGATTATTTCCATTAGCATTGGCAAATCACAGCTGCAATAGAAAAAGAGGTGTCAGAAAGTGAAGACTACTGCAGCTACACACAATATTAGGAAAGCAGAAGGACTGGCTGAAGAGGAAGGCTCCAGCAAAATATGCTGAGTGATAAGGAGCCTCTCCCACACAGCACTCAATCCCGAGCTGCCCCAATAGGTAGGGAAGGAGAAGGAGGGACCTGATATTATGTTTCAACAGACACAACAGGACACAATAGCGTTGTCTGCTGGCAGAGATTGCATTGCTGGGAGATTTTAATATTTTTGCGGGTTTGCTCATATACCTTAGTTCACAGGCAGCTGGACTGTTTCTGTACCACAATCACTGGGTGTTAGGAATTCTGAAAATATTAAGAACACAAATTTGCTTTAGTAAGGAAGAAAAAACACAGCACTTTTAATTGGTGCTAAGTGGACAACAGTCTATGTGCAAGTGCTGCATTTTCAGCTTCTAGACAGATGTGCAGGCTGTCTAAAGGTATTGCTTGCTACTTTACTTCAGCAATTTCTCTGTGCAACAACTCCTAGTGCTGGAAATTGCACCACCTGGCTTAATTCCCTTTTTGGAACTTAGTGATGTGAAGTGAAGACAATGGAAGAATTCTACTTTTTAAAACCAATCACCTACCATCTTGCCTCGGTGCTAAGTCAAACACACACATGGCACCCAGGGAAAAGTGCAAGGTGCACAGCATGAAAGTCTGCAGAGCTAGCCAAGATCTGACCTGGCAGCTGAGTCACAAGACAGAATAGCATAGAAAAAGATTATCTCTGTCCATCTTTTTTCTTTCTTTCATCACATGCTTCATGGGAAGTCAGCTGTAAAACCAGGAGTTTCGTTTCTGTAATGAGTTTTAGCTTTGTGTGAGGATGTAAGTAAGCCTTGTCAGAGTATGAGCGGTTCTGGTCCCAGGTTCCAAATAGAATTGCAACTATCTACAACAGCATTTAACACTTTAAGCATTTACATATGCCTTGCAACTATGAAGCTGCTGGGAAGATGCTGCCAAAACCCCGCCCAGGAGCAGAAGGGAGACTAGGACCTTCCAGATCTGATGTTCAGGAAGGAAGCTCAAGGCCTCTCACAAGTATGAAGCTCTAAGCTGCCTTCCACAAGTTATTTTCACTCAGGAGCATCAGCACCATTTGATGAAGGAAACACTTGACAGCAGAACTTGCAGGCCTCTGTTTAACCTGTTTACAACTGCCAAGATGTTGAACTCTGTGTAGATCATGTCTCTGTTCACAGTGACACATCCTCCATCTAAGAAGCCAATACATCAGCTTAGGCTATCCCTGTGTAGAGTTCTGCTCTCTCCACAACCAGGAACAGCAGCAGGGATCATAAATTTTTTGAAGGGTTCAGCTCACCACCTTGTAAAACCAGGAACTTGCTGACATAACAGAGCTTTTCTGCAGACTCAGATCCCAAACCTTGATTTACAAGGAAGCCTTCAATTCCTCATAGGGTTCAGTATTTTGTTACTGAAAACTTAATCAATACAATAACTCTATACCCAATATTGTTTTACTTTATTGAAACAACATACAGCTCATCCACTCTGCACCTGGGGGTAAAGGATGATATTATTTACCCAGGAAGTGGATGATGATACAGAGAACTCTGAGAAAAACAAAACAAAAACAAAAACAAAGTAATCCCTGCAGGTCTCAAGATAGTGATTTAAAGACAAAAATACTCTCTATTCACTTATTTCATTCCTTTATCAGAGAGAAGGGTAAACATATCCAAACAGATCCAGAAACTATGGAAGACAGGTATCAGATTTATTTATCAAATCACATTTCATGCAGCAACTATAAATACATAAGAAAACACTGTCTAAAACATTTCACAGCACACTGTAATTCAAGAGCAAACTTTGGCTTCAAATTACGCAGTTAGAAAACATCCAGTTTCATTGTTATGCAATTAGTTGGCAAAGCAAATATTGACTGTGACAAGCTTAATCTGAATACACTTAGAAATAAGTAAGAAGTCCATATTTAAAATATGTTCTTTTGCTACACTTTGTCATAAAGATAAGAGATTTACTATGGACTTCTCGTAAAAAGTAGAGCTTTCTGGGAGCCCATCAGTAAGGTCTTTGCCATTTCCCTTTTTAGGTTCACAGTGCAGGCTATTAATGCATTTTTCCCCAACCCTCGGGTAGCTGAGAAACAAACCACCATTTCACCCTGAAGTTATCAATTTCGTTTGATACTTTTAAAATAACACTTTTAGTACAAGTACTTTTTCATAAAGCACTTTTTCTCGCTGTCGACTTCATAAAGACTTCTGGGATATGCTGGTTTAGGTTGCTTGTATATTTTTTTTTCTTTTCTTCTCTGCTTTTCTCTCGTTTGGTTGCTTAAGCCATACACTGAACTTGGGCCTTACCATATGAGGTAATTCCTTCTGTACTCATGAATGGACATGGCTGCTTTTCCCTGAGTTATGCTGAAGTTTCTTAGACTAACCAGACCTACTTAATCTCCTTGTGGAGGTGCAATCTGTATCAGTTGAACAGTGCTTTGCTTTCGCTGCAAGAGCTGATATCAATTCCCAGACACAGTATTTTCACAAGGCTGAAAGGCAACGCTGCTCTGGCTGCTGCCAGCACATGAGAGCTGTGCCCACACAAACACTTCTACACTCTGTTAGAACAGCCTCTGGAGCTGGTGATCAAGCAGCCTATTTTTCACTCTTCTCCTCTCCCCACAATCCTGAGGAACTTTTCTGCTTTTTATCCAGCAATGCCTCTTCCAGGAGAGAGTAAGTCACCCAAGAACTGTATGACACTTCCCAGAAGCCCCAAAATATCATCACAGAACAAAACAAGGCCTCTCTGCTTCCCTCTCTTCAACAGCACTTTGTTTTTAAAAAGCACATTTTGGGAAGTTTACATCCCGTTAGGCATTAAATTTCCTTTCTTTGCTTAGCATCAAGGCCTGCTGTGTCCCAGAGATTCTACCACCTTTGCATTAAGAACATTCCCTTGCCTCCCCTTTTGCAATGAGCACCTTTGGTTTACTGTGCCCTGGACAGGTGATCTAGCAGGACAGACCATTCACATCACAAGTTTTCACAGCATTGCCAACATCCCCCATTAAAAGGAAAATCTGTGGCCTCAATGCGGGCAAAATGTCTGCAATCACCTGAATTTAAATTACCTCAGTCTTCCAGAAAAAGGTCCAAATTTCCAGGTTACTTCTTTATTTACCCCCAATAACTTAAAGACAAAGTCTCCCGGGCTTGCACAGTCACCTTGGATAAACTCTGCAACATGGAGAATCCATGAATCTGCACATTTTTGCTCCAACAGTCACATAGCACAGATACAAACATACTAATGTTAGTTTCTTTATTCACAGTTTTGCTCTTGTCCACTGAGGAAGAACTCCAACACTTATCTGAGTAGCTGACTGCACTTACAGTAAAGCTGACATGAATTCTGCAAAGGCAAACAAAAGTAGCTTCAAAGAACAGCACTCCTTATGTGTCAGGTACATGCTGGACTACCAAAAAAAAAGGAAAAAATTATCAGAAATTCTAGATCAAATGAAATTAAGCCCAGAACATGAGTAGTAAAATACATGCTTTGAAAATCTGGTAAGGCTATCATTGCCATAAAACCTCAAGTTTTATGTATCAGACAGATACATGGTCACTGTAATATCATTCTTCTTAACTTGGATGAGCTTTTTCTGTAGGAGATGCTGCTGATTTGAAATAGTGGATGTTCCAGCACCTGTGATACCCCAAATAGCAGTGAGAGTCCACAGAGAAAGGGTGGAATTCTTTGTCTAGTCCTTCATACCTCATATCCACTTCTGAAGTATACTACCATTAAAAGAAGTACAAGTACACAACAAGATTTAGTTCAATCACTTTGATGCAATAATGTCAAGGATTTCATCTTCGCTTTGTGCCCCCAAAGCCTGTAAAATAAAAATAAAAAGTCAGCTCCACCATGGCCCTGCCATTGAACTTGCTAGTTCTAAAAGGCTAAAGGTGGTAAGGGAGACGAGGCAAACATATTCACATGAAGCAGAACAGCAAGCAACTGTGGGCTGACTGGCCTGGGAACTATTCTGTTCTTGCAGATTAGACAACCTGCACTCTACAGAGAGCATGTCTGTGCACGTTTGCTACAGAAGGGCATGCGTAGTGCACATCAGAAGGGAAAGCCTTAAACTAATGTACCTTGCCAGTGAAGACAAGCCCAATGCTGATGGTGCCATGCCCACCACAGGCCTGTGGGGAATTCCATGCCCCACAGTGCTGCCCTACTTCCATAGGGAATGGAAGGAAGGGACATCAAAGGGACATGCCATCTATACCAACTGGTAAAATAAAACAAGGATGCTCGTTGAACCGCAACGAACACCTGCATGTTTTTGATAGGTCAAATCTCTTGAACTTCAGGAAATTAAAAGGTTGTTGCCTTACCAGAAGCAGTTCTTGTTCCTGAAGTGCTGCCTTCTGTGGAATTCCTTGAGTGCCCATGCATAGGAGGTACAGCTGTGGGATCTGTCCACATACTGTGGTATGTGGAGCGCGGCTGCGCTCTGGCAGGAAACAGAGTAGAAAGGAAGGCTTCATTAGTGGCCTTTGGAAAAAACAAGATGATACCATTCCAAACAAGAGAACTGCACCTCCAAGGGAAAACTGTAAGCAGTTATTTCAAAGCTGGAAATATTCCTATTTAATGTGTTTAACACATTGAGAGCAAGGACATTCAGTGTTGTGACATCATAATCCGTAGACTTCCACACATGTACTTTAGAGTTATTCTTCAGAATAAGGAATTCTAACAATTGCAAATGAGGAAATTTTTCTCTCAGAAATTTTGACTTTAGATTCTGTCAGACAAGAAAGAAATTTGAAATCTATAGTTTAAATGTATTTTGGCATCACCTACATCTCAGCCATGTTTTGCAAGAGAAAACATCCTTCTGTTAATGACCTTGAAAAGGTCATATCAGTAACACTAACATATCATGGTTTTTGACTCACTCACTTAAAATTACTTGCTTCCATGGATATGGAATTTCCTGCTGTTGAAATATACAAACAGCTCTCTCACACTTCCGGGCACCAGCATTTTGAGGCACATAATTTCAAAAGCCTAAGAACCCAAATTTAGTAATAGTGGACCAAAGACCGTTTTAAACAAAAAGAAGCTCAAGTTAGGAAGCTTGTTGATGTATTTGGACTTACTCAGATCTCTAATCCTGAACAATAATTAGTGGCTACTGAAATGGGAGTGTGTATAGAAATCAGGGAACTAACCTGTATGTAGGTACCACATAAATATAATGCCTCAACACAAGAGTCATGCATTTAAGCCTTAAGAAATACCAAGTCAATAAAAATTTTAACAACTTATACCTTAGAAAAATTCTTAGCAGAATTAATATAAGGTTTCTGTTATTAAAAATAGCCCACAACTTTACAACGTAGATGCTTAGCACACTCCTGTCCATATATCTTAATCCCTAACCTGTGACATTTCTACAGGAATAGACTTGATACTAGGCAGGTTATTTGATAGAGAAAATTGCTTAGGCTCTGAAGATACCCTGCAGGAATCTCATATTTTCTCCAGTGAAGCCTAAAATGGCAGCAACTGCTCTCTTTAAACTGTTGATCTAAAAATGATGCATTCTCAATGTCTAGAAGTCTATACCAAATATGGCCATCCAGACTTATTTTAGGAAAGTTGACACTGATACAAGAGAGCCATAGACAGATGATTATATGCTTAATATGACTAGGTGTGTTTTAAGGCATTCTGCAGATAAATTGTTTAAATGCTCAATTTAAATTTGCAGGCCATCATGCCAGGTCAGAGGAAGCAGAATGAAGTACCTCGGTCTTCCAAATTCTGCCTCAGAAACATGTCTGAAATGTCTCTGGTCCTGGAGCTACAAACAGCTGCTCAAAATTCTTCAAGTGGGAGGATTTTATAACTTGAATGACACAGGCCTGACATCTTAGAAACGTTGTCAATACAGTATATGGCATACACCCTGAAAGCTTAAATGCTTAAAATCTGATAGTATGCATATTTTACCTATGACTGCCTGCCAAGTAGCCTAGCAAGCCTCCTGCTCCTAATCCAGTCCAAAATCCCGGTCCTGAACTGGTTCCATGATGGGAATGAGTTCCAAAGCTGTTGTCACCTTAAACAAAATGAAAATAGGAAGCACAAGTTAGTAACAGACTAATCCTCAGGCCAGCTGTTGCAACAAAATTCTCTCCTGTTTAATAACGGAAAATTAGACCACAAACTGCTCCTGATTTCAGCAGATTTTTGATCAAGCTTAACTTGAAAGGCATCACATTTCAGAAAGCAGGAAATCCCACATGAAGTAACACTACTATAAAGAAGTTTTATGTTAAAAATCTGCTTCCACTTCATCTCACGACCCTGACGCAAAACATGGGAAGCGTCCCTGCCCGCTGATCTATAAACAGGAAAGTTAGATTAAAAATAGAAAAGGAAACGAAGAAAGAGTAATCTGCTGAAGGTCACTGAGCAGGCCACAAGCAGATGCAGGAACACAAATCAAGTAGGTAACATTGCACAGTGAGCACACCACAAAGACAGAGCCCCTAATCTCACTGAGCACAGCTGCACAGTTTGAGGCACAGTGGCTCAGTGTGACGCTAACATTACTGGTATTGTTCCTGGTAATCCTAGTCTGGCACTTGTTATCAAAAGCCAAGCTAACTGCAAGCACATTGCAAAGTTTTCACTGTGCATGAGTCACCGAGCTTGACAAATACCTTGATGAAACTGCAAGCATATCAAGTAGCTTGTGGGGGAAAGAGAGTCACTAATTTTTTGACATGTGACCTGTATAACATGAGGTCCTAAGTCAGAATTAATGTCTTCCATTTAGAAAGAAAAAGAGAAAATACAAACCCAAAGTAGAATAATTTTCTGGTCTAGGAAAAATTATGGATGCAAGAATAAGCTCAACCACAGGGTTAACACATAAGGAAGCATAAAAAGGACTGAAGATAACATTAGGGTCTGCCTGAAACATGTCCACATGGACAAGTGGGCCAGAGATGACAGAGGTAAAAATTAGAGAGTTTGTCTTCAAACTGATACGGGTTGTTTGAAGTCACAGAAGATAAAACAATAACGAAACAATCGGTTCTAGACTGGATTTGATGTTGAATTTCATTTTGAATGTGTGGGGAGAAATATAAACTCTCATTGGGATGATATACCATTAAATTATGCTGATTTGGAACAACAACAAAAAAATTACTTAATTTGCTGAGAAAACAATGTTAATCAGAGATGAACCAACTCATTTGTTCAAAACCATCATGACTGAACACTGACTCAGAAAACCGAGTAATTTTTTGTTGAAATATCTAAAGTAAACATTAAGAATCATGTCAAACAACTGAGAGAAAGAAGAATTTAATTAAGATAATCTAGCTAAACAAGTTTCACAGGAACATTCGATATGTTAAGGGGGTTTAAAATGAGGCAAATTAAATATTAACAGCAATATATAAACAACATAGCTTTTCACTACTGTCCAGGTTTCCAAAGGCTAATGCATTCCTGGAACACATGGACACACACACACATGTACTTTTGCTCTGTTCCCACAATGTAAGGCAGACACTAAATGCATGAAGTAGCCTAACACTTAGTATTTTAATCTGGCTCCACATTTCAGTTTTCCTCCTTCCTTTGCCTGAAATCTAAAGACAAATCATTGGCAAGCCCCATTAAAAACATCACAAGTTAAGCATTATATGGCTCCCAATGTGTATTTTAAGTGTCTCAGTTTTCAGCAATCCTCAAGAAAACATTCTCAAGGCCCTGCCCTTGTTAGATTCGAGACTCCTGCAAAGAAAATCAATTGACAAGGAACTGAACAGAAAAAAAAATGAAAATAACCCTTCATTGTTTCAGCTGTGCCCAGTGTGGGCAGGGCTCTTGCTGACCACCACAGTACAGCCAGTGCCATGCCCACACATGCCCAAACAGCACAGACAGACAGTCTGACATAACTACATGCAAACCAATTTGCAAAGCCAACAGAAGCACATTCCCTTTAATTTTCTGGTGCAGGTACAGCTGAAAGTTTCTGCTGTGCACGCCCTGCACAAGGGTATCCAAAAGAATTGCACTGCACCCTCTGTTGGCCGAGCTGTTTGAACAAAACTCGGAGAAAGCATTAATAAGCGTTATTAAAATATAAGCTTTTGACTAAGTAAACCTAATCCTTGCTATGTATTTTCTTGCCAAAACCCCTTCTCTATTGAAAAAAAAGAGAAAGAAATTATGTAACTTGTGAGAATGTAATCTAAGTTCCAGTGCTGTGAGCAGCTTGCATGTTTACAGGGTTAAATGAGTCAGTCAGATGCCAGATGAGTAATGTTTTTTTTCCATGAGACACTATGATGGCCCAAGGAAGAATATTAATTATGTGACAGAAGTCACCAGTTTTCTGGGAAAAGAAAAGCTGCCTCTCTTCCCCGCATCAGCCTTGTCACTGTTTTTGTAATTTTCAACTTCAGATGAAAGGCCCCACATGAGATTCAGATGCTGTACCCTCTAATGACAGCTCACAGACACTGTTCTCTGCCCTGGGAACCAAATCTTTCAGCTGCTGGGACTACACTGAAGCCCTGCTAAACAGAGGACTGGTACATGATACTCAACTCCATCAGCTGCTTTGTGAATGAAATCAGGGCTGAAAGGCCATTCTGTAAAGTTTCAAAGTGCTCCTTTGGCATGGGGTTTTTTTCTGGCTGTATAAGAACATTCTCTTTTCAAGAATACCTAAAACAATTATTCTCCCCGTCACAATCCCTCTATTTCACAGGTGATGAAAAGAATGCTTGCAGAGCATGGGGAGGTGGCTTTTCAAAGGTTCAAAGGGCAGCCTGCCCTGAATGCCTCTGGAAAACCAAGCCCTTATTTCCTCTTTGGAACAAAGAGCAGAATACAAAGCTGGCCCTAGGCTCTGCAGCCAATTCAGCAGTTGCCTGCAAATGCTGTGGTTTTAACTTTATCCCACCTTCCCTTACCACAGACAAAACAGGACAATCCTGCTTGCTCTTTTGAATACTCTACCTGTGAAGGTGGGCTTAAAACCAGGAGGAGGAGGTGCCTGCTGACTCTGCCAGAAGGGCTGAGAGAAGCCATCACTGTGCTCAGAACTCTGCTGAGACTGCTGGTTGCTGAGGAAGAACTTGTATACTCCAAAAGCAAGAACGAGAAGAACAATTACAATAATTGCTCCAGAACCAGAATCAGAATAATCTTTGCTTGACTGGTAATAGCTAGAGCCAAAGCTTCCAGAATTCTTCACTTTCCTTTCACCTTCCTCAGTCAGCTCTAGCCTGAACAGCAAACTACAGGAGCCTCTTAGTATGTAAGGATCATCTGGGTAATCGTAGCCTTCACAGCTCACTTCCATTTGTCCAAAGCGGTGGGTATTTTCCAAGTCTGCTTTGCACTGCCACTGGAAAAAGAAACACAATACAAAGTAAAACATACTGCCCCAAAGATGAAAACACCACTCCGCTTCCCCACATATGCCCTGAAACAAAGCTGTAATTGCTAACAAATCATCTGTGGGCTATAGATAAGAAATTTCCATGTGCTCCTATTTTGAAAAGGAGCAGGTATTTGATGTTTAAATGTATTTTAAATCATAAAACTTGAACAAGATCGCATCTTTCACAACGCTGAAGAATTACAACTCTGGAAGATTTTGTTTTTCTTCACTGAACACATTTTTCAAATATTCCTTCTTGAGATATATCAATACCTCTAAAAAAGTGCTGTACCCTGTGAAACAGCTACTTAATAAATGCCTGTCCTGTGCAAACTCGATGGCAGCTACAAAAATGCAACACATGAGGAGCCTGAAATCCAGTGCACCATTGTGTCTGTGCAGAAATCAAAAGAAACTGGGACAGACATCATTAGGCATCCATATGCAACACTTAACAATTATATTGGGGATTCTCTGGTTGAACATAGGTGGATCCTCAGGCTCACATTCCCCTGAGGTACCCCAACACAGGGATCTCTAATGGCATGTGACATGTATGTTCCAGAGGAAATAAAAACATAGTTGCTTCTAAATTAGTAATTCAGTACAGCAGTACCAACTGCCAATTAATGTTTGACTGTTCTGTCACAATACTGTATCAGTCTTAACACTTACTTTCAGCATTGATTCCTCATTATCTATTGACAGGGGCCTTGGTAACAGCTGAAAGTCAGGACTATTTACTAACTAGGACTATTTACTCACATCCTAAGGTGCAAGTGAAAGTCAAGCAAGTCTGAAATTTAGTTTTTAAAAGGCAGAGTTTAAAAGTGAAGCAAACATTTAGAAGCCCTTTCCACATTAATAAAAAATGGAAATTCACATAGCAATAACAAGTCAAAAGCATCCTCTGGGGTTTGCAAGAGTTTGTGCACCGTTTTATTTAAAACCAATAAAAGTTTGCTATGCTGCGTTTTTGCATTAGCTCCTTCAAAGATATTTTAAACATATACCTACAGTAGTTCTGGAAAATCCAAATCTAAAAGTATTTAAGTTAAGTTTTAGCTGCAAGACTTGATCTAACAAAAAAGCACCTGAACTGACAACCTAGCTTACTACTCTTCACTCCTTCAGAACTTACCAACTTGGAGGAAAGTGATTTCATAAACAGTTTAACAAGTTTTAAACAGTTACCTGTACATCATAGCCATCCCATCCTTTGTTGTAACACTGAACAACCTCAGGGACGCGCGAACATCCCGCAGAGCCTCCCGTGCACTGCAGCTGAGGGACCGCAGCTGTCCGCCTGGATGTTGTGTATTGCCCTCTGTGGAGAGTGAGCGCCTGAACATCCCGCAGCAGAACCTTCCCTGAAACAGGCAGCACACAGAATCACACCATCCATTAGGCTGGGAAAGAACTCTGCGATCACCGAGTCCAACCTCGATAAAAGAGCCCTACCATGTCAACCACTGAGTGCCACGGGCAGTTTTTCCCTAAACACCTCCAGGGACGATGACTCCACCACCGCCCTGAGCGGCCCATTCCGATATTTGATCACCCTCCCTGTGAAAAAATTCTTCCTACTGCCTCTCAGCGCTTGTGCAGGTGCACTCCTCTCGGCCACACACAAGGGCCTCCTTTCAGGAAAGGCTGGCGATACAGAGGCCGAAGCGGTGAGCGACGAAGCTCTAGGAAGCACCAGAGGCACAGAGGGGGACGCGGCAGAGATCCCCATTTCCTTCCGAGGCGGTTCGGCGCTACTCCTCGCAGGCAGACAGCCGCCACTAACCGCAGTGCGGGGTCACTGCTGCCACACAAGCCCGTTTAGACGGAGCCCAAAGCCAAACGCGTT
>VYXD01002501.1:1006-17627 GCA_013397195.1 Hylia prasina
CCTGCCTTCCTTCCTTCCTGCCTTCCTTCCTGCCTTCCTTCCTGCCTTCCTTCCTGCCTTCCTTGCCTGCCTGCCCTGCCTGCTTTTGCCTCTTTTACTATTAAATAAAATGTATCAATTTTTTTTGGCACCAAAACCTAACCTTATTTGGTTTTAATCGTATTTGTTGGGTATATTTTGAACCTTTTTGGTTTGATCTGCTTTATTCACAGAGACTTTGTTTCCTCTCCTCTTCTGTGTTTAAACAGAATCATAACAGAAAGTATGCAAGAATAGTCATATTTTAGGATCCTTAGTCCCTATTATGCTGTACCATTCAAATAATGGAACCATGAAGCTGGTGTTTCTGTCAGAAAATATTTTTTATGAACCAACCTGCTTGATTAAAAAATAATAAACTGAACTTTTGTCCAAATTCAGCATTTGTTTGGGAAAAGTTGTTGTTTCTGGGTCCTTACTGTCATATAAAGATTAATTTGCTAGGTTAGTTATGAAAATATAGATAGACTCATTCATGATAGACTCCTCAAAGTATGATTTTTTTTTTCTTAGACAGAGAAAGTGAGGAGGAAAAAAGAAGGTTTTTGAATAAAGCAATAAACCCTTTCTTCAAAACTCAAAGGATCCACAGTAGTTATTTTTTCAACATTTGTGCTCTGTCAGGAGAATTATTCCTGCACTTTCATAAGCTATTTCCACATCTAGATATCTCCAGATCTAAGTATCTTACAAGTGAGCAGCTATATGAAGCTATGAAGCTTATTTGTGAAGCATTACAATAGCTAGATAGTACTGCTAAAAAAGACTGCACTGGAAGTCTCCCCTTCATAGGACTGTGTAGAACGTGTCTGCAACAAATTTCTTTGTGGTTTCCTTTGTGCTGACACCATAATAGACTTGGGGGGGAAAAATTTCCTTTTATGAGGAAATATTATTTTGCATATGCATGTGAAAATAACTGACTTTACATGCTCTCATTTACTGGTGAGGATTGCTGCCAGATGCCTTTCATTGTTATTTTATTATGTGTACACCTGCTTGATCCCTCCATTCCCCATTCTTTATAGGGGGCTTTCAGAAATAAAATTTAACATATTTGCTGTTCTAAGCAAATTATCAAAATAGGTTTTGATTGATATGCTAGATTGTAACTTGGCATAGAACTTCATGATCACAGATTGTTATAGCTTCAATAGGTATTTTCCCCTTTCTACTGAACTTTGGCTGTTAACCTTTTCTGGAAATTATGATTCTGTAGGAGGAGTACTCAAGCACGAACGATTTGGTAGAAGATTCCTAAGGGATTTGATAAAAATTCCTCTGATTAAAAGTGTATTTTGCAATTTATTTTTGACTTTGTTAATTTATTTCAAATTAATTGCCTGATAGACACAGTGATTATTTACTCATTGTCTGATCTTTTTAGTCCTGCCATGTTCTATGTTGCTGTTCAACAGCTACAAAATGAAGCCTTTATCTGAATTGGGAACTCAGGTTTTCTGAGAGGTAGAATTTTGAAGTGAGCTGTTGTGCAGTGGTTGCTAAGCGTGCTTCTGTACATATCCTTTAGCAGCTGTCACAGACGCTCTAGTGTTATGCAGGCAGACTGGGAGGATCTCTATATCATCCCCTAGTGTTTAGTTGCCCTTAATCCCTTTTTGTAGCAGAGTTATGAAATGTATGAAATGTGAGTTATGAAGCTTGAAACTTTGCTGCATCCAAATGCTCTTGCATTTTATAATTTCTTCTGCTGTAACAGGCTGCTTGAAATTGCCTCACTTCATACACATACCTGGTCTGGAACATGGTCCAGCCCATGGAGGTCAGAGTAAGAGATTCATGGAGGATTTTCATCCCTTTGAGATTGTGTATAAACCCCTTTCTTTTGTTTTGGTCTATTTTTTAACCCTTATTAGCATTTTGTAGTCCTTTGGAGGATGTAAAATTCCTGGGGCAGTAGCCATCTTATTGCATACAGCAGGAAAAAGTAGGAGAGTGGGTAGCATGTATCCAGAGATTACTGACCCTTAGCTTAACTAAGAGATAACTTTGACATCTCCATGATTGTCTTTTATAACTGGAAATAAGTACGTGACCTATCAGGTCAGCTGTCATCTTTTGTTTGTGACTCAGGTCTCAGTAACTCTAGAAGAAAGTTTCTCTTCAGTAAGGCAATGAGTAAGGATGATGAAAAAAGCCTTTCTGTCTGCTGTACAAAAAGTATAGTATATGTGTGTTGTACCAGCACATAAACTGACAACTATTTAGACAAATGTATGGCATATGACAGGCTGGAAAATAAAAAGTCTGTAGAAAAAATATTATTTGACATATCTGATTCTCTGTTGCACCTTGAGAAATGTTTGTGAACATACTCTCTACTAATTTGTGAAGAGTACCTGCCTTCTGTCAGCCTTGAAGTTGGCACTTGTCACTCTCTTTGCAGGGAAATGAAATTAAATTTGCAGTGTCTTTTTTTGAGAATACATCACAGGCATATCTGTGGATCACTCATTCTTTTCAAATTTTTCTGAAGGAATAAGCCTTAATTAAAATAGTGGAAGATCCAAAGTATCCTTCAGGGAGTGATGATCTTAAGTCAACACTTGTACATGTTGGACCAAACACAGACTAGATTCAACCTCTGAAGAAATTAATCATTTTATTTCAGTTTCTAATATTCTTTATTAAACAGGAAAATAAGTAACTGATTTAATTTTCCATCTGCTACCATTGTATTTTTTTCTTCATGCACCTAATGCTGTGTTACTGTTACAGTGAACATCTTGTACATCTTGCCAGACTGCTGATATAGTGGCTCCAAGAAAGTAGTCTACAACAATTGGTTAACAGGAGACAAACCAGTCACTAACACAAATACCCCAAAGTACAGGTGTTTCAACAACAAAAGCACATGAAAGTAAAACTTATGTTTCATAAAATCTTTTCTTGTTAAAGTGAGACAGATGAAGACATTGGTTTAAAAAATGCACCAAAATGAGAGATACAGATTTGAAAATATTTGGAGGAAGATGCTTGCTATTTTAAGGATGGAATTTCTGCCCTACTATTAACTGTCCTATATAAAAACAATTATTTGTTCTAATTAATTAAAAATATTGTCACAAGATCAGTTCTTTATGGAGAAACCTAGGTATGTACATGCACAATTCTCTTCAGAGTTTATTCAACCCGTATTAGGTATATTCATGTTAGACATCTTATGTGCTCCAATATCTTGACCACCTATATTTGAACACATTTCAGAGAAAATGCCTCCATAGAGGGTGCAAGCACTTCAGTTCCACTATATCTGTTTGTACATTTGAAAGAGATATATAAGAATTAGATCTTAAAATGATTTTTTATTCCAGCATTATGTTAACTAGACAAAAATATCAGGATAGAAATAACAACACCATTAATAACCATCTGTTTTACTGGTTTTGACTATGAGGGAAAATGCAAGAATTTTTTTTTTTTTGTCTTTTATAAAAATGTCAGATTAGGTCATGCCAGGAACAAGATTAAAGGTTTGTTCAACTAAGAATAACATAACTTGTTAACTCTGTTTAAGTTTCTTGTTTACAGACTAGCTAAAAACTCATGAGAATATATGTCACTGCACTGTGTTATCAGATCAGATAGTCTTCTTTTTTCATAGTATTTGTGTGTCGATAGTCTTCATAAAAATCTGAAT
Source organism: Hylia prasina (assembly GCA_013397195.1). NCBI lineage: Eukaryota > Metazoa > Chordata > Aves > Passeriformes > Sylviidae > Hylia > Hylia prasina. Next base: position 4,707 of record VYXD01002501.1, read on the forward strand.
TTGTGTAAAATCATGCTTATATAAATCTACATGGTATAAATTTGCAAGAGTTATTAATTTTGTGATTCAATATGACCTACACCTTTTGCTAATGATATGGTGTAATTCTTCTGTCAGTGTAGCTTTGCTGTTTGCAATAACTGAGAATGTATAACCTAGTGATTATAGAGCATTTCAATTCAGTCACTAGATGAGAAAACAACAACATTTACCCTTCTCTATTATTGTTCAACAGCTACAAACTGAAACCTGTATCTGGATTGGAAACTTAGGTAGCAATTATGGAGCGCTCTACCTGCCACAGCTACAATCTCAGTCAAATGTCCTTAAGTACTTTAAGAGACCGTTTCTCTAGGGGTTTTCTTTGAGGATATTCTTGTTTTTGTATCTTCCCATTTAATGGATTTTTTTTTTTTTTTAATAAAAGCGATGCTTTATGTCATAGCTTTTTTACAGCAAACAGGCAATTTATTATGTTGTGATTTCTAATAACAATGTACTCCCTGAGTATGGGAGAGTATTTGTATTAATGAAATAGACATAGTTAGGCAATCTAGCATAGCAGCAAAGAATTTTCATTCTTATTGTTTATTTTACACACACACTGATGGCTCGGTGTATTTTTTATATGTGTGTAGACATATACTATCCGACATAATGAAAGAGCTTAAAACCAAGGAAAGCTGCAAATATTTTCTACATTTTACACACAGCTAGAATATTGTGGAAAAAGGTACGTATAGAAGAGCTGAGGTATATATAATAACTGATGGTTGCCTCAGTATATGTAATTTAGCACATATATAGTAATAATGTGTGGGGCATGGTCTGACAAGCATATATGGTGAAGAATCTGTACCTTTTTATTCAGTCAGAAGCAGCACAACATAAACACAAAAATTACATAGGGGCTAGTGTTAAGGCAGGGGGAGGAATTTTCACAGGCTGATGACCGCCTATTGGGCAACAATGGAATGGTGATTTGTTAACTGGTCAGAAGACTCCAACTGTTACAGTAGATCTTTTATAAAAGCAGCATCAATATTTACAGCTGATGGAATGATTTTTCCCTAGCTACAGAAAAAAACCCCAGGTTTTAGAGCCATAAAGAAAATCTGGTTTAGGATTCAGCCTACTACCTTTCAATTCAGAACTCTCTTCCATTAACTTCAGTGAAATGAGAGTTAAGCTTATAATAACGTCCTTTGGAAAATCTAGGAAAAAAGATCAATAAAGTAACCAAGAATTTTCTGTTCAAAATCTTAGTGATCTCTCAAGAGCAACTGAGACAGCTGATTCTTTTAATATGAGAATCTGTGATTGACAAAACTGAGTACAACAGAATCAAGCGCATAAATATTTCCTAGTGATGTTTGATTACATCTCTAGAGTGATCCTGCCTATTCACAGCATATGATGGATAGACTCTTGGCAGGTAGCAATGTGTCTTACTGTATTTCTCCTAATAACTATCATAACATGTATTTCATGCAAAACAGCAGTCAACAGAAATAAAGAAGAAAGAGGAAAAGATGATATTGTCACAAAATTATACTGTATGTATATATACATACATATATATATATTCACTCATACATATGAGAAAGAGAGCTATTTAAGTTCTGATTTCCTTAGGAGTGTTAGTTAAAAAAATCAAATTCAATTATTAGTCTAGAAAGCTAAGTCACACACATCATAAATATACATGTCATTGTTAATCACACCTTTAGTCCTTCCTTTAATTGTTTTATAAGTTTTGTAGTTATGTAGTTATGCTTGATACTGCCACATACATCAAACGAAAAGTTTTCTTCCAGACAGAACATTCATCAGAATTGCCAGGAAGTCTACAAGTGGAGAGCACTGTGTTGGGGTTTGGGATTCTTCCTTTTGTTTCTTTCTCTCAGGAATCTTCTCCCATGCATGTTGCTAGGAGACAATAACGACCAGGTACTTAGGAGAGACAAGAGAAGTGGCCGCAGCGAGGGCAGGGATCCAGCTGGCTACTCTTTTTTATCTGAGGGTTTCTCTGGGGAGGGAAAAGATATCTCGAGAATTGGGCTGGGGAAAAGGAGTTGGGTGTAGCTACCAGCTTTTTTGTGCTCTCAGCATTGGGAGGGGAGAGAGGCTGGGGCACTGTGGGCACCACCATTTCAGGGTTCCATCTCCTGCTGCCTTTCTTCTACGAGGATGGAGCTCTGCTGGTAAAAGTGGCCATTGCACCGGGATGTTATTAACGGCCGGACTCACCACACAGGGGAGCCTTGGCCACCTGCTGGGGTGCCTCAGGGGAAACCCCAGCATCTCAGAGCCTCTTCCCTCCCGACCCATGTGAGATTCTCTCTGCCCTGTTAGGGGGCCGGGCTGCTCCTGCCCAGCCCCCTGCTGGTTTTTTGGCACTGCTCCTATTTTTTCGGCTACACTGTAGTCCTGCTGTCTCTGTCTGCCATACTATAGGCTACATACTAGTAAAGAAGGGTTATTCCTTTTCCCATATTTTTGCCTGAAATCCCCTTAATTTCAAAGTTATAAAAATTTGGAGGGAGGGGGGTCATATTCTCCATTCCAAAGGAGGTTCCCACCTTCCTTGGCAGCACCTATCTTTCAAATCAAGGTCTCATGTTTGGGACACCATTACATGTAAGAGCAGAGATATAGGACAGTGTCCCCTGGAAGCCTAAATTACATCTCTGCACTATTAATGTGCACATTTTTCACAGGATGTCCTTTATCAGATATTCTTACATATCAATAACTTGCTGTTTTCTGTAGACCATAAGAAACATTTTTTCTGAGAAATTCTTGACTTTACTGACATCCACTGCTCGTTGTGGACATTAGTAATTTTGAAATATCTATTACAATTCCACATACAGTTCTACACATACTTGGCATACATAGTATGTGTGTGTATCTTTTCTCCATTGTAGGGAAAATGTATATTATATACTCGAATCAGAAAATTTTCAGCCACAGGAACCATTGATAATAATTTAAGACAAATGACAAAGAAAATGTAACTTGCCTGTCATACAAAAAAACCCAAGAAAACAACCAAACAACAAACCCACAACCCAATCCACTAAGCTGAAGAAGAAAATTTTAGGGGGAAGCCAAGAAAAAAATTGAGGAAAAAAAAGGTGAAAACTTACTAAAATAAAAATAACCATGGGAGAAAAGAATATGACCCTCAAGGATCTTTGGAGTTTTCATATAAACACTCTAGTGAAATTTATGGGTAACTTTGTAATATTTTCTTTAAATGAAGTTAGTACTTCAGTCTTTGATATGTAGACATGGTGTAACTAGAACAGATATTGCAGCTGGGGGCCATTTAAGCTGTTCACTATCCTGGAGGCAACCCAGTTGTCACCCGCAACCAGTGGCTTTGACTGCAGTACTGTAGCATATACATGCAAAGATTGCTCAGGCTGCAGAGTTCAGACCTTACAAATATTCTATATTTTCGTCCTCAAACCTAAAGCAGAGTTTTCAGTTTAGCATGTGGAATTTAAGGCATAAATATTAAGGTGTACACCTTCAATTGGAGTGTCCACCTAATTTTGTCAAGAAATATGAATTATCAGAGTAAATGGAAGTGGCAGACTCCCCTTGTGATTTGTGTTCTCAGGTCCGAATTGAAAAGGAGGTTGTAAGGTATTGTTTTACTTACAATAAACCAAGAAACTTTCCAAGAAACCTTGGAAAAAGCTTCACTAAAAAGTCTGATAATTAGTTAATTTCCTTTGCATCTTAAACTTTTCACAAGGTTTGATTAACTTGCTTGAATGATAATCCTTTAAGAATAGGTGGGATAGTGTATCTCATGATTCCAGGATGTGTAAGTTAAAAGCAACTTTAAGAGGATTTGTCCTGGCAACTACACTATTTGGTGAGATTGGTTCAGAGTACTTGTAACTTGATTGATTTAGTATTTGAAATTATAATTTGATTATTATTTGAAAATTCAGTCATTCAGTTTTGTAGTTTAACATAGTTTATAATAGTGAGATTTTTGCCTTTACATTGAGAGCATAGGTCAGGATTCTAGATGTCTACATACTAGCAACTATCTGCTTACATCTAAGTTTTACCGTTCTGGAAGTTAAAAAAAGGAATTTTAATATATATTCAGGTTTTTCAAATTAATAGTGTCAAAAAATGATGCAGAGATAATTTTTCACTTAATCTACAAATGGATTATCAGAGTAAAAAGGTCTTTTGCATATTCTGGGATACTACTTGTCTTTACTTAGGTGTAAACACCAGCTTCTGAAAAGGTAGCTGAATGTTGACTGGTGAGAGGTGGTATGCTGTGTCTTCTGAATCTTCTAAAATCCCTTCCAACTGTGATTATGCCACGCATTTTCTCATGCTCTTTTGAAATTTCCAATGTACCCACAGGGAATAAATATTATTTACTGAGATTGTAAACTGTTCTTGTTTGTTTCAGTGGGAGATGTGAGAAACACAAATTGTTTCTTTGAAAAACAGATCTTAGAAACACATGAACAAGTTAGTCTCCTTCTGTGCATTTTGCTTTGTTGTCCTACTTGTAAAGACTATGAAAATGATATTTCTGAAGCACTAGGAGCCTTTTTCTTAATACTGCCTTTAAGGCTCATGCACACTGGTGGAGGGCTCATTCTAAAAATAACAGAAGTGAATTTACATAAACTTTTGTTCTGCTACTTAGGTCAGCCATAAATGGATCATTTCTTGCTGCAATAGTTTATATTATGGGTTTCAAGTCTTTCCTTCAATTAGATTCTGTTGCTTTGAAAGCTTAACATCTTTTATTTGTGCAGCTTTGAGACCTGTCAAGAACCCCTTCAGGGCAGTCAGTTTGTAAAGTAAATACAGCGCAACTGGGCTTTACAAAAGTGATCTTTTTCCCTCAGCTCATTTTTCTTCTGTTTTGTAACTGAATCTGATGAAATCTAAGCTGATTTCATCACATACTCAGGCCTGGTTCCCCATATCTAATTGTGCTTAATTGCTCTTCAAGACCAGAAGTACACACTTGAGACCAAACTTTTATATCATGTTTTTTTAATATATATATAATGCCATTTGTTAACTACCAGTTTTTGAAGTAATTTATAAGCATTCATAACTGTAGGCTGCTTTCTAAAAAAGTCTCTTTCCAAAGCATAAAACATACATGTATAACACTTTGAAATATCTGCTGATATGAAGTTTTACAGAACATAGATAAGCGCTTAAACTCAGAGATAAAAAATAATAGCAAGTTTCTTTGCTGACTGTTTTATCATGCTGCAGTCCAATGCTAAACTAGCACTTAGAGAGTTGTCAGAATATTTCAGGTCTACTACTTTCTCTTTCATCAGTGTTCTTAGTTAGGTTGGCTGGAAAACAAGGGTTCTGCTTTTCTATGTAAACTTGGAAGCTTTGAAAATTTCTGTTTTGCAATGAGATGACTGAAAGTTTTATTTTCCTTGAAAGAGTCTCCTTCAGAGAGAAGAATGATGATAACAAAAAGTAAAGTTTTCACAGGCTTTTTCTGGGATATGGATAACTTTTCTTTCTATATCTCTCTCTATAACTTGAGTATTACTCATCACAAATTTGTTATTTGTCTCACAAAGTATATTGCCTGTCTTTGAACAACCAGCCCATCTTGATCATGAGAGCTTCTCATAAAAGTTCTTTCAGGAAAAAACATAAATTAAGCCTTAGTCANTTTAGCCATTCTTTTATTAGCAAGGATTTCAAGACTATGTGACCATTTCCTATTATTGCCATTTATTGAGAAATAACTAGATTACAATCTGAGTTTCATTCATACCTCCAGAATAGTTTGCAAGTTTAAAAAAATACTTTTTTAGTTTGTCTTCAGTAGTGTAAGTGAAAGTGAGTGTGTATTGTTATAATTTTATCTACCATCCTTAGAGAAATATAAGTGTTTCAATGAGTTAAACAATTGCTTTAGGTTAGGTTGTAATTTATTATGTTTTATTCAGATATACACCAAAGTGGAGAAAAAAGAGTTCAAAGAATCTACTCATATGTAGGACATCTCACTTCCTTTATATATCTCTTCTTTTTTTTTCATTCCTTCTTCTCATTTGGAGTGAAAAATTGCTGCTGTTTTTTAGACTGAGACCTTATTCCAGCAGTACCAAGTATTTGTTATTATCTCAAATGATAAATTGGAGGACTATCCCTTCCTTTTTAATTATATACAGCTATAGAGTGAATATATGTGTGTTGAACACAATTCGAGGAGTACTTCCTCTGCTTTTATACTGACACTATTTTAGAGATGGGCTACATCTCATAAAAACTTGAGTAAGGAGAGTAGTTCATCCATGGATATATATCTGGACATGAGATGTCCACGTGGAGTTGTAGACATTACTACTACAGACTTGTAAATTTTTCCCAGAAACTAGTTATGTGATACAGCCCAATCTTGCTCACAGCAAGAGAGCTGGGTACAGATCTTTGGTATACATTTCCAGACTAAGCTTGAAAGTTCACTTTTCTAATATACAATTCTCCATTCAACTAGATTAGATGTGTTAGAAGCATTTTTAAAACCTATTGGCAAACAAAGTTTTGGGGAAAACCTTACAATTTTAGAAATGTGTGAGATACAACCTTAAACAAATTAATACAATAGCCAGTACCTCAGATCTTTAAGCTAAATTCTTTGTCAAGTAGTCTTGGAAGCACTCTTGGAAAACTTGGAAGTTTCTGTGGTTTTTCTGCTACTGTGATCAGTTTTTGTCCTTTCTACTTCCTAACAAGCAGCTCAAAGACTGCTCAGGCTTCAATGGAGAAGTAAAATCTTGGAGGCTAAAGTTATCAGCAGGGCATCTAGTGATCCTGATGCTCATTACCCAAGACTGCAGAATTTTTCCTCTTTTGAGATTGTATTTTTTTCCCTTTTTTCCTTTTCCATTCTTTGTAGTATCTGTGTTTGCCTTGGAATCATGCTGCATATTCTGTAAAGAGAAATATTCATCATGGCATGAAATTTCTTGACTCTTAAGCCTTAGTTGATAATGATATGGTGTTTAGAAAGTGATAGAATAAGGTGTTTTCCATAGCAACATTACTGTTGCTAACAAGCACTTGAAATGTCTTCTTGTAATGGAGATATTGTATTCAAATTCTTCCTCCTACCTTTTTTTTCTTTCAAATTTTAGAAGCTTCCTCCTGTGGAAACTTATGCAGGGTAAGATGGTTTCCTTCTTGCTCCTCTATCACACTTTCTAGACTGCTTTGATTTTTACACACTGTGTTTGTCAAATATGTGAATGCCAACCCTTAGGTATTCTTGGAGGGACACAGGACTCAGAGACTGGAGAATGCTTCTGCAATAACTGTATTTCTGAATATGGATATGGTTACATTTTTCTTTGCATTTTCTAGAGGGTATTAACACTATACTGGTCTTGTTTCTTTGGTTACTATTAAGATTTGATGAGCTTTATTTGATTGAACTTTAGTATTAGAAAATCAAGAGGTTTTACCATTCTAAGCATATTCACACACATCTTGAGACATTACTCTCCCAGGCAGTGTTTTCAAATCACAAAGGTTAGAATATGATTCACATTGATTTTGACAGCCTTTGTTAATGTTTGACCATAAAGCTTTATAAATGGGAAATGTAACCCATATGAAAAATATTCTGAATAAGTATTTTGAATTGATATTTGTACAGAAATATTTGCACAATGAATATAAGGGTCTTATGTTGTACAGAGCAATATAAGGGTAGTTCAGATCACATTTTTGGAAAATGTCAACTCTATGGATCTTTCATTGATCTGCCCATGAAATCATGTCTGAAATTTACAAGAATAAGAAAATGAATCTATGTAATAGAAGCCATAATTTCCCAAGAAATTCCCAATTACACTAAAAGTACACTGTTTTTCAATCACATACTTTTATGGATATCTCCTCACCATGGAAATTTGTATCTTAACTATCTTAAATCAGAGAGCAAGTAAATACACTTACTAGCTCCTTAAATTTTATTCTTTTATTTTAATCTAGGCAGTTTTTTGTTCTGAATGCTGTTGTGCTATTGCTTATACTGGGTTCTCCTCTTCTAACTAAGGTAAAAGGTTTGGGCATCCAGGCTTTTCCAGTAACCTGAATTCTGCCATTTGCCTTCATTCTTCATCATTCTGTGATTTTGGTAGAATTTTTGGATCCCATTTCCTTCAGTGAACAGGAGAATTTCTAGTTTTATGCTTAGAAGAAAAGGAAATTTAGGCAGGCTGCTTTACATGCACTGTTCCCTGACAGACATACTGCCTTGCTTACTGCGGTGTTTTTTTTGGTTGGTTGGCTATTTTTAGCTGGTTAGTTAGGGGAGGCTTGTTTGTTTGTGGCTGTTTTTTTTGTTTGTCTGTTCAGTTGGTTTGGTTTGTATTTTGTTGGGTTTTTAATTTTTTTTTTGTTAGTTTTCTTCCATTTTACTCTGTCTGGAATATTGCTACAAATTAAAAGGGTGCTTCATTCCCTACCTTTTTAAAAAAAAAAAACAACCAAAGTTTTATTAAGAGCACATTAATTTTGGGAAGAAGAGGCTACTTCAAGTACACTATAAATCAAATTTTATTATTTATTGTAGTGTCATAGGTGTTAGTAATAATAAATTATATATCAGGTAAGACACTAAGAATTCTCTGCATGTGAGTAATTCAGTGGTTCTGTTTAGACAGTGAGAACAGATCATGAAGCCTTCTGGGCTTCCAATGAGCTTAACGAATATAAACAATGAATTAATTTTAGGTCAGGGATATAACTTTGAAGTACCAAAGCAATTAGAGTTTAATTAAAAAAGATGTTCATGAAAGGTAGTTCACATAAATTGGACAAAAAAAGGAGCTTTCAAAACTAGACCAGAATTCTTGACAAACATGGCCACTTTCAGCTATTTTTAAACTTTGTAACTGTTTTCAAAATTAACTGTTTGAGGGTTTCTTGAAGAGTAGAAGTGACATAGAAACTTTTGTCCAACTGAAAAAGATGAATGCAACAGTTTAATTGCTCTATATAGGCCTTTTTATATTTAATTCTGCCAATGTAATTATACTAATAGTAAACCTTAAAAGCACCATTCGTGCAATAACAAATTATACAGTCTGTGTGAAGTCTCATTCTTGATTATTTTAATAATTTCCATAAATTAAACTGGAACTAGAGACTAAACATAGGTTATGTGGCTATATAAGGTTACGTGGCTAATATAAGGTTATGTGGCTATATACTTACTGACTCCAAGTCGTATTTTGAGCTGTGTAGTCGTGTATGCAATTAACCTAGTGCAACCTCGAGTAACTATAAACCATGCTATGGTCCAGAGAAATTCTCTGACAGAGAAGTTCCAAAGATGTTTCAGAGCTATCTTTGACTGTTTGCTCGTATGTCCCAGTCATGTCTTGTCTAGGCCTGAGAGTACGGATTCACTATTTATTTGTCAGAAGGAAATAATCTTCAAAAGACTTTAAATTTAGACTTAGAGATTGCTCTCTTCTCAGGATCTGATTAGCGACCTTTCACTTGTGCTTTTACTAAATGGCTACAAGTTACAAAGCTATACCGAGGGATAATGCAATACTACAGTAAACAGACACTTTTTTCCTTGTCATATCTAGTTAAATTGTGAATGATTTTTTTGACTATCTCATAATGCTTTACTATGTGGCAGAAAATCTGCAGTAATCATCAACAGTATATGGTGGTTAGAGTGCTCTGATCCATTTGGCATATTTGGTGTATATCTGTGAAAAACAATGAAGGTAAGTGACTGAAAACAAGAATTTTCTAAGTTTGCAGTGCAGAATGTATGAAACACTTAACTGCTCTCTGCAGTCTATTTGCTAAACAAGTTTCTTGGCAATCTCAAATGTTCAAAAGTGAGCATTTGGCTAATTGTGTTTAAGTGTGAGCATACATATGAAGTACAGACAAGATAACACTAGATGATTAGACCAATAGCCACTTTTGAACTGCAGATTGAGTCTGCTTTTATATTCATTTATCAGTGTTGGTTTTAGTTGCATTAGTGCTCTCTTGAAACTTTTTTTGTATAATTTTCTGTATCCTCTGGATAGCTGTTCTCTTATATTGAGGAAAAAAAACAGTAAAGATTACTTTTAAGGCATCAGATAGTCTTAGCATCTGGCTAATAGCTTATTCTGTGTTTTTCTTTTCTTTTGCTCCTGATTCCAGTTCAGTTCCAGTATTTGTCCCTTCCAATTAGGCATAACTGGCTCAACTACACTGGTGAAAAACAGCAGTCGTGTCATCAACCGTCTATAATGCCTTCTAAGACCTGCTGAAGGGCCCCCAGACTATTGTGCATGATCCACAGTGTTGCAACAGACAGTGTAATACCTGGGTGCACCCATCTGAACCTGAACATACACTACCCCATTGTGTCCTGTGTGTTTCCCCAACGAATCAAAACTGCAACCATCATTTCGACTGGTGCACATCTAAATTTTGACAATTGAGCCTTGTTGCTGGATTCATGGGTGGTGATACCTTTCTTCTCCACTACCTACTGTTATATTTTCTCTCTCTTTTTTCTTCCGTTTCCTATTATCACTATTTTCTTAAGTGATATCTTTATACTTTTATATTGTATATAATTTAGATAATAAGCAAACCAAATTTTCCATTACAACCAAATTTTTCTAAAACTTGCCACATACATATAAATATAAACAATGATCATTCAGCGTCATTTCACTCTAGGGAAGTGACAGTCCGAGGGATGCATTAACATCCAAGGGATGTATTAAGTCCAAGGGATATATTAAAAAGAGATGTTTAAAATATGTGCACAGATTTCTTAATTTTGTTAATCAGAAATTAATATAATTTTATTGTAATGTTTTCCTTGAGAATTTTTTTATTATTTTTCATATCTGAATCAATTTCAGAGTTCAGTATTTTGAAACAGACCTTTATGTTTTTACTACAGCTTATTTAATTAGTGTGTTTTATCATCTACCAGATTCTTAATGTGTTCTCATACTCCTCTATACTCATACTCATTGATAATTCTGTACTTAGAAAAAATGTCTTGCTCATCCAATTGTATGAAATTTAGATATTTATGACCCTTATGCTTTACATTAATTTCACTATAATCTGCTAGATTTTGGAGTAGTTTGCTATTTAACTATTTGGGAGTAGTTTGTATATAAGTATGCAGTAAATAAATTAGGAGTAAAAGATTGTAAGTAATAGAAAAACACAGGTAAAAACTAATCATTACAGATGATGACAAAAGCATGTGCAGGACTTGCTACTAAAGATTCAATCTCCTACTAGAGTAGTCTTGCTCTTTTTACTCTTTTTCGCATTATGTTCTGCACAGTGATATAATTCAAGAAGGGAAGGTTGAGTGTTTTCAGCCAGAGCCTATAGTCTGGTGTTTCAGGCACTCTGAGGAAACAGGGAAGAACTTCCTTTCTCACCTTTTGAGAAATCTGTCTGTGTGAAAAAAAAATCCTTATTTTTTGCACCTTGAAAAAGGAACTGCATTTAGAGGTCTGATCAAGTGCCATGGACACTGAGGAGAATCTCTGTTGTATGTATTAACTCACAGGAGACATCTCCATGCATTTAAATAGTCTTCCATGCATTTTAAAAGCCATCAAGGAAACTTTGGATCAACTTTACCCTCAAAGTTTCCTATTGGTCAGGTTTATTATATACTGAACATCCACACCATGCAACAGGCCTTCAAAAATGAATATCTTCACATTTAAATTTGAACTTCCTATTTCCCAATTTAAATTATTTAAATCAAAATATTATGAGTATTTTTTTTCTGCCTATGCTACATGTCAAAATACTTCATAGTTGGTTTTTTTTAAAGGTGTATGTTAAAAGTTGTTGCTAATAATAATAATAAACAGTACTTATTAGTTTGATAATAATATTAAAAGGATAATTACTATTTTGTTTTGGATAATATTAATAATGATGGTCTTTTCAAAGTCACAAATAATTCTGGAGAAAGGACAGGGTGAGGGAAATTGCCGCTTTAAAGTTCTTACCTTATTCCAGCTGATAAAATAAGAAAAAAAACCACATTAATATAATTTTTTAAATATGGATTGCATAAAATGTGCTAAAATATTTAAGCAAAATTTGTTTGTTAGAGAATTTAACACATAAAAGGCAATTTGGGAAGGTTTTATTGGTGCTGTAAGAAACAGAATATAAGCCTGTTTCATACTGTGAAACTGATTGTATGAAAAAAGTGGATGTAAATAAATCCTATCTGTTACACTGCCATTTTTAACTATACATATAGTATAAATTAAATGGCCAGGTTAATATAAATCAAATAAAATCATAATTTTTGCATTTTAGAAATACTATTACTTTCTAAAACTACACTTTCTAAACTAGGCATCATTGCCTAGTCAGTCAGTAATTGCACACAGGATAAAGGCCTAAAATTATGTCCTGATATTTGCATGTGCAGTACTTTGGTTGCAAATGGCATCTACACTATTAATAACGAGGGTGAAAAAACCCACACCATAACCAATGCGCCAGAAGCAGAACTCAGATTATGGACACCATGACCACTGATATATCTTATAATATTTTTCTACTTCATACTGAAACAGTGTATTTCTGTGTCTCTCATTGTAACCTTGCAGCTGGAACATGATACAAGGCATGGTTTTCCAAATGTTGCTTTAAAAATTAGCCAGCAAGTTGCAATAATTTTAAGTGAACAGACAAAATCTAACATTAACTCTAAATGTATGCAATAAAATTAACAAATTAGGTTTGGCCATTGCAAAGTGAGATGCTTCAGTATAAGACTTCCCCCTTAATTGGCATAAATTTCTATGCTGCAGTATGTTTTGGTGCTTTTTTCCGTCTTTTTTTTTTTCCACT
>VYXD01002501.1:24499-107622 GCA_013397195.1 Hylia prasina
AAAATCCTTGATTTCAGGCTACTGTCTTAGGTTTAAAATTTGGTCCTATGAAGCATCTTAATAATACTCCTAGAAATTAATTTCACATAATATTAAAATTTAGTAATACCATATTATTTTTGAACCATACTGCTGAGCTCAGAAGAAGTTCTATTTCTTTTAAAGACCAAAAATCAGTTATTTGTGTAGCTACCAGAAATTAAGAAGTCAAGTCTGAATTATAGTTGGCAAACATAGCAGTTTAATTTGGCACCAATGCACAATAAAAGTCTTTAATACAAAGAAAAGTCACTACAGTCACATATGAAGATAATTATTGTTGAGGAATATTTAGAAGAGCGAGGCCACAATTTATTGATTGGGGGATTGAACAATCCTTGTTTTCAGGGAACAGTGTGAGGCCTTGTATTGTGCCTGCTGTGTACTGTGCTGTTCCTACATTGCCTTGAACTAGCAAAGATGTAGCAAATGTAATAACTCATTGGCCCTTTTCACGGATGCTTCCCCACAGAAACTGAAGAGATGTAACAACTTGTGGTACTTCTCATTGATGCTGAAGACAGAAGTGTTATTCATAAGACAGAACAAAGAAGAACCAACCGCCAAAAGATGTGGACCAATGAGTAATAATTTAGGGTGTCTGGACACCAGATTTTAACCAATTAACAATTGTTTTGCTGTGTCACCTTATGCTTCGTAACCATATAAATATAGGGAAAATAGAATAAACTACGAGGTCAAACCTAATCATATTGGTGCACGTTTGAAACTTGGTTCCTTCTTATTAAATTATATTTGCCTAAGGGTGAAATGTAATAAAAAAAGTTATGTCTGACTTCAATCAATCCACCTGAAATTTCTTCCCATGTTATATTAAAATATCACTAAAACAAATTTGTAAAATAAGTTCTCTCACCTCAAATACAATCAAATTGTGTTCTTCATACAAAAACAGGCATGCTTAGAGAATTATAAATATGATGGTAAGCAAGGGAGCACTCTTTAATTCACGCTTATCTGGAAGAAGACTTTATTAGCATGAACCATTTCAATATTAACTAAATACTGAGGTTCTGAGGGGAGAATAAATAAAACATTTCACAATAAACATATTTCTAAGGGCTGTCCTGTTTATGGTTTGCAATCAAATGATACAGACAGAGGATGCAGACATACTCTGCTTGGGGAGCTGTTCAGACACTCAGCCCCTTCCAGCAGCCGGCACCAATCACATACACGCTACACACTGTGGTCCTGCTCCAGCTGCTGATGTTGAGCTACTCATTCACATAGAGTGAAAAGAAGCTGCTGGTTAGCCCTGGCAGCACTAACAGACACAGGCTAAGTGACATTATGCAGAGATTTAGTCAAAAAGATTTAAGAAGATAGGATGGTCTGCAATGGTCACATCCTCGTCTTAGTCAGAAAAGTTAATTGACTGTCCCATTTTACACTTGACTAGCCCATTTTATAATGTTTTTCCCTACCTTCCTTTATTCCTTCCCAGTCCCCTTCTCCTACACAGTTCTCCATCAGTTTGCACAGTCCCACTAGCCTTCCAGTCTCCTGGATCCTTGAGTTTTCACCCCTGTCAGCTGCAAAGCTCCTCTTGTTCCTCCTTGGTAGCCCATCAGTCAGTGTGTTGGCCAGGTTTAACTTCTTGATTCGGCTTCCATTATGTTTACTTGTCACTTTGTCACTCTGTATATTTTGTTAATGGCTTCTCCCTTTTCCTTGCCATCCCCTTTCACTTGATCACATAATCCTACTGAAATGAACATTCCCATGTTCCAGTGGCCCCTTATCAGTTTCATTACTACTTTCCTTATAGTATGGGCCAGGTTTGTGCCTGTGACTTGCTGCTTATGTCTTCCTTCTTTAATTACTATCCCTTTCTGCTTTAAAAGAGAGCCTTGAGGGAGCCGACTCTCCCTCTAATACACTCACTTCCAATACAGTACATATTAAACTCTAGTTAGTGACAGATTGTTGGGTTAAAGAAAGCTTTTGTTATAAATTTCTGCTTAAAATATTGTTGGATAGTATTTGTGATTCTTCAATGCACACATAGACTTAGGGGTCTTAAGTTGTAATCTAAGAAAAGCCTCAGTTTTAGAACTTCCATAATTTGAGTAGGAGGTGAGAAGGAGCACAAATCCAATTTTCTCTTCTTTCACAGGATACCAAACCCAATTTTTGGAGGGTAACCTTAACCCTCCTTTGCTCTGTCCTTTTCCTCCAAATGTAGAATGATGCCAAAATAATTGAAAAGTTTCTATGCAAATGTGAGTAGGAGCAAAGAATTGATACAGGGAAGAATTTCAGCTGAGCTACAGGAACAGTTAAGAAGGGTACTTGGCACTTCCTACTGTGACAACTCTCTAAAAACTTTTACATATTAGGTCTAATGCTTTGTGTCTGAAGCTGACTGTCAGCAAATATACCAATACCAAAAATAACACCCTCCGTAAATAATCTAAGCAAAATTAAAAGAGATCCTAAAGTATTTAAGGTACTTATAAAAGGCAAAGGGAGGGGCTTAGGTGACCTATTATACACTGTATTGAAGATACATTTTCTTCAGTTACTTCTACTTTTTTTTTCTTTAAAGTGTGGTCACACTTACCTTCTGCAATTTGATTTGTAGCAGTAAAGACAGTAGCATCTTCTCGCCTACAGAAATGGGAGGTGCAGTAGTCCCCAATAAACTTCTTTCATGACAGCATTTTTTCCTCTTTCATTATGCGCAAGACATCAAATGCAATCCCAGAGGGGTTGAGAAGAGCAGAAGCAGGTCTTAAGATAATTGGTATATTTTTCAAGATCTATTTATAAAGTTTAGCAAAAAGGTACATTTTGGTGAAGAAAAAGGTTGGGTTATTGAATCATTTTAGGTCATTAAACAAGATGATTTACTTTAAAAGTGGAAAGGTAGAGCAACGTGACAGAAAGAGAGAACGTTTCCTTTAACTCTTATTTTTCTTTAATGAATCATTATGGCTTCATTTGAGAATTTCATTCAATAATAGAACTAATATGAGGAGTGAAGTATATTGGAATATTTTCTTGTCTTTGCTTAAGCTAGTATTATTAATTCCAGCATCTGTTTTTGGTCCTAGAAGTTAGAAGTACAAACAAATGCATCTGTTTTATTGAAAAGCATGTATTGTACATCAATAGGTTACTCACAGTGGGCATCCCTTTGTGTCATGATTCACTTTCTGGCTTGTGACTGTCTGGTGTACTACAGCAGTTGAGAAAGACAAGAATTATAGAAAATCCAAACTACTAAACCCTTTACAGTCTAGGAGATGATTTGCATAACATACAATATATTAACAACAACACAGGGTAAAGTCAGTGCCAGTTAGTTGCCTCTCTCCCTTTAAATGTTTAAAGGGACAGTGGGCTATAAGCAAAACAGTATTAGCCTTATAAAAACAAAGCCTTAGTCTCCAATCTCATAGAGGAGTTATTAAAGTATGGGCTGGATAAGCAGACGGTGAGATGGACCTCTCCTATGGAGAGAGAATGAGAGTTGGGGTAGAAACTCAGCCTGGAAAAGAGAAGGCTCCTGGGAGATTTTACTGACACCTTCCAGTACCTTAAATGGGGCTTATAAAAAAGAGGAACAGTAGCTTTTTACATGGACAGGTACTGATACAACTAGTTGAGGCAATTTTAACCTAAAAGAGGACAGATTAGTCTAGTTGTTAGGAAGAAATTCTATATTCAGTGGTTGGTGGGGACATGTGGAAATGTGTTTCCTAGAGAAGTGGATGCCCATCCCTGGAAGTATTCAAGGCCAGGTTGGATGGGGGTCTGGGTAATCTGGTCTAGTGAGTGACATCCCTGTCCACGGCCGGGGGTTGGAACTAGATGATCTAGCCCAAGCTATTCTATGATTCTGTGATAATGATCTGGATGGTAGGGCAGAATGTTGTGCTAGCAACCAGATGGATCTCAAGAGATCATTACTCATAGCTTACCTAGCCTTCTTTCAACAGAAGAGGCTTTGTATGGGCAGAGAATTGAACTGTTTCTTTGTTTACCAAAAGGGAACATTCAGAGGGTGACTTTAACAGGTATCATGTAAGAAAATTGCCTCAGCAGCTAAGTAACACTTCTCTGACTGCTACAATACTGTTCTTTAAGAAGGAAACATTGACACACCATTAAACAGGAGAAGACATTACTAACGCCTCCAGACTGACATGCCGTTGGTAAAGACTCTCATATTGAAAGGAATCTGTTGCCATCTCATGAGAGTGCTTATAGAAAAGTAAGAAATTTGTAACAGGATAATTGCCAAAGCTGTTAATTTCCTAATATAGATCTTGAACAAGATCCTAATCACCACTTATTTCTATGCAAATGATAAAAGGAGTTATGAATCATTTTAATAAAAAACAGACTTAGTCACTCTCTGCTAGGTTTTCATCAGTAACAATGAAGATGAACTCATCCCATTAGTCAATGATTTCTCCTCGCTCTCTCTCACTCATTTATTCTGTTTCTGAGTTTCCTTAATTCCTCAGAAGTAGACTCTTCTCAACACTCATGCCATGATGATTTTTCTTCTCCCAAATATGTAGTGGTCCTGTTGTGTTTATATATAACTGCAAAGGCAAGCTGAGTGGCTGGTGAAGACAAGTGAAAAAATGTTTTTGACTTTCACTGTAACTGTGATTAGCTAAACTCAGTAAAGGAACAGAACTCCAAGCATCTGCACAGGATAGGGTATCATATTTTGTGAATTCAGGATTCTTATTTCTAATAATCCAGTCTGAATGCAGTACTCCAGTGGCAGTCTCAAGAGGGAAGTGAAGAGGGAAAGAAACACCCCCTCGACCTGCTGCCCATGCTGCTTTGGATGCAGCTCAGGATGTGATTCGCTTTCTGGGCTGCAAGTGCATATTTTAGAGTCATGTTGAGCTTCTCATCCACTCACATTCCCGTGTCCTCAGCTCCAGATACCACTGTTGAGCACATATAATTGGAATTACCACTTCAAGGAGACTCATGCCACACCAAATCCAACCATGACACCATCACTGCCCTGAGCAGATGTCACTGCTCATGGTGGTACTCACCACCCAGTTCTCCAGCCCATCTAACTCCCTTGATGCCAACACACTCACAATACCCCAACTCCCCCGTTTGGTGAGTTTCAGCAGTGCTCAGTCCCCACTGGGATCAGGTACCCCACTGAGTTGTGCCCCCATCTGTGGGGTGGATAGAAGAATGATAATGCCAGGGCTACAGAAAATAAATATTTTTAACATTTTGGATAGGATTGGGGTAACCCAGGGGGTTCCTGACCCCACATTCATTGGATTCTCAGGATTAATGAAATTCAGGTTCTATTAATCTTCTTCTAGGTCCAGCTCTGCCAGCACGGGGGCTTACAGAAGGGCTTATGCAGTGCCCATGCCCCCAGCTGCAGCCTAGTTCATATCTACCTGCAGCAGCTCTGAGGGGACACTGTGCCTCAGGAGCTCCACCTCAACTGTACCTCAGTACAGCCATCTCCACAGGCCCCCAGTACCTCTCTCCACTGTACCAGCTCCTCCTTCAGTGGCTCTCAGTTCCACTCAGACAGCACCTGGGTCTATGCCAGGGTGTGGGTGGCCTCCAGGAACAACACCTTATTGTCTACAGCTGTGTCTGGGGGGGTTGCTGGGGTGCACCTCCACATCACAGGGTACTGTGCCTTGTCCTTGATGTTTCCAGCAAGCATCCCTGCTTTGGGTCTGCTCCTGACAGAAGCTCCAGTGGGGATCCTGGTGAACGGCCATCCCCACCTTCATTACTGTCCTCAGGCCAGCCTTGCAGAACTGGCCTTGTTCCACGTGGTTTAGAATGGTCAGGTCAATGATGGCATGGGGCCAGAAGAAGGAATCTATGAAAATGGAGCTCTGCCATGACACACAGGTCCTCAATGCTCCAAGGTATGGGCAGACAGGCCATTGAAGCCTCCATATCCACAGTGCAGAGAAAGCAAAAAGACTCTGGCCCCCTTGGTAGGACTGTGGACAGCAGGTCTCCTTGGCTATTGGACAGCACTGCCCTGCTTGGACCAAGGCATGGCATAGGATGAGAGACCGGGGCAGGATCTGGTATCCTCCCTCACCATTCACTGCCTCTCTGAGGTCAGTGTGGGCTCCTGCACTTCTGCACCTCCCAGGAGAGATGCTGTCAAGAGAGGACAGCCCCTGGCACAGTCCTGAGTTATTGGTGCCATGAGGTGATGGCTGTTTGTGGAGAGCTGGGTGTCAGGGCCACGCACCACTCCGGTTCTATTTATGGGCTTTTGCTGTGCTTCTGCAGCACTTCCAATGCTCTGCAAAACCCACAGGACATAGGTAAGAGGAGAGGAGCTTCTGAGCCCAGCCTGCAGCCCTTCATGCCTCTCCCAACATATCCTTAATGCAATACCATTCCTTATGAGCCCCAAAGTGCCCAACCCCAGGCCACAGTGCCATGCAGTGGCCACCGACCCATAAACACTTGGCCTGCAACTGTGCATTGAGCCAGTGGATCTCCATCATGTGCACCAGGAATGCAATCAGCCGTGTTGGGGATGTTGGAGCACTTCATGGCACCAGTTCTAGTGCAGCTCCAGTGCTCTGCATGACCAGAACAGGGTGATGATGATGATCTCCACTGACCCCTGGGTTTCTCAGTGGTAGGTCTCTCCACATGACTGAGGTGGCAGAGGTCAAGGCTGCAGCCTCTGAAAAGACAATGAACTACAGTGTCTGCTTGATACCAGCAATTATGACACCTTTAAGATCTTGATTTTTAGATGATCTAAATGTTCAGAAAGAAGTTTTGTGTGAAAATTATTTGTGTTTGGCAGTGGAAAAAATTCTGTTTTTTGTGAATGATTAAAATGGGGTATTCTACCAAAGACAGAAGCTGCACTGTGCACCGTGTCCTGATCAAAGATCGAAGACACATTTGATGTTGCAAAGCTTGAGATTTCCAGCATCTGAGAGACTTAAGATTACTCTTTCTGTGTAGTGTTATCTTTAATGAACGGTATTTGAATTGATACTTTGCAGAGCCTGACTGCCTTTCTTACTGGAATCATAACAAACCAGCAGATTCTGGTGCAAAACAGATGCTAAGATGCTGCTCAAAGCTGATAAACTGCAAGCTGCAGTGTCTTTGGAGGAAAGACAGGCTGCAGTTGCAGCTGAGATAAGTTGCATCAGCAAGTCTCCAGTAATGAAAAACAAATCAGTAGCCTAGAGGGAAAATTAAACTTGTAAGAGAAACTCCTTCTCTTCCAAACATGGATATAAATATAAAATGAATAGCAAATGAAAAGCGGAAGAATAAAAATGTAAATAGTCTGTATACCTATGTAAGCAGAAAGACAGACTAAAGTTTCGGTGTTGTATAGCAATGATTACAGTCTCTAATGCAGAGCTTTCCCTGCGTCTGACTCTTTTGGAGAGGGTGAATGTTAGCAAGGTACTATCAAGAAAAGAAACCCGTGATCCAATTAGTACAGTTGGGAACTTCTGAGCCTGTTGGAATTAAGTGCAAGCACTGCTATGTTGTTGTCAGAAATACTATAATAATGCCACTGTAAACTGGAAGCAAGAAATCTGTAGTAGTTTTATCACTATGAATTAGAATTGCAAAAGCATGCTCCTTCACTTCTGAAATAAGACAACTTAAAAGCAGTATTCATATTCTGTATTGTTGATTTATGTCAAACTAAGTAATTGCTTTTTCTGTCTATTGCACCCTCATTATCCCTACAGGAGAAGCATCACCTTACAGAGATTTATGGCAGGTGGTTGCCAAGAAAATTATTCCCTTTCTACCCTTTCACCCCAGGATATTTCCCCTTCCATGAAGCAAAATGAAACTAAGCATATATGAGAAAATTCTTGTTAGGGGTTGTTCCCACTGAATGGCCTGAAGAGATCTTTCTGTATATATTCTTGTCCTTGCCAAAAAATGGAAGTGTTCTGTATGCAATGTGTTCCATAGAGCTTCAAAACTTACAGTGCCAGGCTGAATCTGTCCATAGTTATTTGTTAAGTGGCACATTACTGAAGTGAAACATCTACCTGACCAGATATTAATTAATATGCTTTGCCCAAAACATACAAATATAAAATAATAACTAAATTTTGACTACGAAGAATTTTGGCACTGCTTCTCTTGCTAAGAAAATGAGTCTCCTGTTACCCATGATGTCCATGTGAACCTTAATTTTTAATAACTTTTGAGAAAGATTGGAGGAGAAGCAGGAAATGCATACAGATGAGAGAAATATCTAACCTGTCTCTTTCAGATTTTTTTTTTAATTCCTTCTTGTGAGGGGGAGGTGATAATTTTCATTTCTCAGACAAAGAGCCACAGCTTTCATTTTATATATTTTACACTCAGGTTCTTCAAAATGAGTGAGGAAATAGAAAGGTTTTTTTTTTACTTTCTTGGACAGTTTTTCCTAACCTCTTAAATGCTAAAATATTAAGACATGTAATGCTGTTGTTTGTTTAACAACACTAGGTATAAGGTGAAAACAAAAGTTTCAGGAAGCAAATAAAAATTGTAAAATTTATAAATAATAAATTTTTTACATCTCAAATATGTGTACAGATTACAAATTAATAGTTTTTTATCCTATGAGACTCAAAAAATGGTAATTAAGACTATGTTTTCTTTCTATTCAACTGAGAGCTTAATTTAGATATATATATATAATGAAAGATATAATATTTTCAAGAAGGAGCTCCTGAAAGCTAGATGTAGCTTTCAAGTAAACGACTTTTCATGACTATTTTTTCTCCAGACTTTTCTTTTTTTTTTTTGCTTCCCACTAAGATTTGTAGTAATCAAAATACCAAAATATTTCTTAATTTGTAATTTTGCATTTCCTCTTGGATATAGTTACCTACAATTGCCAAGATTGTTCTCTGCATGTTAAGAACAGTTCATAAGTGACAGAAGGGGAGGTGCCAGCATTTAAAAGGAGTTTAACACAATGGCACATTACAGTGCTGCTCCAGAAAAGGATTTCCAATGATTTATGTTTAGGACGGTACGTCTTGTATTTTTTCTTTTAAATACTAGGCCTTTGTGACTTTTCAGTTAACTACCTAAATTGAACTCAATAACAACAAGTAAAGGAAACTGATAACCTAATTTCAAAAGAATGGTTTATAGGAACTCTCTCAGGCTTACAGAAACAGAGACAGAGTTTGTGTTTCTGGTTCTTTCAGTTAAAACTTTTCCAGTGTTTAGATGAGTTTACCACTGCTTGAAAAAATAAAGTTGAAGAACGGATGAGACTGTTGAACTATGGATATATCAGTGTATAGACAGCAACAATGGAAAAAATGGAAAAAATACAAGTTCCGTATAATATAATGGTCAATTTTAGCACAGCTACAAATAGATACAGCTGCCAGTGAATCGTGTAACTGAGCATTAAGAAAAGGTTCTATAACAGACTCCAAAGAAATGTTAAGAAATTAATAAATGTAGAAATATTTCTTTACTGGCCAGGTTTTTTGTCACCCTCAGTAACAGTCTTAAAACCAAGAATTGCAGACATATTTTACTTTAGAGTAATTTCACTCTTTGTCCAACAAATAATGAATTCTAGGTGCCTATTCTGTCCTGCCCATTTAATAAAAATTTACAAATATGTTTGCAAAACTATAAGATTTGGTTGAAACGGCTCTTGAATCAGATTGATTAATACTCAAGTATAGCATAGAAACTTATCATAGTGTTATGGATAATGAATTTCTAATGTGCTACAGTGCACCGTGTAGGCATTAGAAATGTTTTACTACTGTAAATTGTGCATTATAATCTACAATAAAACTTGGATGCTGCTAGATTTACTCTGTTGCTAAAGGAGTATAGAACCTGACCACTATCTGTATTTTTCTTTTCTATTAGTAAAGAATTGCTCTCTATTTTGGGAACAAATGACAGTTTAGCATGCATGTTTGGTAGAAAGAAAAGAATACTTGAGCTTCCAGATAATAGTATAGATTAATGTTCCAGGAAACCATTGCATAATAAAATATGATAATATAGGATAAGCTACTTAAGCAAAAGTCCTAATCAAGAAAAAGACAATTTATTTATTTTTCTTCTAAATAGAGGGTTATACTTCAGAAAATTTGGTATCTATGTCAGTCATAAGTTTAAAATTTTGTGAACTGTAATTTGGGATGAATAGAACTCTAGCCTTTAGTAGACTTCTTGTGCCATGGGAGTAATTAGACTAAGTTCAATAGATTTCACAGGATGTGAAATTGTGAAGGCCCCAGAATGAGGCACCACATGCAGCCTGGCAACGAACAAATAGCAGAAGAGTGACACTGAAAAGAGAAAATTTAGTAAGATAAATTAATTCATAATTTTTGAACTAGGACTCGATAGAATTAACTTTATTTACATCATCTTCCTTTACAATGTAGAATCCCTAAGACAAAGACTTAACTGTGGCTGCAGAGTGGACGGCAGGATGTTTTTGCATTTATTTTAGAAGTAGCCTCTTCTTGAAAAAAAACCAAACACCAAAAGGGAGAATTATATACAGACATTATACTTAATTTTTACAAAAAGTGCACAAAATGGTTGCAAAATCAGAAATGTTTTTTCTCAGACTGAACTTTTTTTCAACTGAGGTATTGCTAATGCTGCAGAGAGATTTTTTCCCCAGCTGAGAAATGATGCAATTTGTTCATTGTATCAGATTACAGTGAAAATGCATAGAAATAGGTGAGTCCTGTTTTCTGAATTATGGCATTTTAGAATTCACCAAGCCTACTCGACTTCAAGAATTGTTTGGATTAGGGTCTCAGGAATACAGTGTGATTTTTGGGGTTTTTCTATGCAGTGCCAAGAGTTGGTCTCTATGATCCTTTGGTGTTCCATTAAATTCAGACTATTCTGTGATTTTATGATCCTATAAAATAATTTTAAACATTAGAAAATACATTATCAAAATTCTTGTTTGGCCGAAAATTATATTTTTGTGTAAGTCTACCTTCTAGAAAATGGTTATGACTGTTAAAGTTGAAAGCATTATTAAATTAGGCAGCATATATAAAAATACACAAACTTATCTGATCACTGGATAAATGGTACATTAACAGAAGAATCATTTGATTCAAATTAATAAGTTGGTTTTTAGTTCTTATTTTGCTTTGATTGTTTTATTGTTTTCCTTTTTCAAATTGGCTACATTTTTTAAACCTCCAAACCTCATAGTTACATTTATGCTGCTTCTTTCTGCATAGTGCTTACCCTTCATGTAGACTATGTATAGTAACAGAAGGAAAAGAAAGAACATTAGCCTTTGAGAATGTGGTATTTTTGTAAATGTCATTTTGCTGCCAGTGAATCAGCATTTTTCTAGCATTGAAATACCATTCCTTAAGTTACTACATATGTATGGTTTACACACAGTGTAAATTTAACAATGTGAATGATAAGATGCTTCCATAAGCATGCAATGAAGAGAATGCATTTTTACTAGCACTTTGAAGAAAATAATTATTACAGGAAACTTGAAAATCATGGCATAAATCAGGTGACATACATTATAAAAAATGGATTCAAAGTAAGTTGTAAAAACAACATTTAGTGAGAGGTGAATGCATAAAAACTGGGAACCTATCTATTAATTTGGTAGAATTGACCTCCAAGAATTAAATTTATGTAGACACTCTTTGCAGAGCCATTGATGCTTGTTAAACAGAAAGGGTTTTTTTTGTTTAATTAAAAGTAGGCAATTGAGTTCAACCAGGATAAAAACACTTTTGTCCTGGCAAAATGATGTAAATTTAACATCACATATGATGTTCAGTTTGAGCAGAACTATCATTGGTAGCCATGCCTAGTAGAAAGCTAAAAAATTAAATATTTTATTACCTTCTTTTACACAGTCAACTCTTCTTTCCTTCTCCGTAGGGGATGTTAAGTCTTCTTTGTTCAGAAGATCACATTTTTTAGGTTAATTATTCTAAAGTGGGACTTTAGGCTAAGGCAAGGTTGACCATTACGTAGCTGTAAAGTAGTATCTGGGTAAAAAGATAATCTGAATAAAATTTTTATTGTGTAATTTTCTGCTTTTAGTTAAAAGGAGATGAGAGAATTAATGTATGTGGTAGAAATAAAGTCCAAAAATATTACTGTAGCAGTTCCTTAACCATGAAAAAACCCATAATATGTGAAGCAGCACCAGCTAGACTCAGATAGATCACTTCTATGTAGTGTTATGTGACTTTTTCAACAAAAATCCTATATATCCATTTAGAAGCTATATTAGGCAATAAACAAAACCCAAGAGACAATAATTACTTTTTTAGAAGTTCTTACATGCAAAATGAGTTAAATACTCATCCTGCTTCATTGAAGGCAGAGCTGAAATGGTAATATTTCACTTTTCAAGTTCAAAAAAGTTGGTCCTTATGACAGTTGTCAGACATTCCTAAATTTCCCTCACTGAACAATATGAGATAGAGGAGACCATGAGGATCAGCCTTCTGTACAAAGTCAAACTGTCTGTAAAGTGGGACAAATGTTTTTCAGATCTGCAAAATAGAAGTCATGGGACTTGGAAAGAAAAATGTTGTACAAAATAATGGCATACTTTGAAAAGGGTTTAGATCTCTTAGTGTCTCCTGTAACATCTACTTTCTTCAGTTCCTCCTAAGTTATTTTTGTATTTTGCCTTTATATTCAGAAGGGTATTTTCATAATGTACAGAAGAGTCCCTAAATATTGGTCTAAAGTATTGTACATATTTGATATTTTGAGTACAGCTTTTTTGTTAGGGTATGTTTTCATAAAAACTCTGCAGATTACTTGATATGCTTCTTAATTTAAATAGCCAAGAGTTTATTCCATCGGGCAGATCTTTAAGCTTTAAAATTAAAATATTCACTGCTTCTTTCACTGAATTTGATGGGTGAGAAACAGCAAAGTCATCCAGCAGTTACTAAGACAAATATTTTTTGTAGTTTGACTGTTTTATGTACTTTTATAAATTCTATTTATTCTTAAAAATATTGACTCAGTTTTGCAGCCTGATTACATTTAGATTATGTTCTTGTGTTAACCCAAGCCTAGCTGACTGCTACATATGCACCTCATTTAGAATATGAAAATACTTTGTTCATGTTCAGCTGAGGGGTAAATTTTACAAAATTGAAGTAAGCTCTTTCAGTGCTTCACTCACTAATGAAGTTTACTAGTAAATTAAGAAATTAAGCCCCTGCAATATGCCATGTCTTTAACTGTGCCTATAGGCACTGTAAATAATAGAGTAGATCAATAGGTGGCATTACTACTGGAAATCCTCCTGACTTCGTTACTAGTTTACCATTGTAGCAGGGTGTTCATTTCTCTGCATTCAAATGGCCTGACAGTTAACCTTTTAAGGTGATATGGATGGATGGAAACTAATTATAATTATTCTTTTTCTCTTTTATTATCTTTAGTGCCAATGCAAAATGATTGGTGTAATTTATGTGACTATTGTGCATTTTGTTCATAAATTTTTACTTTTTGTAAATCTTAGTCTAAACTAGTCTGTGGTGGAGTGGTTTCAGGGAACTGTCTTGACTGTCACTACTATCTTTAGACACATATATCCTAATTTAAATTAAAGCATTCATTCACTGCAGAAAAATGTATTTATTTCTTAATAGGCTTGAATTAATTTCAATTGGTATATAAATTCTAAATTACATAAATGCTGTTTCATATACCGTCTACTGTCATGAGGTATGGTTGCTCTTTCCATTAAGACTTTCTTGAATAAAGAACTGGTAGCTTTTTTAGATTAAATAAATAATAATAATAATAATAAAAACAACAACAAACACACAACCAAAAAAGCCCAACCACCCCCCAATCAAGCAACAACAAAAACAAAAATGAAAACAAACCACAAAAAAAAAAAACCAGAACAACAAACCCAGAAAAATCAACAAAGCCACAACAAAACAACACACCCCCCCACCACCATGAAAATAAGGATGAAATATAGAAAACCAACATATAAACACATTAGTTAGACTGGCTTCTTATTCCAAAAGATGCAGGGAAAACTGATGACTATTTGAAGATGGAAATAGGAATGCAACTACTAAGCAAGCAGGATTGAAGCAATAGGTAAGACACTTTTGTGAAGTTGCCCCTTAAAAGATCTCTTTTAGACACTGAGATACGTAAAAAAGTTAAAATCACCACTTGGTATAATGTACTTGCAGTATGATCAACTTCAAAGTTAGATAAATAGTTGAAAGTTAAGGATGTTTACCTAATTTCAAGTAACTAGGTAAAGAACTGATTTTTCCTTTTTCCCCCAATAATCTGCTCAAATATGGAGTTTTTTTAGGTATTTCAAAATGAATTCAAATCCAGGGTCTGTACAATGTGACTAAAATAAATATCAATACTTTTCTATGATAAATGAACAACAGAAAATAAGCAAGACACATAAAAAAATTCCATACATATGGAATTCCATTCACAAAATAACTATGACATAGCCAAATAGCAATGTTCACATTCATTTCTGTATAGAAAATCTACAAACAGAATTATTTTATTTTTTCTTAAGCCCACAGGCAATTTAATTTTTAAGGTCTACCTTAGCTTGTGCTATACTACCAATTTCTTTGAGTGTTGGTTCAGTGTTGTACTTTCTTCATTGTCAAAAAAGGCTGAGGGAAATCTAGGAGGTTCTTCTGGGAAACAAAAGAGGCTCTTTCGCTTTTGTAGCTACCATTTGTTTTTGACAAATATCCAAATGATGGTAATTCTCTTGCTGTCCTAGCCATCTTTGGTGTGGAATTAGACTTAAATTTTTTAAATAAATGGCAACCATGTGTATATTTGAGTACATTACATGAGGAATCTTCAAGTTTCTTTCCAAAATAGTCTCATACTTCATTTGAGACAAGGCATTAGTGTGAGGGGAATCTTCCAATTTCTTTCCAAAATAGTCTCATACTTCATTTGAGACAAGGCATTAGTGTGAGGGGAATCTTCCAATTTCTTTCCAAAATAGTCTCATACTTCATTTGAGACAAATTAAGGCATTGGTGTGAGTAGGCAAATGTGGGGTTCTGATACTTAAAAATTAGTGTTGCATTTGGTCTATTTAATTTAGTGTTAAACTCTTTAAAACTAATTCTCCTGGATCAGTAATACTTGTAGACTGTTTCAAATTCACCATCATTACCACTCATAAGCATTCCTGGACAATTTGACATATCACAGAATGGTGCTTCAAATTGTATACTACAAATCTTCAAGAACTGCATTTCTCTGAATCCACATAGCTTGAGACAGACTTCTGTATATTAACAGGAAACATGTATTAAATACCCTTTTATTCCTTCATCACTGATGGCTTTCTTTTACAACCTTTTCTGCATAAAAACATGGAAATAAACGCTGGGGGGAGGTGAGGAGAAAATTCTGAGCAATGGCCTCATAGATTGTTTTGTAGCATTGGTTGAAAAAAACATAATGCTCTGAGAGATTCTAGTTAATAATAATGGTTGACTGAGCAAAATCACTTTATGCACAAGATAAAGACCTTGATTCTCAAATTTAAATGTATTTTTTGGTTGTGTTAGATTGGTGTCATACATACTTTGACCTGCAACTTTCTCAACTTTACACCTAAAAGCCAAGTGGTAGTACAAATAAATATGAAAATGTATTTAGATCAGTATCTGAGCTCTTTTATGAGAGAGCTTCTGAGACATCTGAATCCCATTAAGTGAATTTTTATGTATGCTGCTTCTTACTGTGTGAGATACTAATGCATATGGTGCTGAGATAATTTCATTGGTTATTTAATGGTTTGTGTGAATCTACTCACCATTTGTTAGCACAGAAAAATCTGTAAAAGGAGATATATTAATTTTTTTCTTTTGCCTTGATATATCCTGGTGAAGGTTACAGGTTCAATACCAACCCTTCCAAGCATCTGAAAATAAAGCACAAATGTTTCTACTTTTGCTTCCTTATTTGTTTTGAATTGTGACCACTTTAAAAGTAGCTCTGTAAAAATAAGGTCCCTGCTTTCAGTGAATTGTATGTGACTAAGAAAGTAACAAGAGTAAAAAATGGTCATTTGTAGAAGAACAATCAGCATTTTAAAGTGAAAGTAGAAATTTTAATAAAATAATTATTAATAAAAAATATACATGTAGGATCATTACTAACCATGAAACTGACATTTTAATTTTGCACAGGCTACTGTTAAAATATATTGAATAAAAAAAGGCCTTTATTATTTGAAGTTCACAACTGTGATAGAAAAATGTCATTTTTATTAATCAAAGCATATATTTCATTAACAAGGTCCTCTTTTAGCAGTGCTATGTATATTCTAAACTAAGTATTTATCTGACAATCATGGTCTATTAAAATTAGGAATTATGTTAATGGTACGAATTGATGATTCTAAATTTATGAAGGTTGATATAATTAAGATAGGCATGCTGACAGAAAAAATGCTTGTATCAAACTTGTTCAAGGTGATCAGTGTCGACATTTTGATATTTAAAGTCAGGATTTTTAAATTGTGCAATGTAAGTTAATTAATCAAAATTTGGAGTAGCTGTCTTTGCTTCCTCTTTTTTAAGAATAAATGATTATGGTATTTTATTTCTGCCATAAAATAATCTTGAAACTGAAGATATGTGTACATGTGAAATTGCTTGAATTTGCTGATTTCAAATCTATCAGATTTGGGGTTTTGAAATGGGAGTCCATTAAGATGTTAAATCTACAAAGTATGGCTTAGTTTCAAAGACTCCTATAGGCAACAGAGAGAAGATACAAAATTTTATGCCCATTTATCTGGATTTCTCACTAGTGTGATGAGAATTACATGCTGGTCCAGGAGATCTCATCTGTTCAGTGATTTTGATGAGGCAGAAGACATATTCTACTCTATGGAACTTGTAAACATTGAAAATGGGTTAAGTTTACATTGCATGGGAATAATAATTTTACAGTTTCCAGGGCTCATTATGATGTTTAGGGCACAACTTGATTAATCTTTCCCCTTTTGTTCTTCTGATTTTTTAGGAGAATGAGTTGTCTTTGAATATTAATAGGACTGATATAGTTTATACAGTAAGGTGGCAGAACTGTGATCTCTTCAGTGTTCTGCACTCCGGTTGACCTTTCCACCATAAGGGGGTCTGACTGTAATTTAGGATCCATGAACTTAGTAAAGATTTGCCATTTCTGTAGAGTTCTTCAGTCTTTCCCATTTTCAATGCTTTTCCATAGGAAAGCATATCTTAAAAATTAGTTGAGCAGAAACAAAAGCAATATTGGGTGACAGTGTCTGATTTGGCTCTTAAAAGTAAGTTGTGTCTGCTAAGTAGAGCTTATTCTAAGGAAGGTCTAAAAGTAAGTCTCTGTGAATAACGTATTTTTCAAGTATTGTGAACATTAGGATCATAGTTAATAATGGTAACCTCTCTCATGATAATCCACTTATCAGGGAAAAAAAAATCATCGTAAATCCCTGGTTTTCCTATTTTTTAAGCATTCATTCGTATTCATTTTCTTTATAAGAACAATTAGAGTGAAAGCTACCTGAAAAGCTACCTGAGAAAATCAGGTGGCCTGACAGATACTGTAGTCTTTTGGCAAGACAAAACAAGAACAAAACCTATAGGAAGGAAGAGAAATAAGTCACATATTTATTGGAGAAATGCATAAGTCAATGGATAATTGCACAAAACAGAACAGGAAACAATTTTTTGTTAATGTAGTGATGGAAACTGCAGTTAAAACTTTTATCAAATTTATCTTAAATGGTTATGTAGGTCAGGGACAAGTGAAATTGTGTTTTCCCAATGCCCACTGCCCATTGCTCACTAACCATTGTTAAAAAAATTTATTACTTAAATTTCAATTAAAGCCTTTCCAGAAGCAAACTACTTATTGATACAAATATTTCTTTGTACACCTGCACCAAATTATTAAACTTTTTTGTTTAGCACAGAAGAAGTGCAGTAGAATAGCTATGTAATGTTCTGTACTGGCTCTCTCTTCACTCTCATGGTTATTTTTCTCTTGTAATAAATGTTCTACCATAAAGGCAGAATTCTAGAGATAACCCAGTCTTGTAAACCTCAGTTAGCTGGATTGACCTGATGACAAAACAGACAACATAAGTCATAAGATTTGCGTAAAAATCACAATGTTTCAAATCAAACCAGTTATGGTTCCCCGTGTCATCCTAGTTCTATGGGCAAATTAAAAATGTAGGTTTAAGTTTAAGCCTGGGTGGAAAGTGAATTCAATATGTATTAGATAGTGAAATGCAGATTACTGTAGATTTTAGCTATAGAAGACAGATGAGGATTCTCCTCCCAGTAGGTGTCAAAACTTTATAATCTAGTCTGCTAATTGTTCATTAAAAAATAGGAAATTATACTTCTTTCACATCACATTCCTATATCTCTAGATTCACACTCAGCTAATATCAAAAACATCATGACATATGTATAAAATAAGAATATATAAAAAATCAAATTTGAGAATGAGTGAAAACATTTATTGATCTAAAGAAAACAGTTTTAGTTTAACAGGAATACATTTTGCAATTGCTACAACACGAGCATAATTTCTACATCCTTAATCCATCAGAGTTAATAGAAAATCAATTAAACCATGTCAAAAATTATAAAAAAAAAAAAAAAGAATACTAGAGCTTCATAATTCCATAATAATAGGATTTGTGAGATTCAAGTTACCTGTAATATGTAAAAAGTAGATATTCTTATACTTTGTAGGGAACCAGGAGGGACAAGGCGGTAAAGTTTGAAAAACTCTGCCTAATAAGGAAGAGGTTTGAAGCTCCTCTCCGTTGGAGGGTTTCTCTCCTCCTGGTTTTCTCCCCATTTGATTGGTCCGNCAAACCCCAGAGCAGCTATAATACTTAACTCCTAATAATATCATTAAAAGGCAAAATATAAATCCTTCATCCCTCACCCTGTAGTAGTTGCTCTCAAATTGTTTTTTTCCAGAATACTTTTCATGAGAAGCTTCTCAAAGAGGTTTATTTACTATATATACTACTGCATTTAGTGATTCCCCCAATTGTTATGACAAAAATTAATGCCTTTTTTCCAGTTTTTTACATAAATTTTCAAACATAATATGACTGCATGCAAATAGTCTACAATTATTCCTCTCATCTATTCTCTTTAGATTTCTTAGAAAGAAATATGCTTTTGTTAGTGTTGTTTACTACATGTTATTTAGAGTTTCTAAAGTCACATAGCAATGTGTAAACTTTTGCTTTCCAGATGCAAAAAAGCTTCCTTCTTGGATTTTGCTTTTACATGGAAACTATAATGGCATTTCTGTCTGCTCCAAGGATTTAAAATTCAGTGTAAGGAGACTTAGGATAACCCTGAAAGAAATTGGAATAAAGTATGCTTTTCCTGTATGTGAAAGATCTCAGGAAGAACCACAGCTTTCCATTACCCATAACATGGGTCTTGATACCTTCCTGTGTTCCACAGGGTGCCTAGGGTTTACCAAAAATTTTTCTGCTGAAATAGTGTCTTAAATCAGTGGCAACTCTGTACACTCTAGTAGCTAGACTTTAGCCTGGTTCTCCCGCATTCCAGAGGTGCTGGAATTATTCACACTTTCTTTTTTGTTGAATTCATGTATGAATTTTCTACACAAAAATTTCAACCTGTTATGGCATAAAAGGATTATTTTCTGCCCCACTCTCACCTGGCTTACTTTTCTAATCTTTGGTGGATTACTATTCAGTTATTTTACTCTCATTCCTTCCCTTTATTTTGCAGGGCAAGTACAAGAAGCCAATAAATTTGCAACATTCTTCTGTGTCTGCCTTCTCAGTTTGCTTAGACTGTTCTGAAGACCAAATGAATAGTGTGAAGTAGGAAGAAAAAAAATCATTTGGCAACAGATGGCAATAAAATCTTATTTGGCTTGCAACATTCCCTTTGCTTTCTACTCCTTATTGGATTGACAACACTGACTTAAAACACAGTGTAACCTTTTGATTCCTTACGCTAACACACCTACTGGATTTATGCCATGAATCAACTTTGCCTGGTAACTTTATTTTCTTTTGTCTGAAAACTTTGTTAACAATGATGAGCTATATCTATTTCTGAAGAGGGTTGCATATGCCTGAAATAGTAATGACTGAGGATGCTACTTGTCACACTATTCCATGGAAGTTAGATTTTGTGATTTTTATCTTTGAAAAATAAATTCATAATGTTTGACATGTGGAGATTTTTTACATGTACTTTTCTTCCATGTGTATGTGTGGTAGTGAGAAAATAATGTGGTTTAATTTAAACTGTCAGTTTTGGCTCTAAGCTTCTAGCAAGGCTGAGATAGAGCAGGAACATTTGATAATTGGAGCAAGAGTTATAGCGCAGGTCTGAAGGGATGATAAATTCAATGTCTAAAGGTTTAAAATAAATGCTTTGAATTACATTTTACAGAAAGCTGTCCTACTGCTGTTAGAAAGTATGAGAAAGGAATGTGTGGGTGTGGTCTTTGCCTTTGCCACCTGTGCTGGCTGTCATTGAATCAGTGGTAGCTTGACATAAGAAGCTGTCTCCAATTTGGCTTTCCACACTGGGGGGTCCCTGGAGTAAGATTACTGCATAACTGGCAGGTGCATGTGATAGTCCTGTATAAAAGCCCTTTGTAAGGTAAAAAGTTTGGGTATTACTGATGAAGATATGGAATCACATAGAGCTGCTTTTTTTAAAGGTATTTGGGGAAATCCCTTACTGCTTTCTCTTTGTCTGATTTCTTTAGCTGTTTTCTTCAGGCCTTTAAAATGGGGCAATTTGTTTGTATTTACAGCTGAGGGAGGGCATTCTGTAAACTGGTGCCTTGATATATCTATACAGTAAATTGTTGAGATAATTTTACCCTAAATTATTTTGGATGCTCCCCTGTCCCCTTATTTATGAAATTAAATCTATATAAATAATCAGCTAAAGACTGTAATTTAATAGGATAATTTTCCATGTTTTAAAAGTGAATATCCTGGTCCAGTTAAAAGCTATGGCTTGCATGAAGATTTGGATGACATCATATTCAATTAAATATTATTTTTTTCTTTTAGATGTGACAAAATTTGCTGGTTCCATGTGGACAAGGACTCACATCTCTACACAATGTACAGCATATTTCACCATGATGGATAATTTTGGATAACTTCTTCTGTTCACAGAATTTACCTAAAAGCAAAAATACATTCTGGGCAACAGAACATATAACTTCACATTTTAAGAAAAGGACTTATGTTGCTGTCTGGTATTTCGTCACTTCTTTTGGAGCACCATTTATCTTGTTGTTCATTTCTAATAAAATACTATGTATTGCAGCAGACTGTGAGAAGCTCTATCAAGTGCTTTATAATGAAATTAAATCTGCTTATTAACAGTTTTTTCTATGTTTAATTATTAAAAAAACCCAAACACCAAACCCCTTATTAATTCCAATAAGTGTTCCTCAGAAAAGGAGTACTTATTTTCTGATTTTAATTTTCTGATTTTTAGTGTTGTAACATCAGTGAAATTATGAATTTCTTCAGCTATTTATAGTTTCATTTTCTTGGTTACAAAGTTTTGATGGTTTTTTAATTATAAAAAAAACTTTGAAAAATTAAGAAAACTCTTAATACCGCTGTCTTAGAATAATTTGCAATATTTTATTTCATGTTTTGCAAAGCAAAAGCCAGTCAGAGTTTTCTTATACTTGGAGACTTACACCATTAAAGGCTTAAATCCCATAAACCCCAACAACAGCAACAAGAAAAGAATCTGTGTTGGCAGGACCTTATTCCATCCCTAATCTGAGAGCATGTGCATAGCATACTGTGTACTCACACACTTGCACAGTACCTACAAAACTTGTAACTACAGAAATCAGGACTACACATGGAAAAAATAATAAGAGTTTGGAGGAAAAAACCCAAACATACTAATATTTGAGGTGTTTGACAAATAAGCATGTAAATGTATAAGAAAGTGAAAGATCTTTTCTTTGCCATGTCTGTGGCAGCTCATACGCATAATTAACTGCAAGTTTGCTGCCTTAGTTTTCATGGGGATTGTCAATTGTCAAGTGAAACCACAAATTTGAAGACCCACTCTGTTCCTTTCTATTTCCAAGTGGGTTTAAGGAGGGTCTGTATTGTGCCCTGGCTGTATGGGAGAATTTATTTCTTAGCAGGCAGTAAGTTAAAATTATACCACTTTTAATGTAACATCTGGCAGAATGATATCTATGAAGACATCCACTTCACAACTGATAACCCATTATCCAATCTGTAATTTGAAAACTCATGTGCTGTCCTCAGCGCTGTGGGGAAGAAAAAAACAGTTAAGAAGGCCTAGGTCTTGCACCTCACAGACTGAAAAATCCCATGTTTTTTCTGAACTTATCATTAATCTGCTTTCTATGTTGAAGCTACAGGATTTGTGCTGCAAGTGTGGTTTGTGCAAGGCACAGCACTATATTTATAAACTCAAACAAGATGTGTAGTATAGTAACTCAATTGCATGGGTAGCTTTTGACATTATACATTTAGAAAATACGTATCAAATACTATTTCCTATAACAATGCAAAAATAAACCCCAATAAATTTTTTGGAAATCAAAGAATTTGCTGTAAAATACTAAAAATAGTATTTTATCAGTTTGGTTCAACATTAAAGAGTCTGATTCTGTGTTTTTATTTTTACTCTAGATTGCTGGGATAAATGTTACCAACAATGACTAAAAATCCTTGTTAGTCTATGTGAATTGGGTTTGAAGTGGTGTGTATTCAGACTCTACTTCCTTTAACCAAAAAAATACATTACAAGTTTCTTTTTTAATCAAGGAGTTTAATGTAAGCAAAACTATAATACTGTTTCAATGCAGGAATGTGACATCAAGCAGTGGGATGGAAAGTGAACATTTCATGAGGAAATATGATTAAAAGAAAAGGGCTAATAAGTGGCCCCTAAGATGAATTTTTCATAGGGTGGCAAGACAAGTTTACCAAGGTCATTAAAATATGTATCTCAGAAATGAAATTGTGGGAAATGAATTGGCACAATATATTTATTTATGCAGCTATATAAGAGAAGCCATTTTCATGTGATATTCTTCTGCAGAAAGGTATTAGAACATAGGGGGGGTGAAGATGTAGAGAAAGAGCTGTGTTAAAGATTGTATCCAGATGTTAGTAAAAGATGACACATAAAAAACAATGGGGTAGTCCATAGGGGGGGGGGAAAAAAAAAGAAAAAAAAAAAAAAAAAAAAGAAAAAAAAAACCCAAGAGAAATAGAAAAGAAAGCTTTCAAAGAGCTTGAAGAAAGAGATTAAGATTTCTATTGTACCTTTGTAAATTTAAGGTACTGGTTGGGGTGTGAAGACTGTCAGTGTGGCTTAAGCTCTGATTGAGACTTTACAGAACAGCATACTGAAATTTGACATAATCAGTGCATAGAATGATACAATGATTGAATAACCTGATCCACAAGGATCATAATATCCAAGTTCTGTTCCCTGCACAGAACAAGCTCAAGTATCACATCACATACCTGAGTGCCTTGTCTAAACACTTTTTAACTCTTTCAGGCTTGATACTGTGACCACTTCCCTGGGGACTCTGTTCCAGTGCCCAAACACCCTCTGGGTGAAGAACCTTTTTCTAATATCCAACCTAAACCTCCCCTGACACAACTTCAGACCATTTCCTTGGGTCATGCCACTGATCACCACACAGAAGAGATCAATGCCTTCCCCTCCTCTTCCTCCCATGAGGAAGATGTAACTGCAATGAGGTCTGTCCTCAGTCTCTTCCAGGCTGAACAGACCAAGTGACCTCAGCTCCTTCACTATTTCTGTTACCCTCCTTTTGACACCTTAATAGCTTTATATCCTTTGTATATTGAAGTGAACAAAACTGTGCACAACACTCAAGATAAGGCTGTGTTAGGGCAAAATAGAGCAGGACAACTCCTCCTTTTTCAGGAACTGAGAGTGATAGAATCATTATGATTGGAAAAGCCTGCTAAGATCATGAAGTCAAACCATTTAACCCAGTATTGCCACGTTCATCACTAAGTGGCACTCAAACATGCCAGTGTCACATGTTTTTTTGAACACTTCTAGAGATGGTGATTTCATCACTTGCCTGGGCAACCAGTTCCAATGCCTAGCCATCCTTTGGTGAAGAAATTTTTCCAGACACACAGTCTAACCGTCCCCTAGCACATGTTGAGAGTGTTTCTTCTTGCCTATCACTTGTCATCTTGGACAAGAAGCTAATGCCTCTCAGCATGAATCCTTTCATCAATTGTAGAGAGTGATGAGGTCTGCACTCAGATTCCTTTTCTCCAGGCTAAACAACCCTGGCTCCCTCAACCGCTCCTCATAAGACTTGTGCTCCAGGCTCTTCACCAGCTCTGTTCATGCAGACACACTCCAGCACTTCAATGGGTTTCCTGTAGTGAGAGACCCAAAACTGAGCACTGGATTCAAGTGCCCAGTGCAGAAGGACAATCACTGCCCTGGTCCTGCTACCCACACTATTGCTGATCTAGGACAGGATGCCATTGGCCTTTTTGGCCACTTGGGCACATGCTGGCTTGTGTTCAGCCATTATCCATCAGCACCAGACCCTTTTCCAGGTGGCAACTCTCTAGCCCAGAAAGCCTGTCCCAAGCCTGTAGCACTGTTTTGGGGTTGTTGTGACTCAAGGGCAGAGCCCAGCACTTGGCCTTGTTGAACCTCATGTCACTGGCTTCTGCCCCTCATCCAGCCTGTCCAGATCCCTCTCTGCAGAGCCTTCCCACTCTCCAGCAGATGAATGCTCTCTCTCAGCTTCGTGCCATGTGTCAACTTACTGAGGGCACACTTGATCTCCTCATCCAGATAATGGATAAATATGTTTGGCAGGACTGGCTCCAATACTGAGCCCTAGGGAATATCACTGGGCGCCAGCCACCAAATGGATTTAACTATTTCACCACCACTTTCTGTGTCTAGCCATTCAGGCAGTCTTCTACTCAGCAAAGAGTACACCCATCACACCATGGAAAGCCAGTTTCTCCAGAAGAATAGTGTACCCACTGTATTATGGTGTTGAAGGTTTTATATAGTGTTAAAGGCTTTACCAAAGTCCATAGACAGCATCCGTATCCTTTTGCTCATCTAATAAGCAGGTCACCTTGTTATAGAAGGGGATCAGGTTAGTCAGGCTGGAACTGTCTTTCACAAACTCATTATGGCTGCCCTGATGCCCTGGCTGTCCTCTATATGCCACATGATTGCAATCAGAACTATCTGTTCCATGACTGTTCCTGGCAACAAGACCAGGCTGACAGTCTTATAATTTCCCAGATCCTCCTTCCTGCCCTTTTAGATGGTCCCTCATACTGGGTAATCAGTGACTAACTATACATCCTGATGTTCTGGGACCTCCCTGCTCAACCAGGACTGGATAAGAACTTCGTAATTGCAGACGAGGGACAGAGGTCTGAAATAATCATGAAGATGATGGAGGACACTTTTATATATTCTGAACTAATCAGGATAGTAATTTGCATTCACAAAACATAGGGACAGAAATATGAGTTGTGCTCAGCTCTAGATATACATGTTGCCATGATCTTCTGGGAACAGATTTTAACAAATTCAGAAAATAAAGTTCAGATGTCAGTCTTCCATCCTGATGCATTTTTAGATGAAATCACACAGATAGCTTAGCACATCTGTAGCTTGAAGCTCCATTTGACTAATTGTTCCCATTTAAATGAAGACTACTTATTTCAGTAGACTGTGAACTGATTTTTTAAAAAAGTGTGGTCTGGTAAAACATGGAACAACATAAAAAGATTAAGTTTTTCCTGTTTTCTTGTAGCACCTAACATTATTTAATTTTTCTCTAAGCAAAGTAAATATATTATTTTTGTATTTTACCTTCAACTGACTAGTGAAATACATGAAAACTTCGTAAATTGACTCCAGGGCCTTGTTCTTCTTGACAAATACATTAGGCAGTTAGAGTTAATAGGATCTACATACAGTCATTAAGGTGAAATACACATCAGCTTATCTTCACCTTGACAAGGAGTTAGGGGAGTAAACACCCACGCTGAATTTTCGTATGTGACAGCTACTTTTTCTTAAAAAATCCCCAGCTTGTAATGCAATGTTCAAATATTTAAGAGTGTGACTTGCTTTCTAGACATCTATTTTGAGAATCCTGAGGATGTGTACAGCTTTTTATTACTTGCTGTTTTCTAAAGCATTTTCACTTAATTTTTTGTGGTATGAATCTTCATAGCACAGATAATCAACAATTTATTTTGTATAGAACAGCTGAAGGTTGACAGCTTTTTCTTTTCTTAGAGAAAATGTTTAATGCTTACAGAAGAATGTCTCCATTTTCATGGGCTGTGTAGTACATAAATAGAAGGTGTAATTAGGCACTTTACGAAAACTGGCTGGTCTTATTTTTTGTACACAGATTTTTTTCTGTGATGTAAATTCATATTGCAATAACCAAGACCTTTTTTAAAAATTAATTGCTCCTTTACTCAATCAAGATCTGATCTGGAAAACCAGTCTTCTAAAAAAAATCAAATGTTCAACCTAAAATCCTCATAAAAAACATACATGAATTAAAGATCGTTCATTTCACACTGTCTTTCACTTACTTAGGTTAGTTTTATCTGTGCTGTGCTTTTTAATGGCGACTGTTGCAAGGCAACTGTGTCTGTGCTGCTGTTCAACTCATGCCCAGCTATAACATACATTGCACATTTATCAGTGGTTTCAATATACTTATGCACAGCTACCCCTACAAGGAGACATTTTTGCTTTTCTTCCTGTACACCTTCCAGAAATGCTGTGAATCTGTCAAGTATTGATTTGTGTTTGTGACTATAAAGCATCTTTGAGCATGCATATCTTCAAAATAAATACAGCAGTTGGGGTTTCAGAATTGTTTTGCCCTTCACCTTTATTATGGATCTGGAGTGTATTGAGCAGGGTGGAAGAAATCCCTGGCTGTAGCTGAGGAGAGAGGAATATAAAGACATCTTTGTACTTCTGTTATTTTGAAGCCATACTGCATCTAGGCTTCTGGCACAAGTGTGCCATGCTTAGCCTGTGACTCCCCAGGCTACTAACACAGCCAAGACTGGTTATGTGTCTGCACCCTCCAGGGGATATTTCTGCTTTGTTCTTTATTATGCTCCTCATAGAAGTTCTACCTCTTTTGCAAAGACAGCTCAAATAAACTTATACACGTAAGGAAGACTGTCATAGTTACTGAGCCCAGTGTACACACAGTTATTATCAAATAGAAAAAACATTTGATGACGTCACTTATTCATTTGATTATATAGTGTGAAAAATATTTTGGAGCTAGCTGTAAATCTGTGTCCATACAAGCTATTATTTAAATATTCAGGTGTTTATTTCCTAATCTCAAAAGCAAGTTCAGGCGTGCTACTTGAGTTTTTTGAATGTTATTTATCTTGTTTCATGAGATGACCAATAGAAATG
Organism: Hylia prasina; assembly: GCA_013397195.1. Classification (NCBI taxonomy): domain Eukaryota; kingdom Metazoa; phylum Chordata; class Aves; order Passeriformes; family Sylviidae; genus Hylia; species Hylia prasina. Next base: position 52,120 of record VYXD01002501.1, read on the forward strand.
AAATAAAGAGTAGAAATCCACTAGTATTCTTCAATAGATAAAACATATTTTTGTGGTTCAGAATGTAAGTTTTAGAACATTGTGATGTGAAAAAATGGATCAATATAGATTTTTAAAGTAATAGAATGAAGAAAAAAATTTCTTTTAGAATTTTCATTTCATTTTATTAATTCATAAGCAACTTAACTTGAATTTTTTCTTCCTGTTATATTAATGCTAGAGGTAATTGTTGCTGAGCAAATCAGGACAAAAAGGAGATCATTGTGGATATTTTGCTTATTGAAAAACAAAACCACAACCTTTTTGTATATATATAAACATATATATATAAAATAAGTATATATATATAAAAATATCTACTGCGGCACCAATCTTCAAATCCTAATTATTACCAGTTTCAGAGGATGTAGCTTCATGAAACTGCACAGTAGATTAATTCTGTAGGTTCACAAATATGAATAAGGGTATCACCATATGATCAAATCCAGCTCAATGAGTTTATCTTTTTCCTTTTACAAAGATGAGTTCCTACAAAACAAAGAATTTTACCACACATTTAGAGTGCAAAATTATACTCTGAAATTAAAGCCTTTAACGCATGTCTATTTCTCTTTCAGTTTTTGAGCAGGAAAATGATCCATAAATAGATTTACAGAAACTGAGCACGTAGTATTTTACATCATAAATTTCAAGTGATTATACTTGAGAATAGGTTTTGGACAAACTACTGCTATTTTACACAAGTTTGCCAATGGTATATATTTGTAGTCATGAAGAAGCTCTTTTGTGTTTTGGAAAAAAAAAAGAAAAACAAGACAAACCCTGTTTACTTAATTTCTGCATGTTCTTTGAGCAGAGGAATTAGAGAATCCTGATACTCTGAGACCTCTTTTAAGCATCCACAACAAGGCAGAATAAGGACTATATATGCATGCCCATTCAGTCTACCAAATATGTAGAACTGTTTTACACAGGGCTATGAAGAATATATAGTAATTTTGCAGCCTACTTTCACAGAATTTACCTTTGGAATAACAGATTTAGGTGGTATTTCCTTCATTGCCAAACTTTACCAATACAGATCTTAATATGTAAATAATTTTGATATGTATTCTATGAAATAATGATGTGTTATTAGCCCTAGTGCACCTAATCATCTTGATAGTGTGTTTCTATCTATCCTTATATTTTGTCTTGTAATGATTGCACTAAACCATTTAAATGTTTCTCAGATTGTTAACAGGGCTTTAAGTATTCAAAAGGGTCTGTAATTATCTTTTAAAGGACCTTCATTACTTTCATGGTGATGAATGTTTAGATCTGAGACATCTCTTTACCTCAGCAGGGTTTTTGTTTTCTTAATATCACCTTAGATATCTTTTTTGGTATTTAACACTATTGTGTCTCTTGCCACCCTAGTGGCTGCTTATCTCTGTATTTCATGGTTAGTTACCTCTGTGTTCTGTGTTTTATATTGCATATATTTCTGAAGTAGACCAGAGACTTGATCTTATAATGGTAAATTCATTACCAAACCCAGCAGGGCCAGGATAGAGGACAAGGAGGTAGAAGAGATAGAGAGAAAGCTAGTGGTGAAGCGAGAACTTAAACAAAAAGAAAGGCCAAAGTCAGAGAATATGAATAAAGGAAAAACAACAAGGAATGCTCTAGACTGTAACATCTGCTTTTTTGAAAAGTGAAAGGGGTTAGGATATATCTGTACAATAAATTAGCTTATTCTTTGTAATCAGCATAAAGGTAACATTGCTACCTTGTTTTGCTACCTTGCACATGTTTTGTTTTGTAGTTTTGCTTCATGGCTTTTTGTTTGTGTTTGTTTTGCCTTCTGCATTCTGTTGCTCAGCTTCTCTTTCCCAGACTCAAAGTCACAAGCTAGCAGTCTGTAAGAGTCTGTAAGTCTAAGAGAAAGTCGGAAAAGAAAACCAAGCAAGCTATGGCTTTGCCCCCTGCAGGTTTTGATTGCTTCAGAACTTCAATCAAAATGCCGGTTAATGTATTTTACAATCCCTCCTCTTCTGCTGCTCTTCCCATTTTCACTCAGGAGCAATTTATCAAAAGAACATCTTCTATAAAGAAACCAAGTGTCAATTTTGACTGCCAATACGTGAAAACTGAGAATATAAGTGAAGGGTCTTAAAGTAAGTGCCCCTTACTGTTTCAGTTATGAAAACATACTTGCAGAAGACATAGGAATTGCAGGAATAATACCTGTGTCTCTGAGACTCTTCCCCATAGGCACCCTTCAGCAGGTTATCATTTGTGGCAAAAAGTTGTATGGGAAATGAAGGCAATGGCTGAGACTCAAGGGTTAGACTCTAGATCATATCAAGTATTTGGAACTCCTTGAAGATAAAAGCAAAGAAAATCAGTGCATGCCATACATAGTGTTGCATCAGGCCCAGAATCCAATTTCTTCTTGCTTCCTCCAAGTAATGACTCATTTCTATCATAATCAAATGGACATAATTATGTCTCATTTGGCTATTCTGTATGTGACATTTCCACTAATGCAGGTTTGCAATTAAAAGCAAACCTGCTTTTTAAAAGAGTATGTTGCCTTCACAGCCATCTCCTATTTTTTTAATATAATAAATATCATAATATGAATTTTGATGTCAAATATCATGAAGTAATTTTCAGCAGGAATTTGGGGTTGGACTAAAGGACATTCAAAAGTTCTGTTTCAACTCAAACTATTCTGAGTTGAATATTCGCTGTCTACAGCCCATGTTCACTATTTCTATGAAATATGTGTATACCAGTCACCGGTATAAGAAATGCAGAAAAGTTTATAAGTCTAGCCAGAATGTATTTCTTCCTGTTGAACCATGCTGGATAGTGGATTTTGATATCTACTAATAAGAACAGAACTTTACTCTTGCTGTTAAATGAAATGGTGTCAAGTCAGTGGTGTTTATTTTTGTTTTGCTTAATTTTTTTCTGAAAATTCCAACATCGTTTCCAAGTCTCAGAATTATTTTCACAAGACTTAGAAACTAGGTCAGTTAACGATGATAGGTGTCAACAAAGGAGCACATTCTGTGCCTAATTTTAAGCATTTTTCTTCCAAACGGCCACAGAGAACATGAAGTCTGAAAAACACCTAAGAAGTACAAAATGTTAACTAAAAATACTAAACATGAAGGTGGTTTTTCTTGTTTGTTTGTTCTAACTTGAAAGTCTGTATTTTTATGCTGCAGGGGCACAAATCAAAATGTTCAAGAAAGACAATCTGTTTATCAAACCTAGCTAGATCACAAAAGACTTGTTTAATTTTATGTCTTTCCTCCAGAGATTTTTGTCTTTATAAAAAAGAGTAAAAAAATCCCATCTCTGGTATTTCTTCTGATATGCTATGATGCCATGTCCACCAATCTTTCATAGAACTGCTGTCCTAGGGGATAAAAAGCTTTTCTCTGTCATTTGTCACCTGACAGGGTACTCTTTAACTGCAGGGTACTGTCTTCTAACTCTACAGGATTATGCCTTGACTGTAATGCTATCTCCAAGGCAGAAAACTGAGCACACCCGCACTGCAATCTGGATGACTCCAGCAAAAAAGAAGTTTCACAGTGTGAAAAAGAGTATAAACTGGAAGAAAACAAACCCTGCTTAGGACTTCCAAAACCAAGGTATCGGATGCTTGTTGTGATGCCTGAAATTCAAATTAAGTACCCTTTTGAAAAGTTAGCAGAAGTCTCTGGGAAGATGAAGAATATGTAGAACTGCATTTCCACAGTTTAAGCAAAGAGTTAAACACAGATCACTGACCAGATAATTCTCCCATTGTTGGGCAATCACATAAAAACAGGCACATCATTTTTACAGCAAGTATTTTCTGAATAACTGGAGACTGTATTCAGAAACTAGAAAAGTCCACATCCAAGCTGGAGTAGAGGGCACAAAAACTGTACAGAACAGACCAGGCACTGCCAGTGGTGGATGGCTCTTAGACAAGGACCTTTATCTTGCAGCATTTTAAGTGACACTTCCAGCAGTGAGTGACCACTGCTTTATAAATTTATGGTCACAATCTATCTACAAAGTCAGGATATGCTTACATGAATTCAGTGTGTTATTTACTCTCTGGGCATAATTTGCTGCCTTCACTTTGTGAATATTTTTTTCTACAGAGGGCTATGTATGTTTGAATTAATGATGACAGGATGATTCAAAAATATAAGAATTATTTCCTTATTTCTGGAAACAAAGCTTCTGAAGGCTTTCTTACACTTTTGCTCCAAAAATTTTCATCTCCCCAAAACTGTTTTAGTTATTTTTTTCTGCCCTTTAATTAGTACTAAGGGATAATGTCATTTGGATAGTTACTAGAGATTAAAAAAATTGTTAAAAGTCAGAAAATAAAAAAAGATGTCATAGAGAAAACAGGTTCTTAAAAAAAATAAGGTCTTTTTTGTTGTTTTGGGTTTTTTTAAAATTTAAGAGTAAAGAAGTGTAGCTAGAATTTTTCAGTAATATACTGTTAATTTGTTTAATTTATTAGAATATTAGGCATTCTGAAAGTGTTAAACTGGGAAAACAATGTATTTTGTCACCTAAGGATTACTGTCACAATAATGTCACTCTTCTGTGAAAGGGATAATCAAACTTTATACATTGTGCTACTTTTGTAAAATGGCTTTTTTGCTTCAAGAGCAAAATTACTGCTCTGGAATAAGAAATTAAACTTTCGTGAAATGTTTCTTTAATGGGACATTCTCATCTTCACATTATTATACTCATGCATGCATCTTAGCAGTAGTTAGGATAACATTGCTAGTACTGAACCATAATCACAAAAAACCTGATGAACTCTCAAGAGCTGAGGCTCTGTTTAAATCCACTGTAGCCTGTGCTGTACAAATGAGTGCAGCAACTATTGACACTGGTAATGCTAAAACAAAGAGAAATTTTCACCTACGAGTTTCATGAAGTTCCACAGAGGAGCACTGATACATGGAAAGCTTGTTTCCAAGCTTAGAGTTTTCCTACTAGGTACAAAGTTTTCTGTTTCCTGTGGATGAATTTACAAAATCTGCTTCAGCTTCTGGTTGTTCCAGATACCTTTTCTATATACCTCTTTGTATCTTGGTCCTTAACCTTCTGCAATTTATCACGGACATTTATTCCTTCCCCACTTCTCTTTTTATCCAACCTGTGTTGGAGAATAGGCTTTGCTTATAGTAATCTCAGACATCGCTATCTCTGAACTCATTGCACTGCACTTCCTGGCCCTCTGACTTCCTGAGTAATCTCATACATCTGGTCCCTTACAGCTTTTTGAGAGTTAAAATTTCTTAAAGCCTCTACAGACTCAAATTTGATACAGAGAATGAGATAGAACAAGAGACGTATCTTTGGCTGTGGATGTCTGTGGCTGACAGAAACAGAAGATAAAAGGAACTGTTTTGTGAAACAGATAATACAAAACCCGTGCTTTCAAATTTGACAATTCTCATATCAGAGGAGTTATCCTTATAGATTTAAATTCAAGCAAGAGAAAGAAATGGTGTTATATAGTCCTTTCAGATATTTCTGTTTTGTGCACGTTTGGAACATAATTCTTCTTACATTCTGGCAATGGTTGTTTCTAGGAAAAGATACACTGGTTACATTAGGCATCATGATACAAATATCAATTTTGTTCATATTTAATTTGTAACATTGCATTTTTTTGCATTTTCCTTTTTTTTTATTCATATCCCACATAACAGTTGCCTGCATGTTTTATTTCAAGATATTAAGAGTAATTGTGCTTTCGATACAGATTGATTATACAGAAAATGACAGTAAATAAGTAGAACAGACCATGTGACAGAGGAGACAATTTTTTTAAAATGGTGCCAGTCCTGTTGCTCAGTAATCGCTCAGTAAAGGTAAGCAGCTCTTCTTCACTCTGGCAACCTGTCCTGAGTGAATTGCCTTAAGGATCAAAACAGAGACCAAAGCTTTTTACTATCTTAATATGAGATCTGGATCATGGGATCAAGTCTACCTTGATGAAGTTTGGTGCTGCTACAAAATTGAGTGGGTAAGTGAATATTTCAGCACCTGCAGGGGCACCTGAATAGGCTGAAGTGGACTAACAAGAACCTTACGAAGTTCAACAAGGGCAAGTAGAGGGTCTGGCACCTCGGAAAATATAATCCACAAGCCCAGCACAGGCTGGGATATACCCAGCTGGACAACAGCTCTGTGGAAAGGGACCTGAATGACCTGGTTGACAACGAGCTTAATATGAGTGAAGAGTGTGTTGCTCTGGTAAAGAAACCCAATGGGATGCTGGTCTGCATCAGCAGCAGAGATAAAGAAGGTATAGCCATGCTCAGACCATAACTGAAATATTGTTTTCAATTTTGATCTCTGCTATACAAAGGAGATAGGAACAGGCTGGAGAGATTCCCTGCAAAGGTCACAAAGATGACTAAAAGACTGGGAAACTTGCCATGTGGGGAAAGACTGAGAGGACTGGATTTGTTCAGCCTTGAGAAAAGAGGATTCAGGGGAAAGCTTATCATCATGTTCCAGTATTTAAAAGGGTGATTACACAGAAGACAGAGAATCCCTTTTTCACAAGAAATCACACAGAAGAACCAAAGGGTAATAGGTACAAATTAAACATGGAAAGCTTCTGATTAGAAATAATAGAAAAATATTTTACAGTGAGAACAGAGAATCATTCCCAATACTGGACACCTTTGAGATTCAGCTGGGAGGGTGCTGGGCCATGTAGTCTAAATTATGCTTTTTCCAGGAAAGGCTGGAGTAGAAGAACCTTGAGCTCCTCTCCCAGCCTAGTATTCTGGTGTTCTATAAATCAATTGTATTCTATCCACATTCCCTTTCAATCTCAATTACTTACCAGCCTTCCTTCCCCAGGAGGCCTGTACTCTTCTTCTACAGTAGAATGTAAGAACAACATTATACAACCATGATTTTTCTGCGTTGTCAGCCAGTCTTTCCTTGAAGAATTGGAGCCACCTGTGAATCTGAACTACCAGCTCTGAAAGTTCACCTACATTAGATGGTTCAAAGTTGTTGTGTTCAAATTACTTGAAAAGATTCTAGATGGGACTTAAATTAAAATGAGACAGCATGAATACTACCTGCTAGCTCCTTTCTTTACTTCTCAAGCTATAATTTTTCTAATAATTATTTTACCTAAAATTTTACATAAGCCTTTCTGTACTTAGCTTTTGATTTTAATAGTGTTTTATCAGATTAAATTGTTTGATTCTTAAAACAAATATAATTTGTTGTATTAATAACCTAGTAGAGGTCTCAGCAAACACCGCCATGAAAATGATATATTGATGATAAACATGCAAAACGTGATAATGTTTTGCAGTCATATCATCTAAGTCTGGAGTAAACCTACTTCTGGAAATCAATTATGTGTATTTTTACATCTAATAGGGTAATACACTTTCTATGGTATCCTCAAAATATATGCTTTAAAAATATTTTGATCTAAAAACTCTATTGAAAAAGGATTTACCTATATATGATGTCATATATACAGTAAATGTATTAATTTATTTTTTAATAAATGAGAAGAATTTTACATTTTTCCACCTTTGCAGTCTCATTTGCAGAGTTTTGCTCTCTTTTTTGGTGGGTTTTTTGTTTTGTTAGGTTTTTTTTGTTGTTGGTTTGTTGGTTGTTGGGGGTTTTTTGTTGCTTGGTTGGTTTTTAGGTTTTGGGGTTTTTACAGCTCTTCTGTTGCTTTTCCATGTGATAGTCCTATTGCATGTATTACTACACTATTTACTGAGCTTAATTCCCTTGAAGATAATTCTGAAACACGGGAGAGAACCACAAAAGTAATAAAGAAAAAATAGCAACTTCTCTAACTGTCCATTGTAACAAACCAATGGGAAGGACCTGTAGGAAAGAGTAAAGTAAACATATTAAGAAAACTGGACATAAAACACAGTTTGGGGCTTCTTAAGGTGTGACTTTTCAAAGAGGTTGCTTCATGAGACACAATTTTTTATCGTAAGTACTGTGACCCATAAATATGAGGCAACTTCTTATACACATATATATTGGGATAAATTAATCCTCTTATCAGTTTATCCAATTTTTTATAACTATGGCTAAAATACAGCAAATATAAAAGAAAACCCAAAACAATATATATCTATTTTCCTACAAAAAAGGGATAATTTTTTCTGAAAGATGCATTACAAAATTTAATTATATTTGACATTTAAGTGGTTTCATTAGTGCATTATCCATGCACTTCATAATTAACAAAATTTTCTTTTTATATACATTGCAGATATGAGAAAATACCAGTTTTCTGTGTATTTAAAAAGGGGAGGGAACAAGGAAAGGCATAGGGCCCAATTCCACAGAAGACATAATATGAATATTAACAAACCTGGAACCTTACCCGGAGAATTGTTTCTTCATTCTGCATAGAGCAGACACTTCTCAGAAGACAGACCATGATCCTTGAGGGGCGTTGAGATGTGTTCTCCTGACTCCTAGGCTGTAATATCATATTTGCTTGCTTGTTCTTTTTTTCTCATTTTTTATGGGCCAGGGAATCTTAAACTACTTTTTTGACAATAGAATAGCTTCAGAAAATGGGAAAGACTGCCTTCTACTATTGAAAATCTATAGTCTAAGAAGCTGAGAGACATGGCTTCAATTTCTCTTGAGGTTGTGTGGTGTTTGCCACACATGGGGCAATATTTAGGTCATTGTGAAATAGGATAGATAGAATGTCACAACAGCTGGATGTTTTTGCTAGTAATATATTAAATAATTAAATTCATTTTATATTCACCAGACAGTGGCTATAACTGCCCTGTGAAAGATGCACAGCAGGGTGAATGCTGTAATTATGGAGGTCAGCCATGTTTGAGAATGGTTTGCTGCTCAGCACAGGAAGACAGATGAAGTTTGGTGATATCAGGACTAATAGATGGCTCTGCAATTTGGGATGGAACACCTAACTCATAAGCTTTTGCTGCCTTTCTTTTGATTTTGCCCTAAAAGGCTCAGACTTATTCAGAAAAACTGTGCCAACAAAGAATTCTCAATAGCCTGAATTAGATTAGCACCAAAATTACTGGCTTATGCTTCCTCTGTTAATAAAGATGACTGAAATTTTCAAGGTAACTAAATTCCAAAGGCTGAGAAATCACATATAAACCAAATATCAAGATGAAGTTAGTTATTTTCAATTATCAAAATACCAAGGATACATTGACTCAATATCCAAGACAACTAATAATTACATGTCATATGTGGTAACAGAAATAAAATCACAGGCACCTGTTCTGAAGATGTTAATCTAGGTATAAAAGATTATGCTTTTTATTATTACTCTGCTTTCAGTCTGTTTTCTCCTTTAATAAAACTCCCATTGTTAGCTTTGTGACTGAGACTGGAATATTGGAAATATAGTCCTGTGCACAAACATAAGCGAGACAGTTTTGTATTGTTTTTGTTGTTTGCAAGTATTCTAAAGTTCTGGCAAGTAAACTGCATGAGGTAAAAATGAATACATCCTTGAAATATGACTTCATTGGAAATTTTGAAACCAGTTTCATATAAAGGTGTCATTAGTTATCAACTAGCTCTTTTCTATCTACATATTAAATGCAAAGAGTAAGTATTATTCAGATGAAGTTATAGATCAGTTAAATATCATTATTCTGTCCTCAATATAAAGTCCCAGGTTTTAACTATCTGCTTCCCATACAGGTTATATAAGAAATAAATAGCTAATTATCATTTGTATTCAGATTGTGCATGATGAAGTTGCATTCTAAAAGACAGCAAAGCCAGTGGAATACTTAATTTGTTTCTTCCCTATTATTAAAGCATGAAATAGCAAAAGAGAACAACTATAAAACATATTGAACATGACATATATGAGATTAATGTCTGATCATGCACAACATACAAATGAATAAGCAGATTTGTCAGTATACAACATTGGAACTTTTTAACCAAGGACTTTATAAAAGTAAAAAGCCATATCCTTTCATAATCTCTGTATCAGATTTTCAACATAGTGACTTGTAATACACTAAGTATGCATTTAAATTTTTTAAAGAGGTTTCAGAAGAAAGGAAAGAAGTTTTGAGGTGAAAAAAGTCCATATCAGCAGTATAGATATAGACTTTCACTGTTGTTGCTTTTACTATATATAAGAAAACAGGCCTGGGGATTAAAGAGAGTATAGAACCTCTTTCTGTAAATTTTCATTAAAGTTGGAGAGTTTCTACAGAAGACAGCAACAGATGTGTTCTGTAGAGCCTCTGGAGATGTAAAGTTAGGAGTAAATAGGAATAAACCTAAAAGTTCTGTCTTTTTTTTTCGGTATTTCTTAGGTTTTTAATCTCAGAAATACATGTCCAGTCTTTGCCAATGTGTGTTTCTGAGATTATGATAAATAGGAACAAAACTGTACCTGATTGTTTTGGCTGACTGTAGCCAATTTTGTAGCACCCTTGCATGTCTCTCCAGCATGACATAATTAATGTTTATGCTTGTTGGTCTGTCTGTTGCTTGCTTACTTTTTTCTACATTTCCATAAAATCTGTGTATTTCCTAACTCTGTTTAGTTTTTAACTGCACTGGCAGTATTGCTGATATCGACAGGGGCACACAAAGCTCAATCAAGGTTATATTACAGACAAATTGTTCCCTTCTATGGGAAAAGCACAGAGAAAGATCAATATTAAACCTTGGTTTGTGGAAAACCCAGGACATTATCTACTGTTTCAGGAGGGATAAATGGGAGAATGGAAGGCCTAAAGAACATAAGCTTCCCTGTAATTGCATCAAGTGTGAGGATCTGATGGGAATCTTGATTCCGAATGCAAAGATACCAATGCTTAGCCTCTGTAGTACTCCTTTCAAGACATTCCTCTGCTTTGCAAAGTATAAGGTTTAGAGGATGCTCTGCTGCTTTCAGGTTGAGTATTAGTTCTTGCTTCAAAACACACCAGTTGGGACTCAGGTGTTAACGTTGTTTTAAGCAAACTGCAGTGGCAGCATGGCATGAGAAATTTTTTTATAAAGAGAGGTGCTGCCTTCAGAATGAGGAGAAAGGTGAATGTGCAGAGGGTAAGTATTGAACACAAGAGCAAACAGGACAATACTACGTGGCACTGTGTATTAAAAGTATTGGCAGCTTTCTTTTGTTAGTTTTTTTCCCAATCTTGTGTGAAAAGTATTCCTGGCAAAAAGGATGGAGTAAAACCCGGGAAAAGCTAGGTGCCTCTGAGTCATTTGCATCTTGCCTGTCATCCCAGGACTTCAAGATGTTGTAATCTCATGAGATTTCCCTTGAGATCAAACACAGAAAAACATAATTCCCAAGGATTTCTCATTCTCAGACAAGAGCTGGTCTGGGGTCTTAATGCATTATTCAGCAAAAAAGGCAGTGTAAATGAGTGAGTGACTTTGTCCAGTCAAGTCTGTAATAATAAAAAAAGAACAAGAAAATATTTTTTCTTTCAGTTTTATATAAAAGAGCATGTCAGACAAGACACTTGCTCATTTTACATTCAGAATGAAACTGCCTTTGCAAGAGCTTGATTGTTCACTGATGTGGATGGGGAGAACTACTCATGTGGTTGCTAATCTTTCTTTCACTGCTCATATCCCAAATGTCTCTCCCTCAGTCTGTTTCACAATGGAATAAAGAAAAGTCTACTTACCTGAAACACACCTCCAAAGTGAGCTTACACCTTGATGAGAAAATGATCATATTTACCAGCTAGGCACTGGTACATTAAGAGTTGCTCATTGTATCATGTGATGTTTATATTACTAATATATATATATATGTATAAAAATATTCAGGCTGGATACTTTGCATATAATCCCCATAGGCATAAAACAAAGGAATGGGAAGTAAAGAGTAAAATGATTTTCCCTTTTCTGATGCTTGCAAAATACTATCTAAACAGGAGGAAAAAAAGGAATTAAATAATTTCCCTTCAGAGAATTGTGTGTATGTTTCAATGAATTGAACAATGTCAACAACTGTTAACCTGCAGTATGTAGAGTCTGACCCTGGTTTGTAAAATGCAGTCCAGATCAATGAAACATTGGCTATTTGCAGCTTACTCTTAGTGCTGACAATGCAGGTGAGACCTGCCCATTCAATTCAGATAGTCACATTTTTGAAAAAGCTGAGTACTGTATTTTTGATCTTGTTCAACTTGCAGAAACCTGTTTACCACCTTCTTTTGCATTATCTCTCTGTTACACATTGCTTCAACAAAGCATCAGATTTGTATCCTAATTCTGTTGTCAAATGAACAATTTCACACAAATTAAGATACAGAAGACATATTATATGCCTTTTTCTCCTAGAATGGTGGAAATAAGGCTTGCATAAGTTACATCTTCTGTTGTATAACAACTGAATACTTGACTGCTTTCCACTGAATTGACAGATTTTGAACACGAAATAATTATATATAACTAAAGTCTTATAGTGTTGATTTTTATACAGTCCAAAAAAAGTTACATAAACAACTTATTCATGTTTACCTTCCTAATAGTCCTTCTTCAAGGAGAGTATATTCCTACTTCAAGGAGACTTGCAATTTGCATAGAGAAATAAACCCAGGCTCATTATGGAATCATAGTTTCATGACTTTGGCAATGAAATCTAGGCTTGATAAAGAAAGAAATGCAGGAAATATCTTAAACAGAGAAATACAGAGCTGAGCTTCACTTTTCATACATCGGGTAGACAGACATAACGGAGCTCCAGGTAGGATGATTTGTAGTCTTATTTGCACCTGTGTATGTAGCTGTATCCTTGAGCATGATTATAGCAAGCAACTTCACAGCAAGCAGCTTCACCTGAGTTTCAGGTGCCTGAAATCTCTAGATTTCAGCCAGGCAACTAAGCTGCCTATGTGATGCCCAGGGAATGCTAGTTGAGAGTGAGAATTATACCAAGCCAGGCAGTCACTGAGCAGTGATCTAAGTTAGTCTTCATAAAGCACTAAAGAAAATAATCTTAATTCTCTGTTTCTGATGAAGGAATCTACATCAAATAGAAGTCACAGCCCACAGTCTTCAAGATTTACTTGACTCCCTTGGCAAAGGAAGCAAAAGTTATACCAATATTTAAAAAGATTTGCAGAACACCTGGGGTTTTGTGTCCCAATCCAAGGCATGGATCTTGGGTTCTTGGCTCTTCACCACTCCTGAAGGTTTTCAAATTCATGTTTCTAAACACTGGTACACAGCATGGGTCAGGGAGTCTCTCGATCCCTTGTTCATTTACGCTCAGACCCTTTGGCTCCCACTCCATTCCCAGCTCAGCTACCTTCCTTGTGCAGGTTACCATTGATCTTTATATTTTTTTACAGCTCAAGCTTAGCTTATATTCATTTCAGAGTCGGCTGATTCAGCTAGGATCTTGTGCTTCAACTAAACTAACTTACAGCTGGTGTCATCAATATCAGCCTCAGATAACACATATATTTTAGTATTGCAAATTCTCTAAATTTTCTTTGGGAAGGTCATCTGTGTGATACCTTTCCTACACTGAGTTCATTTTCCTAAAAAATCTCCCAAATTATAAGCCCCACAAGCATGTTCCTGTTATTTGCACTGTAGCCATGAATGAATATATTAAGCAAAGCTTATATATAAATGACCCTTTTTTCCACCTTCCTTTATTGCCTTTCCTTCTGATTCATTGCACATATGCTTTGCTACCGTCCATCTTTTTTACATTATCAAAGAAACATCATAACACTATCATATTCATATGCATCCAATGTCAAGAATTTATATTCTTCCTTTAGGAAGGAATCAGATATCAAAGAGAACTATGAGCTTTGTGTACTATCATCTGCCTTTGATAAATCCATATTATATTTTATGCCTTCACTGTGCCTTTCTAATCTCCATGCCTTTAGATATTCTATCCTTCAAGACATGGTCTAATTTGGAACAAAATCACCAAAGCACCTTAGCATCAAGTCCTTCAATACTGTTTTCTTGCTTCCTTTTATTATTCACACATTTATTTCTTCAAATTACGTTGTATAACATCTTTTTAAAAAATACCCATGTAACATATGAGACATTAAAAATGCTTACTAAATACTGTTGTTGTTTTATTATTATTGTTGTTATTACTGTTACTATTACAATTCTTCTTATTGTCACTATTAAATATTTAATATTTAGAAAAATGTTTGAGGCCAGCTTTGTTTAATGCCTTCATCAATGGCCTGGATGGGGAAAGGAATGCATCCTTTGTAAGTTCGCAAATGATACCAAGTTGGGCAGGAGTCTTGATCTGCTGGGTGTGGGAATGCCCTGCAGAGGATGCAGGCAGGCTAGATCAATGGAATGAAGACAGCAACATGAGGTTCAACAAGGTGAAGTGATGTGTCTTGCACTTGGATCACACAAACCCCAGCAGTGCTACAGGCTGAGGGCAGAATGGCTGGAAAGCTGCCTGGCAGGAGAGAACCTGGGGGTGCTGGTCAACAGCAACTGAACATGAGCCAGCTGTGCCCAAGTGTCCAGAAATGCCAAGGGCATCCTGGCCTGTATCAGCAACAGTGTGGCCAGCAGAACCAGGATAGTGATTGTCCCCCTGTACACAGCACTGGGGAGCCCACACCTCGAATTCCCTGTTCAGTTCTTGGCCCCTTGATCCAACATGACATTGAAGTGCTAGAGCGTGTAGAGAGAAGGGCAACAGAGCTGGGAAGGATCTGGAGTACAGGTCCTGTGAAGAGTGGCTGAGGGCACTGGGGGTGTTTAGCCTGGAGAAAAGGAGGCTCAGGGTATACCTTATCATTCTCTACAACTCCCTGAAAGGAGGGTGCAGCCAGGCTGGGTTTGGTCTCTTTTCCAACCAGAGAAGGCAACCAGTACCAAGAAAAAAGGAAATGCCCTCAAATTGTGTCAGGGGGAATTAGATTGGGTATTAAGAATAATTTCTTGACTGAAAGAGTGGTCAGGCATTGTAAAAGACTTCCTAGGATATGATAGAGTGACCATACTTCAAAGAATTTAGGGAGCATGTGGATGAGCCACTTTTAGACATGATTTAATAGCATAGATGTCAGTGCTGAGGTAATGGTTGGACACGATCATCTTCGAGGTCTTTTTCTACCTTAAAGATTCTATGATTCTGTGTATAAGTTCATTTTCCAGTATCCTGTATTTATTTCCTGCGTTGGGAGCCACAACACACAGAGTGTTTGTGATGGAAATAATAAAAATCTTGACTGTGAAATGAGAAGATTCACAAGGGCTAAAAGGAAGCATTTTCACAAACCCTGAAAAAAAGTTGTCCCCAGGATTTTCACAGCACCCTTTCAGGTGAAAAACCTGAATGGTAAGACAGCAGCAACAAAAGAACTCACTGTGTAGCCACACATTTGTTACAACCTTCCAACACACAACAGTGTTAAAGGCATGAATTCTTCTGTAGATGCATGGAGCCATGTCTGCTCTGGTTTGTCATAGGTTTTAAATGCTTAATGAAGTCATTAGTGTAGGCGTAATAAGAAGTAAAATAAGCCATACACAGATGACTTCCATCCCCTCCCCTTCTAACAGATACAGCCTGAAAGGAAATATGTAGCTTTGCAATAAGACTAGCAACCTGTGCTATCCTGACCCTATTGGAAAATACAAACCAAAGCAAAAACAAAAAAACCCCAAAACATTGTTAAGACTAGTAGTTATGTTACCCTTATTTCTGAAAATCAATTTTTACTCTATATCATACCTACTAGATAGAGATCTATGATTAAAAAATACATGTAGCAGTATAATGTAGATATAAATTTTATTTTTTCTTTTAAAATGGCTTAAAAACATTACAAATATCATTATTAGTGTACCTGGCATTATATGGTTATGTTCATTTATTTTTGATTTGTATTTGTCTTTGAGCATTTCTGCTCTCTGCAGTCTCTGCAGACAGTTACAGCAGCGTTTTTCTGCAGGGTTGGGAATAGTACTGGGAAGCAGATTTTACATGATCATGAATGAATTCGATTGCATTAAAAAGATACATTCTCTAGCTGTATTATACGACTAGATGCTGTAAAGAGAAATCTGTAATACCAAAACAACTGCAGCAGGTGGCACTAGAAGGAGGGTTAACCAAGGCCGTGACGCAGACAAGGGGACCAAGAAAACTAAATAGGAAAAGACGAACATAAACGTTTGAAATTTTTATCTTTCTTTCTAGTCTCATGACAAAGAGTTGCAGTGTCACTGCTAGTTGGGTAGTAAATGTGGGCTTGATGGACCTGAATTAGTGAAAGGTGAGGTGAAGAAGGTAGTAAGTGAATAGCTAATTTCCAATTTTGTTGATGTCTTTGAATGAGGAATTTACTGGGAAGGAATAAAACAAATATCCTCAGTCAGCCTGTAGGGATGCTGTTGACTTTTCATATTTCTATTTTTGTGCTTTGCAAGCAAATTATTATTTTGTTGTTATTAAATAATGTGTAGTGAATAAATGTGATACACTGAAAACAATTGTCCTGTTGTAAAGTGGATTTTGTACCAGAAGCAGAAGAAAGTGCTTATAACTCTCTTTTTTAAAATTTGTTTACAATTAATAAGCAGATCACAATAGTACCAGGAGTATGGTTAGCATGTGTTTGGAAGTGTTTCTTCTTTATAGACAAAAAGTCACAGTGTAAATAATTTTAAAGAGGAATAATTTCTATTAGTTTTTGTCTGTTAAGAAAAAGGACTCCACTACAAGGTCCTTCATTTGTAAATGAAGGCTGGCAATAACCAGATCAACTAATTCAAGTTTTGAACAACTAAATTTTGCAGATGTTTTAGGTGTAAGGATTGATTTGTAGCAAGACACAATTGTTCTGAGGAACTTGCAGTTTTTATAAAGAATATATATATGAAGAGCAACTGGGAAGGATCCTCTATCAAATCAAGTGATCATAATGTTACATTTCAAAGGCAAATAAAATGAATAAGTTTTTTGGTGTTTGGGGGAAATTTCAAAAGGAAGATATGAGAAGAAAAACAAAACACTGGAAGAGTGGGGGAAATTTAAAAATTACAATAGGTAAAGAGGCTTGTAAGAAACAGAAAGACTTGTCTGGGTTCCACAAAGAGGAGCTCAGGAGTTTGGGAAAAGTCTGGACACTGTATGGAAGAGAAATGGCAAATGAGACACTGGCATATAGAGATAAGATTATGTGAGCAGAAATATTTCATGGATGCAGGAGGAAGATATGATGCAGAAGCAAAGAGGAGGTTGCAATATTCTGTGTGAGTCAAGCTATGCTATTTTTTGCGCTTTACCCATGCCAGATACCATAGATTCATCCCTGGATAAATAGATGACTATCTTAATATTCTAGATATATACGGCATAGATTTCTGTGATTCTGTCTGTCCAAACAGAAACATACGTACATATTTTAGAATACCATTTTATTCAGAGCCTGGCTTTTCCATAATTATAAAAGCACATTATATCCATGTGTATATTTGCATGCAATTCAGTCCAAAAATAAGCCGAAAAGCCTATGACCTTTGTCTGTTAGATGTTCCTTTTTGGTGACTGTAAGCTATTTTATAAGGCAAATATTTACCCACAATGGCATTGGCCTTTTTACTGAATTTGCATTACATTACCAGAATAATAATTCTTCCTGTTTCCAAGCCCTGGGGATCTTAGAGCTAATCCTAAAGAACATCACTACATTGAAAGTCCTTGCCAAGATTTTATGTGATATTTGTCCTATTTTTAAGCAGGAAATTTTGTCTAGCTGCAGAGTCAGGGACCATCTCATGGGATATTCTTTAGAGATGGGATGCAGTACACGGAACATTTTTATGCTCATATTAATTTAGTTAGAAGGTCAATATTAACTCAAGGAACTATATAGCAAAGAAATCCAGCTTCTGGACAAGTGGCTCTGTGGTTGCACTAAACTCTGGAAACAGAACGTAGAATTTAAAGAATGATTTAGGAGAGCTAGAAGGCAGGTTATGATTCACATAATCTTTAATACAGTTTCTCCATGCATTTTCATTCAAATAAAGATGACATGGAGAAGTGGAAGGCCAGCTGCATAATACATTGTTAACTCAACTTGAACCTTTCTACCCAATATAGCAACTCAGAAATAGACCATTTTTTCCTTAATCCTGCTGATTTGCTATTTTTAAAAGAATGTAACAAAACCCTGCATTAACCACCTTTCAAACTTTTTATTTTTAGTTATTTTGGCTGAGCTGAAATACATTTTTGCAATACCTAACACAGTCTGCCTAAGGTAGTATGAAACCAGAACACATATTACTATTACTTCTGTAGATGAATAAGAGCATCCTTAAAGGGGTGAGGAAGCCGATTTAAATAATCAACAAAAATTCAGAATCTTCAGGAGCTAAATTCGCATTTCATGTCTAATCCACAGTTACTCTCGACACCAAACAGCTTTACATGGCAATTTGCAGAAAATTCTATAGTCTCAGCAACATGGAAGAGGGACAGTCAGCAACATTGTACCTGTACCTGTGATACAGCAGTATCACTCAGGATGGAAAATCCTGTAGGATTATATAGGAGCTGCCAGATAATTCACAGGAAGTAGAAAGACAAAGTTTGGACCACTGGGCAGAATATTCAAGTGCTATGTCTGCTTGTTATACACCTCACAGTCACAAGGCACACAGTTTTGCTGTGTATTGTCATAGCAATTCCTGCCAAAACACAGACAGTTCAAACAGTGTAAATACTGCAGAAGCAGCAGTGACGGGGCCACAGATGTGGTCTTTTAATGAAGGACCTTTAATCCTTTTATCTTCATTAATGTCATAAGTTTGCTAGCATGTAGTTAAAATTTCTCACATTTGAGAAATAATGTCTCTAGAGTTAGCATAGACAGTAATTCAGGCTGTTTTGCAAGAAAAAAAATATACAGCAACAAAAAAACCCAACAACAACAAGAAAAAAACCCAAACCAAATTCACACACTTTTAGGACATAGTTTGAACATAATGACTTAAAATTCCGGTGAAGCTTTTTCTGAAATGAAGCCCAGGCAGAAGCAATAGGACAGTTTTAAGAGCGCTTGTGAAAGTATAAAAAGCAAAATGTTCAATGTGTTGTTTGGGGGCTAAAGTAGTTCGGGAAAGCCAGGTGCAATCATATGTTTATACTATGTTTAGGTGTTTACTCTTAGGAGCTGAGAAGGTAATTCTTTAATGCCAGCATTAACAGCGATAAAGCCCTCTAGGGACAGTGGTGGTGCCTTTTTCTGAGGGGCGGTCAATCACTCGCTTCTCAAGTAAAGGCAGGCTGCTCGCTATACTCGCAGGCTTAGGTTCTCTGCTAGAGGCAAATCGCTTTGCTTTAAGAGAGCAGAACTTACAACGCTTTTGCAGCTGAAAGTGTAAAAAATAATAAAAATAAAACGCGCCGGCTGCCGGCAGCAGCGGCGTGCCAGCCCGCTCCCGCCGCAGCCCCCAGCGCCTCTGTGGCAGCGCGCGGGAGAGCCTCGCTCCTGCTCCTCGGGGCGTGCTGCTGCGAGAGTGAGAAGCAGATCCGGAGGTGTGCGTGCGTGTGCCAGGAGATGCGGAGTGCGTTTGGCTGAGGTGTCTGGCCCCTGGGAAGCTCTGCGAGAAGAGGCGGAGAGAGGCGGTGGGAAAGAGGCAGGAGCAGAACTGAAGTACAGCGCAGCTGTTTCCGAATACTCTGGTTCTTTTGGGCGCCTCAATGAATGTGAACATGGATTCTGTCACTGAAATCTTCTTGAAGCTGCTCTTTCTGCTCTCTGTTCATCACCAGCATATGGCAGTGGCAGGGAATAAATGTAAGTACCGAATGTGATTTGAAACTCAATCCAGAGTGTGCTGAAAACTTCTGAGATATTTTCTTTGCATTTAGAATAAATTCAATTTTTGAGAAAAACATTTATGCTTTGGGATCATGACAGCAAGCTGCTAGCCTGAAAATGTTCTGAAACTCCTCTATAGATTTTTGTCATGAGTCTGTGTACCGAATGTTTATAAAGCTTACTGTATGAGTATCTGAAAGCAGTATTTTGCTAAGAGATGCATTTCAGCCGTGTTTTCATTTTTGTTTTCTCTTTTGAAGTGCAGTATTTTCCAAAGAATTGTGTCTTACATAGAAATTACTGGGAGACTTCTATTGTGCAACGTTTCCATTGTGTACTGGGTTTTAGCATTTGAAAATTTTGAAAGCTGGTATCTGCATATCCTGGATTAAACTGGCACTCAACTTTAATGGCAATCACAGTGCAGTTCAAAAGCAGTAGAAATGTTACAAGGAAAAATGTGGATGGCAAGACTTTAAGGTCTCTGCATTGATAGCTTAGGGATTATTGTTGTTGCATGACTACAGAAGAGAATGCTAGCAGTTACAATAGAAAGTTGTTTTTTTTTAAAAATGAGTTAGCCAGTAGAGTGGTATCACAAAATAAAGATTGTGACTGCAGTTTTAAGGACAATCTGCTCTCTAGGAGGCAAATCATAGATAAATAGATAGATACACACACACATATATATATGTATCTGAAAATCTCTGTTTCCAGTGTTGAATTGGGCTAATTATCTTTAAATTAAAAAAGAAAAAAACTTATTAAGAAATTAATTTTCAGGGCTTTTATAATTCAGTAATAGAACTGAGTTATTCTTGTTCCATTTGATTCAGCTTCAACAAGCTGAAGGATTTCATTTTGTGTTCTATGGCAGTGCAGTAGCCTAAATGCCAGATGCTCATAACCTGAACAGAACCTATTTTCTCCCCTTCCTGTTAAGGCACTGGCTGTGCATCACAGGCACGGGAAGGGCTGAAGTAATGCTTCTGTGGGAAGAAAGTGCATGCCAAAGCAATGAGGAATGTTCAGGAATAACCTTACAGCCCAGTGGCAGGGGACAGCTCCCTGGAAACATTTGAGCAATGGCAGAGAAGTTTGAAGTGCTCAATGGGTCTATAGCCTAGGGTTTTGCATATGGATTGTTTGTAAACGAAACATGCTCCCATGAGCCAGACGTTCACATTGCAGCACCAAAATGATCTTGTGCTGTCATTCGGTAATGATATCTCATTTGATACTCAAGTGAATAGTGTAGCCCTAAACATGAATACCAAGTTCCTCTTGTTAAACACCCTGCTGCAATCCAGTCACAGCTTTAATTCTCTTCATCATTCTGCATTGTACAGTTTATGAATACATCCATTTTCACAAGACCATGATAATTGAATTGCACATTAATAGCATTTGGCACTATGCACGAAACTAAATCAGTTGCTTACAGGGAGGCATATTAAAACCATTGCAAAAAAGACTTGCATCACACAGCCGAGCAGTAAAGCACTAGAGGTCACTCTTACAATTTAGGAAGCAAGGTTTGAGGAAGAGGCTCAGGCTTCTTTCCAATATAGAATTCTGAAGGATAAAACAAGTCAAGTATAAAATACATTTACTACTGGCTTTCTCAGATACATCTCAAAAACAGGGGAAAATCCTTTGTCAAATGATTGAATTGAATCAACAGATTTTTTCATGTATATGCTACTATTTATAAATGCAAAATATTTTTATTTAGGGATAAATTCTAACCATTATGTCAAAGCACTCATCTGAATTGAAAATACAAGAACTCTGCCCATGCTACAGGCAAGATATTATTATGGGAAGAATAAATTAAATTATTTAAATTAAACGATGAACAATAACCTATGGAGAGAGAACTTGGCCAGCCTATTGTTCATTTTCAATATCTAATCTGGGAAAAAAGTCCCTCTCTATATTGTTTTGGGAGTGAAAATTTCTGTAGGAGAGGTAGCCTGTTTTAGAAGTGACAGTTTACATCTGAAGTATTGTGGTATGAATTTTGTTAGTGTGTTACAGTTCAAAAATTACTCTACAAGAAGAGGGTTTTTTATAATTACTGATTATGGCAGATCCATGCAGGAGCCATTATTTACCTACTTGAACTTACTTTACTCTTTTCTTCTTGCGATGTTAACCAGGAATTGAAATCCTTTTCAGTACATGCTTCTACTATTCACATTAATGTACTTAAACACATTTACAAAACCAGGTAAAGTTTGATTTTCTTGAATGAATTTTGATGGCTAGATTTTTCAGTGGGATGCCAGTCATCAAAGACAATAGGATGGTTTTTTATTTTTTCCTCCATACTAATATATTTTTCTTCTTTTAATTGTACGGTTCTTTCTGTAGTATTAGATCCTGAACACTTAAGTTTTACTTTGCCTTTAAGGCCAGTAAGAAAAGACAAAAGTAAAGACATTTTAATGCCATCTTTAAGTGTCATTGGTAATATTATTAAGTCAGTTGTCCAAAGAAACTTTCTTAGATCAAAAATTGATATGTTCAAATTATTTCTGTCTTAAAGAAAGACAATATTCCTCTTTTGAGTAAAAAGATTTTGAAGTTCTTAGGTTGTCAGGAGCTAACAGACCTTATCATATAAAATATGAAATTTTATTCCTAGGGTCTTATTTTGTGGTTCGTTTGTATCCCCTGAAAATTAACACTGAAACTTCCAACCACTGGTGCTGAAATTTCGAATATTTTAAAAGTTCTGTAGTAGTACTGCTTAGAGCTTTCCTATACTTTCTTCCTCCCAAAGAATTGCACTTCCAGTGTATTTGAAAGAAGTCTGAAGTGCACAGCCTCTAGTAAGTAATTGTATAAGGTCAAGTGTGAGTTTTAAATGAAAGATTAAAGCAAGTACCACTGGAAGTTTTTTCCACTGGAGCTATGAGACATTTTTATTTTATTGGTAACTGTCTCTGCTGTTGTAAATCAACAAGTTACTAAATCATCACTTAAGAACCTGCTAGAAATTGGTACTCCAGTAGGTGCAGGATTTTCTTTTAAAACTCTCTAAAACTGAAGTGTTGCAGAAAACGTAATTAAACCCTCTATACACATCAAGTCAGCTGTGACTAAAAATTATTAAGGGAAATTGTTACAGTGAATAGAAATAAAGAGGAATTGGGGAGTTTCCATGCAAATTCTCACTTCTGCACAGTTCTCTGTGTTAAAATTACTCAGTTTTACAGAAGCTTTTATGAATTCGGATTTTCACATGTGTATTATGGTCATCACAATTTCTGTAAATGCAAAAATGTTTATTATTTTTATTACTACTGCTGCTGCTGCTGCTACTACTACTACTACTACTACTCTGATTGCCATTGATTTTATTTTATATTACAGGAATTTCTCATTAATGCTAGATTAGAGGACCTCTCTAAAGCTGACAGAGAATGACTATTAATGAAACTGAAGTTTTCAAATAGAGGACTGAATGAACGCATACCTTGATTATACCATCAGATGCAAGTCACTGTACAAGTATTATCCCCTGGGAAGGGATTACTTGCTACAAGGAAAACATATATTAATTTTGAAATTAAAACCATTTTGATATTAATCATTGGTGCCAAACAGTTCCGTAGACTAACTGACAATTTTATGGAATTGCATTAAAATATACTAAAGTGCTGTTTATCAAAGCCAATTTATTTCAAAATGTAATTCTTTTATTGTTACTTTGTGGTTGATGTGAACTGTAGGGGAGGAGAAAGTAGTCACTTCCTTAATTTGCTTTTAGCCTCATTAATATTTATTTTCTGTTTATTATCATCTATCTCTGCTGTGAGAGAGCAATGGAGACCTCATCAGAGATCAGGCCATCTCTTGGCAATTATTTACATGAATAAAACATTACAGACATGTCTGGTATATTTGGCATGTTGTTTGTACAGTAACATCAAAAACTTATATCAACATCAAATCTAAACTAATACCAGAAAAAAAAAAAAACCCTATCAATTTTTTTTTTCGGACTTTAAAGGCTTAAAATTCACAGAAAACCCTTGGGTTGATTACACTGAATATAATCAAGAATTCACATCCCATTGCTCTAGGCTTTAAAATTCCCATTAATACACTTGTCCCTGAGCCCAGTCAGCAGGATGGATGGAGCAGACTTGCTCATGATTGGAGGACTCATGATTGGAGGAAAGTGAGACACAAGTAATGACATTCTCAAAGTATGACAGAATCAAACAGAAGAAGAAAATTCAGTAAGTTATATGTTAATTATTTATTATAGTTGCTGTGTAGGTTAGGTATTTTGATTACATGCCAGTCAGAAGTTCCAGAGGAAGGGCTAACTTCTTCATGTCTTCATAAATGTTCAGTCTTGGCCATTCTGCTTTCTTCCTTTCCTACATAAGAGTATGTAAGTCTACATGTATGTTCATTCACAAGAAAGACAACTTTTGACTAAGACAATTTGCCAAAGTCTCACAAAATAATGCATGCTTCTATCGTTGTATATGAGGTACAAAGCTCAAGTTTAATATTCTTTCCAGACATTTCTCTGTTGCATTAGGAAAAAAAAAAAAAAAAAACCAAAACAAAAAATAGTTTGTGATCTATTTATAGGTCTGTGGTTTTTTAACCCCAGCCATCAACCAAGCCCAACATAGCCACTCAGTGCTTCTCCCACCAGCAGGTAAAGATGAGGAAGGATAAAACAAAACTTGTGGATTGAGAAAAGTTGACCTTGATGATCCTCGTAGGTCTTTTCCAACTCAGAATATTCTGAAATTCTGTAATTCTGTGCATAGAAAAAGCAGAAGTCACATACACAAACAAAGTAAAACAGGGAATGCTTCCACCACTTCCCATGGGCAGGTAGGCGTTCAGCTATCTCCAGGAGAGCAGGNAAAACCAGCACAATATCTCATATGATATACCTGGCAGCACTCTGTCTACTGATTCATCTTCCGAAAACACTTCAACAATCTCACCTTCTAACAAGTTTAGCTGAGAAAAAATAGGCCAAATATTCCCCCCCATCTCTGGGTTCTCAACTCTGCTACCTCTCCATTCCAAACAAGCAAATCAAAGAACAATTGAATAGTCAAGAAGCATTAAATCTTTCAAATACTTATTTTCTTTCCCCCCTCAAAAAGCCTGGGCATTGGTGCTGCTTGTAGATCTGAGAGTTTAGTGTGCTGTGTCACACAGGATTGTGGGAAAGTTAGAACTGCTTCTCAGTACTTTTAATGTTTAATGTTAGCTGCTCTCAACTAACAAGGTGATAACAGGGGTGGGAGCTGTTAGAGCCATTACTAATTCAAAGGTGATTCAAAGCTTTCCTTCCTAGAACACTCCAGGCAATTTTTCAAAAATGGTGAAGAAATAACAAGTACTAAAATTAATCATATCTCTGTCTGTCACTGAACCCAGAAGTACACATTATCTTTAAGATGTTTCTAAAGTGAAAAGTTAAAATCTGCTTTCCCTTCTGAGTTTCCACTTGTTTTTTGAAAAGGGATGGAAAAGAAAATAGTGAAAAGATCGTTTATGATGAGTTTCTGTACAATTGCTTGTATTTTGCACTGTTAACTGTTTTGGTAAATTGATCTGGTAGTTCTTAAATATAAAATTTCTTTGTAACTTGTAATTTGGGCAGTCAGGGCCCATGTGTGACTTCTAGATTAAAAATTGAAGAACAGATGTCTTTCTCAGTATACTGATATATGTTAGATAAATATCATTGTAATAAGGGCTGTCTTTCTAAATTTGAGAAATAACATAAAACATGTAGGGAAAAAACAGCATGCTATAAAGATGAAAATGTTTTGCTCTACTTATTTGTAAAAAATGATGCATCTTTACTGTTAGGGTTTAACCAACTGTGGTTTACTGAAATTTTACTTCAGCAATATTTTATATCTATGTATTTTATCATTCTTACTTATATGTCATGTGTTTGTATTTTATATATGTGCAAGTATACAGGCTAATGTTATACTCTATAGAATATCTGTGAAACACAGTGGAGGATTGTGTCCAATTATTTTGCTTTTGAGAAGAAAGTTTTGAGTGTTTACTACAAATTGGTATGCTATTTTTAGTAACCAACATATTGTGTGGACCTGAGGTAAAAAATATACTGTCTGTAGTCTACTTAATGAGCATTTTTAGTGCAATAATTTAAAAAGTGATTGAAATTGTGGAACTTCATTTTAAGTTGATTAAAATTAGGAACAACAGAATTATTATTTATATATCATACTCAATAAACGAATGAAGAAAACTGCCTCTGTGGCTTTAAGTCTCAAAGGATCGAGAAAAAATATGGTTAGAAAATCTATCCAGCTGGGTAGCAGGTCTAATAACTTTTCATTAAGTAGGTCTTGTTATTTAGTTGTGCTCAAGAATAAGTTATTGCTTGTTACTTGCTCTTTGAATGCCTGTTTGTTTCTATAATATTATTTTAAAAATTAAAATATTTGCATGTGAGGTCTTGAGGGAAAAGTAGATTAGAAAGAGCATGTTGGAATATTTGAATTAATTTTTATTATTTTATCATTCTTTTTTCAGCCAATATCTGAAGAAGTTCTTGCACTTTTTCAGGTGTTTCTCTGTCCTCTTCTAAATCTAAGTAGAAAGTGTTTTTCAAAATCTTAGCTGTTTTTAGAAATACAATTTTATAAATTTTTATTCTGATTATGTTTAATATTTGCTACAAGAAACTCCTGTCTCTATTTGCTTGACCTGTTCAGAGCTATTTGTGAAAGAATACCTTTATGGAAAATTCTAAAAAACAGAAGAAAAGTCTCATTAAATATGTGGTTAAATAGGGCACAAAAAAATATCATTACTCAGATGCCATATAACCTAATAAACCTCACCTGGAGAGAAAACAGAATACGTTGTTATTAAAGAAGGCCTGGAGCAGAGGTTTTGAACAAGACAGCAAGAATAAATCCTTTTGAGGGGAACATGCACTGTAAAAGTGATGTTCTAGACAAACTGAGTTGCGTACAGGGAGCCTGAAACACTGGTTTAGTTCACCTGCAGCATTCTGCTGAATCCCGAGTTATATTAGACTGGATGTGCTCAATATGGATGTTCTATAATTATCTGAAAATTTTGAGGGGAGGGGTAGAGTTGGTTCCTTCAGGATTACTAATTGTGATAGAGGTGAGATGATGTTTACTGTTATGGAGTACTAATAAGGAAATACCAATTTGAAGCTCAAAGACTTTTGGAATTAAAAATAAAATTATAGCTAAGTGGGAGATGGGAGAATTTCATTGTTCTGTTTATTTGCAAATATGACTTACTTTTGTCTTCTGCGAGACTAACTTCTGTCTTCTGCGAGACAGGAAGATTGGGATTTATCCGTCTGAAATTAAAAATCTGAAACTTAGATATTTGCATCTGAACTAGCTAAGTCCGTTTCTAGTCATATGAAAGAGAAAAATATATCTTACTTGAAGAAGTCCTGATGAATATTGAAGGAAGAAATCACATGCAAAGGCAATTTGCAGTCTAAAAAGTGCCATTTGGTTCACTGATTATGACTTAGTCTAAGTAACTAGGTCATCTGTGTGCTTTGTAGACATCTACACTAGATGAGATGGGTTCCAGTTCTGTCAAAATATCCTACTGTAAATAAGTGTTGGAAAAAATATACCAAGCTATATTGATTATCTTGTACAGTAATCACCTGTACAAATTATACTACCTGGCAACTCATTCATATTTGCTGTTAAAGACTCCCTGAGTCTCCCTTTTCTGTTTTTGCTAACAAAGGTTTTCCTTGATTTCCCAGGGGTTAAGGCTGCTGCTATCACTAGTACTAGACAAAATATAGCAACTAAGTGAGGAGCTGGAAATGTCCTACCAATGAGACTGTCTTTCATTCCTGAAAGTGTGAAATAGATATTTTGACCATACACAATATTCTGGTAAAGTGCAATCTCATTAAATTAAATAAGCTGAAACTGACTGTTCTATCCACCTGAGACAATCTGATCTTCCACCCCTTTGATAAGCCATGATTAAAGCTCCATTTTAACCCCAGTCTTGTCAAAACCTGTGGGGTATTTTTTTTTTTTTTTTAAGGAAAGGATAGAGTGAGAGAGGATCTATTATGAAAAAAACCCCCACGTTTATTTTCATAAAACATTAATAAAATGAAAAAAAAAATCCTGGTACTTTTATGGTTACATTAAAGCCTTTCTACCATCCAGACTGTTATTTAGATTAGGAGGACTTTTTAGGCTTCAAGCCAGTAAACTGTGACTCTCACTGTAATTTCCGATCAATGACTGGAAGCCTATCTGCTATGCAGTAGTCTAGTTTGAAATAGTTTTGTAATCATAGTGAGATTTACTTATCATTCTTTTTTAGAAGAATAAGCAATCTTCAGTAATTGGGTTGTTTTTGATTTTTTTGGGGGGGTGTCGTTTTTGTTTCAATTAAAAATAGCACTGAATCTTGTTGTCCTTTTTCTTTATAACTAAAGCTCCTAGGGAAATCAATGGGAGCTTTGCCTAAATAAAAAATGAACAAAAGCTTTAAAAAGAACGAGCTGAATATTCATTCAACAGTGATATGCTGCATAGTTTGAATATAACTGATCTCTTTATTTCCTTTCTAAGTACCAGTCCTTTCGCTATGCCTTGTTTGGACGACTGCGTTATACACAACTGTGTAACAAACAAGAATTACTCATTTGTCCCGCTTGACAAAAAATAAATATGAGAAGAAAAAGACATTTAGAATTTTAGCTAGTTCCTGTGGTTGGGGAATTTTTATGCCTGTAGCAAAAAAACTACTGCTGTTTTTCTGAGCCCATGGTAACTTTTTTAAAAAAACTATCAAGATGATTGATTTTAATTTTCAAGGGTGAAATAGCCCTTAAAACTAAATTCTTTCAGGACTATCTCGATGCAATGGAGCACATTGACGATTGCTGAGCTGTGCCCTGCAATTGATAAAGTATGTTGCAGTAAACTCTTAGTTTTATCAGCCTGAGTGTGGAAGTTTTAGGGCTGTTTTTCAGTTGCACCATGCCAGCGGGCTCTGAAGCTCCACAATACTCATCAGAGATTACATTTCTGTCCTCAAGCAAAGTCTGTTTTGGAGACTCCTTTTCCAAAGAGTCGATGTCCTCCAGTAATTAAGACTGAGAACGAACCAAACTCTTGGAGAAAAGAGGGATTATCCCAAAACTTGTTTGCAAATATTAACCCATAATTTTACTCCTAACATACTCTTACATAAAACATATTTGTAAACATATATGTACGTCACTGAATATGTTTTTCTCCCTGCAAAACAGGACAAACAGAACCATGGTGCTTTGTAATCTCATTTCCTGGTGTACTTCTGGATGATCTAGAGAGCAGTGGTTAGCCTGGAACAAGAAAAGACTACGACAAGGTTTTTCTCAGGGCACAGTTCTGTAAAAATGTTATTTGGATGTCAAGTAAAATAAAACACAAAAGGAATTCAGTGATAGATCAATCAGCTACCAAATCTTTGTTAAGTTTTGATAGATCCACTGTTACTGTAAGAGACTATCAATGTGCTTTTATAGCTGGGTAAAATTTGCAGTGCATATGACAATAATTAAGTGTAAAACTCTCACCTAGACACAGGTGACGGTCAAATGTAGCTATAGCATTGTACTAAAGAATCCTTTCAGTTATGATTGGAAATGTGTAAGGTTTTTTTATGGAATATCACTTTAGCATCTATTCCTTGTATATTGTTGATGTGTTTGGAGTATGATAACTTCTTTCTTCTTTTTCATTTTTCTTTCGCAAGGGCTCAAGACCCCCCATCTCTACTCAACATGTTTTGACTTTTGTGAACATTTCCCCATAGGTCATACTTATGCTGCATAGCTGTGTTCTGATGCATTCTCCATGGACAGAAAAATAAAGACTTTAGGAGGTAGAGACTGGGGGAAAGGAAACTTGGTGTGTAAGTGACCATATGTACATTTCTGTGCTGTCTGCAATGAAGTGTTGTTATTTTCGAACCCTTTGCAAATTGTCTACATCTCTTTGCCAGTTTGATCTTTGTAGCCCAGAAATGGCAGATATCCAGTCAGACTGCTCCAAATTTAGAGTGATGGGTGAGTGATGGATTCACAGTTATGCAGACCTTTATCTCTGTTATACTTATGAAACTGCAGTAGAAAATGAGCTTTTTTCATCATCTTGTGTCATGTTGGGGCAGGGTGGTAGGGTGGGTAGAGGCTGGGAATCTACCACAGCAGATAAGTCTTTTCATCTTGTATCTCTGCAGTGACTACGTTGAAATTTGACAATATTCTGCTTCTTGGGAAGGATGGTAGTATATTCTCTGTGGATATTCTACGCAAGTACAGGTTGAGAAATTCTAACAGAGAATTCTCTGATCTAACTCTCACTTCTAGTAAAGTGTGCATGTGTGATGGAGGTACCGAAGAGAGTGGTCTCTGTTTTGATCATTCTAATATATTTTTGTAATGTCTCAGTGGAAGTGTTTCTAAGATAATGCCGCAGGTGTTGAAAACCTATGTTGAGTAGAATCAAATTATGTCAAGTTTCAGTGCATGGTTGTGCATACTTGAATATTAGACATTTACAGATATTATTACAAAAACTACCTGTGCTATGAATATGATGTTCATATTTACATGTTAGCTTTTATATATCTCCTCATCTTGTTGAGTGCTTTCATGCCGTCTCAATATTTTTTTTAATGAAATCTTTCACACCTGAATTTTTGTTCATATGTTATAATTTACTGATTGCGTAGATATTTAATTATTTATGTTATTTCTGTGTCTTTAATTGATGTAGAAGGACATTCGGAAAATAACATGCCATACTGGACATGTGTCCTTTTCTCAGTAATTAACAAGTAAATGTAATTAACCTTTAACCTGGAAGACCCGCACGCAAGAGAATTTTTAAATGTTTCTGTCATCCTTCCTACTGTGCTTCTTGCCAGTAAAGAGCTATGTGTAGGAAAAAATGGTGATGAAAACAGTGTTTCTCTGACTTTGGAACCCCACTGCTAAAAATATGTTAGAACCACTTTTGCAGTAATGGACAATTTCAGTCAGAACATCAAGTATTGTTTGGTACAAAATATTTTTTTCAGACTAGAACATTCTAAAATATTGGATGTCACTTAAACTGTAATTTTTTATAAAACATAAGCAGGTAAATAGGTGGTAAATAGCAGTGGGTGGTAATCACTCAGTGTATTACCTTCTTGGATTGTAAGTACTGGTCTATTTTATAGTATCTTTTAATATCTGCCTAAAAATATTTGACAGATAGTATCCTGCTCTACTTAAATTTATTCTAAGCAAATAATTAAATGTGATTTTTCCGGCAATTAATCTAACATCACTGAGAGAAGAAATACTATGGTAGAGCAATATTACCGGTATAAGAATTTGGAATTTTATGAAGGAGGAATTGTATTATTCCTTCAGACTAAACAGAAATTTTATTTTCAAAGCCTAACTACAGGACTCAGAAGAAAAGAAAACATTTTTTGAAATAGTAAACGATCTTCTGCAAACAAGTCTGCACAGATGCCTCTTGACAGATGCTTTCTAACCACTTGGCCAAGTACCAGCCCTGTGAGTGGTCACACCTCACCCCACCCTTGATTCCAGGCCTCCTCCCAGTTTTCCCAAATGTTGGCCCAGGAACCTTGCTGGTATTCCTGGATTACTACAAGTACGGTGTCATGTATTTGGCAATCTTGCTCCTAGACTGTTTAATCCCTTCTAAGACTTTTTTTCCCTCTGTACAAAATTACTCCTCAAATCACAAATTATCTACTGATAACCAGTTAGAATTTGACTTCCCACTTTTGTACCTGTGTAGCTTTGTAGGTGTAGTTGAGAAGTCTGATTTTATGGCACAAAGGTTAAAATACAATTTGTACACAACTTA
Organism: Hylia prasina; assembly: GCA_013397195.1. NCBI lineage: Eukaryota > Metazoa > Chordata > Aves > Passeriformes > Sylviidae > Hylia > Hylia prasina. Next base: position 83,939 of record VYXD01002501.1, read on the forward strand.
CATATAATACTATGTTTGAAGATGAAGAATGTGGACAGGAGCAAACCACAAATGTCCATGTCTTAGTTTACTGTGTTTTCAAAGAATATTAAAATTGAAGAATGATGCCTGACCCAGATTTTTTTAGGAGTCAAAAATTCATTCATTTACTCTAGAAATATTTGCACTTCTAAGTAGGATTTTTGGGTTTTAATTTTTTGTGTGTGTGTGTCGGGGGGCGTTGTTTTAAAATTGACTCAGTTTTAGGTTTCTTTACAATGGTGTAGTTTGCTGTAGTATGAAATAATATTATATGATCAGTCAAAACAAAGGTTCGTGGAACCAGACTGTAAGGGACACTCGTATTTCATAAACTCCCTCAACTCCCTCCTGCAGGCATCGGAAATTCGGATGTTTGATTGTTTCTTTTACTGCGGCTTCATTTGTTTTCCTGGCAAGTTTTCTAAGAGTTGGAATTATCTCTATTTCTGACACATGATTTGGCTGCCATGATAGGCCTTGGCCACTCTGCTCATTACTGTGCAGTTTTCACAGGGATATGAGTAGATGGATCCTTCGAACTTGGAAATGCATATATTTGCAGCAACAATTCATAAAAAAAAGAAGAGCCTAATAGTCACTAAACCTGTGTACTGCTGATAGCCCGTCTGTAACCCACCATCTGTGTGTTAGCAAATAGGTTTACTCACAACTGTTGGTTGTGTATGTCAGCACTGCACGCACAGTGTAACTACCTTGTGTAGTTTTCTCATGGCTTCTGATATTTTACACCCTCTGTGTAACCAACTCCAGTATTCAGACACTTGCACAATATGAAGTCTTTGCGATGACTTTTTAAAGAATTAATCTTTCTAATTGTGGAAGAAAATAAAACAACTTAATGAGTTATCTCAGCAAAGGCGTGACGTATCTGCGGCTGAAGGACTTTGAGTCTGAATCCCATTTCTGGGCTCCTAGTCTGTCCTTGTCTAAGGAAAGATTTCCAGCAGGAACCTAGCTGGCATCAGCACCTGTAAAAGAGCAAGAATTTATTGCCTGATTTTTTCCTTGTTTTGAATCTCGCAATGATTATGCATCTTAGCTATTTTTGGTTTTGATTTGAGAATTGGTTTTATTGTTGGGAAAATTCAGGTAACATTGATTGTATTGTCCAGTAACTCAAAAACTGGGGAAAAGAAAACCACAAAAACAGCAAACCTCTAAGAAAGAACTTTTCATCATTTAATTGTCAGGAATTAAACTTCATAATAGTTTTATATGTGATATCAATGAATTCTAGGGTGGAAAAAATTGCACTTGTAACTCTACTCACAAATCTATATGTAAATAATTACTTCACAAATCAGTGGAGTTTTTTGTTATTATTTTTATAAACGTGACTTTAAAATTTCTTCTAATGAAGTTGCTAACATCCATCAGCTTTTTTTTAAGTGCGTCACTGCAGAGCTCTCTGACTTTTATTTTGTGGTCAGTTTTAACACAGTTTTCTTGTTGATGCTTATGTGTTTATATTCACACTTGTGAATATAACACAGGACACAAGCGATTGAATTGCAGACACTGATACACACCCTGCCTAAGGATGATCAGGAAAATATCTATTGTTGCTCTTCAGAGTAAGTTTCAGAGTTAGTTCTGATATGCATTCACAGTAAAAATACAAATGCCAAACATCCCGCACAAACATTTGCTGTGCTTTTTTAGGTGTGTCATTCACAGCTTCTGTGTGTTGAGCTGATACCTGTAAGAAGGAATGCTTCTGAAGCAGTGAGCTTCACTTCAATATATCTTTTTCTGTCACTGGTAGAAGTTTTAAGTATTTTATGCAACACTATTGAACTAAGTGAAAACTCTGGTTTATGTCAAAAGAGGAGGAAAACAACTATGACCTCCTCTAGATATGTATGTCTTTGATAACGCTGTATTCATTCAGGCCCCTCAAAACAGCTGCTTTCCTCACTACTCCACCTGCCCCTGCTGTAAGTTTAAATTATTGATCTAACGGTAAGAAATATTTAGTTTAATACTTTAATTAGGCACTATCCTGAAGAGAAAATGGATAGATAATACTTTAATAATTAGAGTAGGAACATTCTGTGCGATAAGATGAGGGTTTTTGTTTTTAAATTGTAGACAAATTCATTAAGCAATAATGAAAAACAGTGTTTTTCTAGGCATTCTGCTATGTTATTAGATCACTCAATTTTTTTTTCTCTTAAGTTGAATCACATTTCTTTAAGCAGACAAACAAGATAAGACTGGTTGCTCAGCAGAGTCTTTTTGTCTCCACAGTGATTATTTCAGCTGTGTATAGAAATGTTAGAAGGCAGTGCTAAATAGAAATGTCCAGCAAGGGATTTCCTTTCCATGCATATACTGCCTTAATGAAGAGGGTGAAGAAAGACTTGAGAAACTAGGGCCAAGAGAAAAAATGAATTAATCCTGTCAAACAATATGTAGTCTTCAGAAAAAAAAGAACCGATAGTTCTTTTATCTACTGTATTTTTGAGATTCTAGTATTTGCCAAGAGATTAAGATACAATCTTCAGCCTGAAATGATCCTTTTATTTATAGTTTGAGAAAGCACAACAGTAGATATCTCATACAATTTTTTCACTACTAAAAATTAATATAATGATAAGAAAAGTGATAATTAAGCTAACAAAGCAGGCTAGTCCTATAGTCATGAAAGCAATTTTTTTTTCAAAATAAACTTTCTTCTAGGAAAAAGAGTTATTGGATTGCAAGATTTATTTTGCAAGTAAATTGAAAATTAAGTTATACCTCTAAGGCCTTATTAATTTTTTAAAACCAATTTTTAAAGTGGTATTTTTACAATGTTATTTTAACACAGTATTTCAGTTCTACTGAAATATGAGGGAGTGCAAGATCTTTTTCCTTTCTTATATTTCTATTTCTTCTTGAAAGATCTCATCATAATTTTGCAATGTTCTACTTCAGAAATAGGTTCAAAAGGCATATCCTTTTTCATTACCTGTGGTTTTCTTTATTTTATATTGGCAGCTTGAATAGCTTTACTTATATTATATCACATAAATATGATAGCATTAGCTATCGAAATAAAGCAGGAACTCCTAAGACTGACTGTTCAAGTGTTCCTCATTGGCCCTCAATTATAACGCACTTGTAAACTTTAAATAAACAGTGGGAATAAGATGTTGGTTTTCACTAAAATGTCAATTTTTAAAAATTTGGTTTATCTGTTTTTTAGGACTTGGGGGGTGTTAAGTCTTGGTTTCATCAGTATATTTAAATGCTTTATGGCATCGTTCAACTGAGAACAAGCAATCAGTAAAACGGGATTTTGTTTTCTATCCCACTACTGTATTCTTCCTTGTGAATGTGTAAGGAAAAATGTGAAAATGACTATTGATAAGGAACTTTTTACCTTTCTGTAAGTCTCTTAAGCCAGAGGAAACAAAATCTTAATTTCGTTTTGCCTTGTTTTGAAAGAAAGATTGTTGGCTAAGGAAAGCAGGAGCCTCCCTTGGAATGGAAAATGTAAACCCCTTCCCCCCAAATTATTATAATTTTTGAAATTAAGGGGCTCTCAGGCAAAGATATGAGAATAGGAATTAGTTCATTACTAGTGTGTATAATAAAACAAACAACAACTACAGCATCAACAACAAACAGCACCAGGAGCCCAGTGACCCCTTCTTGGCCTCAGGCACTTTCCCCTTCGGTGCAGTTCCAGTCACAGCCAGCAGGGGCGCTGGTGGCTCCCAGCAGGGAGATTCCCCCGGGGCTGCAGGGGCGCTGTGGGGCAAGCTCTGGGAGCGCACAGGAATGGTGGACAGGCCGAGATGGGGAGGGATGGAAGAGGTTTGGTTCACAAACCCCTGGGGCAGCTGATCCCAGTGCCCCAGCAGGANCACAAGTAGCAGCTCTGGGCTGGGCTCTGGCTGCAGCAATGGATTCTCTCCCCCAGGCAGCATCTCCGACCATCCTCCTCCAAAGCTGAGAGAGACAGAGAGCCAGCAGCTGCCATAGCCCCATCTTTTACCGGCCCAATTCCTGCTGTATCTCTGCCCCTCAGAGAGAAACTCCCAGATAAGAGAAGTGCAACCAGATATCCTCTTCGCCTGAGCATGGCCACTTCTTTTGTTTTTCCGAAGTACCCGAGTTGTTAGTGTTTCCTAGCAACTTATGGAAAAAAAAATCCATAAGTAAAGAGGAACAAAAGGAAAGACACCTAACCCCCATCAATTTTCTGCTCTGTTTTTCTTTCTTGTCTGTCCAGATGGTTGAGGGTTGTGGATTAGATGTTATCCATGAGGACTGGACTACAGTAAATTGTTTATATCTATATCTTTGGGGCTGGGACATGGATTTGTAATTATTCATGTTGAGACATCAATTGAATGTGATAGATTTTAAGCATCCACTTGCTTTTTTACAGTTGTTCACACTTGTAAGTAATTTTATGTCATTTGATGACTGACTAGTACATTTCAGTCGTGTATGTCTAATAAGCTTCAGACTTGAGCTGAAATTCTTGTTATTTTCTGTCAGGTACATGACCTTGTATTTTCTGATGCCAGACTTCATTCTCTGTTACACTGCAATCACCTAGCTCTTTTGAAATCTTGATTCTGCTCTGTATGGATGACACCTGATGGTACACAGAGATGAATTCATAAATATATCTGTAGTTTTTGTTTCATGGTCTTAATGAAATTAAGGAATTCCTTGATTCTGTAATCATTAAGTCACGAGTGGTTTGATTCTTCCCTTCTCCGTATGTCGTATTACCATTTTCCCGTTTTTATGCAGTAAGTGGTTCCTTTTCTCATGTACTCATGAATGACTAGCAATTTCCTATATAACAATAGATAAAATCAGCTACTACTTTTCCATCTAAAAATTGCCTGTCACAGAAAACCAGATTACTTTGACATGATCTACATGAGACGAACTTTGTTCCATTTGATCTAGTTTTTGATTTACCTTCATTTTCTCAAATATTCTTTCCTTTCAGAATTTTCCTAAATTCTCTCATATTATTGAAGTCAGATTTACAGATTTTTACTACCATTTCTGTACCCATTCTACCTTTCTGATCCTCTCCTTTCTGTATTTTTACTACACAAGGTTTTGCCCACTTAGTCAGTTCTAATTCACCCTATTAGATTAGTTTATGGTTTATTTGCATCTGTACTAACATGTATCTGGTTTAAAAAATTCAGAGACTTCTGAGCAGAGCTGGAATGTTATAATACACTACTGTTGACTTCTTGTTTTTCATTTGTTCACATTGTATTTCAGTGTCTTTAGTTATCAGTAACACTTCTAAAACAGTTTGAGAGAAATTTTTATATAACTTAGTAGCTAACATTATATTTATTGGGGAGGCAAGAAAATTTCATGTTTAAGCCTGGATGTTTTCATACTTCAAGAGGAAATGAGATGTGTGTAGTGGAAAGTACAATGTCTCATCGATAAACACAGACATTCTGTATTATTGGACATAACGATATGCAGACGCATGGGTATTAAAAGAGACACATGTACTCAGAACTAATTCTTAAATTTAATCATAAAATAAGATGGTAATAGCCAATAAATGGGTAAGTAATATGAGTATTGGAAATTTTTCTGGGATTATTGCTTCTAAAAATACTTTGCATGTACTTTATATTTGCTTTTTATTATATTATGAGGCAACAATCTAATTTAATTTTGTATTGTTGGCTTTTCTTTTGCTTTTCTTAATCTGATTAGATGAAGTTATGTATTTGAGCTGTTACAAGTGAATAAATGGTTTTCATTTAATAAAAATACCTAGTAAAATTTAGATGGTCACCAAAAAAAAAGCGGATCTAGTAGCAGTACGTACTGTTTAATCACCTAAATGTGTTGTGTGCAGTAGAAATGTTTTAATTGTGTAGTATGTTGTTTAAACACCTTTTTTAATGCTTAAAAAGATGTCTCCCTTTCAAGTTCCTGCATAGAAATTTTTAGATCCCTTTGATTTTGTGGTAAGTTTTATTAATTTACGTCACTCAGCTGATCAAGTATTTTCAAAATGTTTCATAGATCTCAAAAGATGTGAAACTTGATTCTAAGTATCTACATTTGTAGATCTTGAAATGACATTTGTAGATGTTGAAATAACATACATTAATAACTTTAAATAGTTAAAATAGTTGTATATAGATTTTTTTTAGATGAAGCGGGGAAAAAATATTGTTTGTTATTTGTCTGGAGTTAGAAAAAGTTTTTCAGCTTATATAAACTTAAAAGAAAATGATTAAATTGTGCTGCACTATAGCAGTAATGGACCACCATTTTGAATAAATACAAGCAGTTAAATGTAATGATGATTTTATGAAAATTACTTTGGCTCATTCCCAATTTTAGTTTACTTTCACCATGCAACAACTTGTAGCTGTTACATTAGACAATAATATAGTATTATATTAGTACCTCATTGACTTAAGATGGAAAAGAACAGCCAGTGGCTTATATTAAAATGTGTCTTTATATGACACTTAGTCCCTTAAGATAACTTATATAAGATATGCTTTCTTTGCTATTTATCCTACATAGTTTTGTTAATATCATCAGAGTGTATATTTATCTGCTTGACTTAAGATTTTGTTTGCTTGGTTTTTCATTAATCTAAAAAAAAGATTAGTATTCTATAGTAACATAGTGCCTTCTCAACCCTGAAAAAATACAGGAAAGAAAAAAGTAAACTTGATGACATTGCGTCTTGGTGATCTTTGCAAATTGATGATTGACTCGAGCTTTTATAAGCTTTCAGATTGTAAATATTTATGACTTTTATGAGGAGAAAACAACATTTTTCCTTCAACCTTAAAATGCCAAAACACCTAAAACCAATTTTGACCTGCTTTAGAGTAAGTTTCTGCAGAGTGCACTAAGTATTGACAATTATAAAAAAAATTGGGTCCCATATGTGTCTCTGTTTTGTCCGGGGCTTGTGTTTTTTTTTTGTTGTTGTTGTTTTCTTTGTTTGGTTTGTTGGGTTTTGTTTTTTGGGGAGTTTTTTGGGGTTTGTTTAGTTTTGTTTGTTTGTTGCCTTGTTTTTTAAATTTTATTTCCTGCAGGGTCACCATGAGCTCTCCTGCTAAAAGTCAAGATTCTTAGGACTGTGAGAGATGAGGAGTGTAAAGCTTATTCATAGGCAGTAAAAACTTTTGAAACCTCTCAATCTTTTCCAACTTTGGTTTTTCCCACCAGCATTTAAGACATCACCAGCACATTTCTTCTGTTGCCACACACACTGATTTTACATGACTGTGTGCCTGTGTGCACACATGCCCATGTGCACATAATACTATTGCCTAATGCACTGGAAAAGAGCCTCAGTTTTCTTTCTACTCTTTTAAGTTTTATTTCTCCCTCATATTAAAGCTTGAAATTTATAAGTAGAATGACAAACAAAAAGAAAAATTATCAGATCTGGCATGATCATAATAAAATCATTACACTTCTACAAACAAGAATTTTTGTAAGGGGAAGAGGTTGGCGGCAGCTGATTAAAGATTTTAGCCTTTCAAAAGGTGCAAATGTGTGCATCCAGATATGTCATAATGTGGCTTGGTCCTTTCTCTAATAAGTAGATGGATGGGTTTGAGAGTAATTAATGAAGCTGAAATAAGACAAGGTGGAATTGAATTTTGAGAGGTTTGTATTTCATATATCTGATTTTAAAAATATTTTTAATATTTAACATTTTAATTAAACCTTTGATTAAAATTTGATTTAAAATTTTTATTAAAAAAGCAAAATATTTTTGTTTCATATATGTAGGGATTTTGTAATTCAATAAATTGCATGTGAAATATGTTGTATAAATGAATTAATTTTGTTTCTGTTTGAGAATGAAAAAGAAAATATCAGCAGTAAACAAGCCACCTTTCCTTAAATTTATATTTTGCAGTATAAACTTGAATGTATATAAACTGATAAAAGACATTTGGAGTACCACTGTAAGCATTTATCTGTGGTTGTGAGTATTTGCAGTTCGTTATGTAGATTCTCTGGTGCCTTATAAAAAGAGAGTCCATCTGGCATACTTAATAAAATCCTTTTCCATTATGATATCAAAGTTTTTACGAACTTTGCTATCTTTACAACCTCTTGTGTTCTTAAAATTGAGTTGAAATAAGGAAACATAAAAAAAATTTGGACAGCAGAATAAAGGAAAGACATTAATAGTAATGCACACTGTAGAAATATATAGTTGTAGAATAATACCTTATTTCTGTAGGGAACCAAGTTAAACATTATAACTCTTTCTTGATGTAGATTTTTTTAAGTTCTTATATGAATTGTGAGAAAATATCTGTCTAGTTGCATATTACTTGTGAGACAGCCACCAAGCCTTTGTTTATTCACACCATCTGGTATGTCTCAGAAGTTTTGTCAAAGTAAATATCTTGAAAATTTACATGCTCAGGTGTCACAGTAATGGGTATTGTGAGCTAAAGTAGGAGAGAGAAAAATTTCTTTTAGTTTAGGTCTGTGTTGCACCAGCACACCATGGAAAGGATAAGCTGTTGGTTAAACTCTAAGCGCAGAGAGGAAGCCTCAAGACTTTAGCAGTTTGTAATATTAACTGAACAGTAAAAGTAAACATAAAAAGTAAACTGAACATGAAGATGGGCAGATATTTTGCTGGCTAGTTTTGCTTCAAAATAGGTAAATAAATATAAACCTGTGATTTTTTTTTTCTTATTTTTCTGTTACTTTTTTTTACTGTAAATACTGTGAGATTGCTCTGAAGGAGAACATTATAAATTTTGCAGATTGAGCAAGGACAGATGCTTGCTGAGCATCTCAGAAATGTAGTCTAATAAGAAAATCTGACAGTAAAAACATGGATGTGTGTACTACTGCTCCTTGATTTTTATTTTTTTTTAATTTAAAACAGAATAGAAATTAATTATTCTAGCTTCCTCTTTCACAAAGATTGGGAGTTACAGATCTTTTCATTTCACATATACTTTCCACCCAGGGTCACAGAGGGGAAAAAAGTCAAGGAATATTGCCATGTCTTTCTTCATTCATTTTGTTAATCAAATAAATTCTTTTGATGTGTAGACTAAGTCATTTCATTTGAATAAGATTTGGGTGAACACTTGTGTCATGATTGAATGTCTTACGGTCACTTAAAGAATCACTTGCAAGGGTATCAGCAAATATGAGCAAATAATATAAAAGTGAAATCATGACAGAGTTCATTCGCAAGGTTCACTCAACTACTTGCTAGATGCTTGAGACTGAGAAAAGCAAACTAAATTCTGAAATCAATCAATCCAAAACCAGAATCAACCCAAAAAGTATCTATGTGGAGGGGAGAGGGAAAAGAGCAAGAGTAGAAAAGGGTAAGGATAATAAAGAATATAGAAGACAAAGCTAAGACCCCTTGTGTTAAACTGGTTTATTTTTAGCATTGTGAATAGAAGAATTTTGTTGCAGGACAACCTCTGCATTAAGCAGATCAGAAGGGCATTTGATTTATTCTATAATAATTAATTCTATAATTCTTTGATTCTATAATTCTATAATCTAGTGAATCTAAACTTTATCGTGGAAATAATCTCTTTGCAATGTGGTGATGTCTACTTCCAGAGTATTGTTTCTCTGGAGGTCATCAGTGTCCAAAACCGAATGCTTCCATGAATACTATGAATTTTAGGTGTGATTTCATTTCAAGTCAATATTCAAGTTAAAAACAAACAAACAAACAAACAAACAAACAACAAAAAAAACCCCAACTAAAATGTGTGTTTCCTCAGAGTTCTTGACTAATAAAACTTGACTGAATTAATTCTTGACTAATGAAAGTCCTATAGCAGTTCCATAAGAAAAGGAAGAGCAATTTTATGCTCTGTTCACTTTATTAAAGCTGAGACCCATTCATACCTTTCAAAATTAAAACCAGATTTACCAAGAAACAATAGAAATGGTAAATGATTTGTAAGTGAATATTTTTAGTCTTTACAGATCTAGAAATTGTGGAATTTTGCCTTTGGCAATAATTGTTAACTTATCACAAACTCTTCAAAAGTATGATTATAGCAGCCCCTCTTTCTGAAATGAACTTTAAATGGCCTTTCTGCAGAGTTAAACACTTGACAAATATCTCATAATATCAGTTAAAAAATGATTAAAATCTCCAGTGAATGACTTATTCCACTGAGTTGTGTATGGTTGAATAAATGAAACTTTCTGTAAAATGTAGAATTAAATTAGTGATAATAAAAATTGCCATTCAGTTTTTAAAAATGAGTTGCTACCTATCTATGAAGTTTAAAAATCCTATTTTATTATAATGCAAATATTAGACTTGTCAATGGGAAATAAAGGTTTTTTAATGAAAAAAATGAGCAGGCTTTTATAATAAAGTAATTTTCATATTAGACTAAATACAAGCACACTTTGCTTCCAAAAGCAGTGTATTTGATTTTTAATCTTCTAATACTTTAATATATTCAAAGTTATAATCCATAGAATCAAGTATATTATTAATCTGTGTATAGCTAAAAGAAGATAAAACATTATGTAAACTATAAAATTAGTTAAAGTTTTCTGATACTTTTGCATCAGTCTGTGACAATGTTAATGCTCTAGAAAAAAATTGTGGGTTAAACAAAGGATTTTTTCCTTCTTTTCAGTGCTGGATGAGAGTATAGAATTTCTACTGTCAATCATGCATCTCTTGTTCGATTTTATCACTTTTATCTGGTAGCTTACTAAATACCACGTTGCTCTGAAAACTTCTCAGTGCCTTTGTTTGCATAGAGAGGCTTGTAGAATGGTTGTGAGACAGAAAAACTTAGCTATTCTCTTTCATTTAGACACACTCTTTGATATAAAATGAAAGGAAGGTAAACTTGGGGTGTAACTTTTGTTTTTTGAGTGTTTATCTCAGGAATGGAGATGAAGACAGTTTAATAGGAAAGAAAAAGCCATGCACACAAGCAAAGCAAAACAAGAACTTTATTTGGTACTTCCCATTGGCAGGCAGATGTTCTGTCATCCCCAGGAAGGCAGGGTTCCACCGCATGTAATGGTGACTTTGAAAGATTGCTGCAAGGGCAATTCTTCCTTCCTCTTTCTTCCCCCACCTTTCTACACTGAGCCTGACACCATATGGTATGGTAGTGAAGAGGTTTTTCAGCAGCAGTTATCTCTGTGATTTTCTATTCCTGCAGACACCAGGTTGGTACAGATTAGTAGTTTGGTTACTGATAATAGTTTATTTTAGAAAGTACATACTCTTCTAGGATTTCTTTACCACCCACTGGACTTAATTTTTTCCTTGTGACTTCATTTTTATTCTACCCACATTTTAATGCAATAAAAAAGTAAACTGAAGGTTTTCCTATGTGCTGTATTAACAGCTTCTTTTTTGTTGTCATTAATTATAGAGTTATCTCTTTTTCAGAGTACTTTATTGTGGATCTAATTAATTGATACATGAAATAATTGCTTTAAGTTAATTTAAAAACCTATAAAAGTTTGCTTTCATTTTATTCATACTGCTACCCTTTGATTTTTTTTCCTGTTTTTCAGTAAATTCTATTATTTATACTCAATATAGTCCTTCAGCTTTGAGTACTTTCTTGTAATGATTTATAATCCCTCTTTATTGAAATGTTTGGAGCCTTACTCCTTGCTTACTGTTTATGTAACCTTTCATAACTGCTGGAATCTTCTGGGTTTTTTTGGGTTTTTTTTGTAAATGCAACCTTTTTCCATACCAGCTAAATAATAAGAGCCCTCAAAATTTTATTGAAGAGTAACGTGATGTAGGAAGTCTAGATCAGATAAGCCATGTGCTAACATCAGATTTATTTTGTATCTAAAAATTTTAAAATTCTTCCAAATGAAGCATGAAATTCTTTCCTTTGAGTAACCATAGAAGATGTTTCCAATATAAGAATTTTTATTTTCAACTTTCTGAAAAAGGGAAAAGTATTCACAAAATTTTTCCAACAATAGAAAAATTAAACTGAAGAATTTAAACCAAGTAGCTAGGAGTGAAAATTAGTTTTGTAGTTGACTATCTCCACTATTGCTTGGCTTTCTACTATGTTTTTATGTACATAATATGGGATTTGGATCTATTTTCCCTGTGATAAACTGCATCATGTATTAATCCAAAGCAACTGTGATATGTCCCATATTTAGTTAGATATACTAAGATGAGTAAAGCTTACTATTCAGCAAAGAAATTCAGCTGTAATGATATAGAGAAATAATGCTGCCTCCTTCAGTGGGATTTATCAGAACATACTGTGTTTTCATACTTAAAAGAAAGTACTCCTATATTTTGGAAGTAAATTCAAAGTAGGTAGTAAATATTGGAAGTAAGTATTAATCCCACAGTTAATGTAAGTGTAATCTTAAGGAAGAAAAATTGGTGTGAGATCAATAAAGTCAATCTTCCCCCATATAGTTGTACATAACATGTACATAATGTAGTTTTGCATCCAAAATGCTTTAATCTTGTATACTAAGTAATTATGGGTGAAGGCTTATTAACTTTAAACACTACAAAGTCTCATCTTAAATTTCTGTTCCAGTGTTTTGAGTTTTGATGTTGAGTGCTTTTAAAAAAAAATAAAATATATTAATGTTGTGAATAATCTAGTAACACAGTAAAGACTGCAAGACCTCCTATGGAAAATAACGCTGAGAGATATGGCTACAGAAGATATGGTGATGATTGAAAGGAAGATGTGATTTACTCAAAAGCCAGTGAAGTCATAATGACTTTCTTATGCTTTTCTTCTCTTCTGAGGGAAAACACAAAATCTGTAGTGCTTTAGACCAGATAACTGTTCTTGCTTTTACAATTTAAAGCAGTCATGAGGCTGGTGGATTGATGACCTGAAAATCATCCTGTTTAAGAGGATCTACATGAGTTTGAGCTGTTATAGAAGGTTCTAAATCATGTGAGTTCTAGGTTTGCACTCCTGGTATGAATCTTAAATGAGAGCCTACATGATATTTGATACTGAAGGTTTTTGCGGGCAGAGTAAATTACCAAAAATTAGCTATGCTATTGAATTATTTTGCTTACCTTTAGTCAGCACAGATGTAGCTATGTAACTATGTTATCTGAGGCAGTTGTTTCTGGTTACGTCATTGTTGTAAAGATACTGGGTGAGAATTAACTTAGTTTGAAAATTGTAGGTTCCAGTGTATATAAATCTGCAAATGCCATAATGTGATCAAGAAAAAGCATTAAATAACTTACTAACAGAAAATAAACATCTGAGATATTACTTTTCAATTTAAATCATTTTAAATTCTAAGAATATGATGACATATAATTTTAGATGTTTCATTTAAATTTTCCTGAGTGTAGTGGTGACTAGGCTGATCTGAAATCCCATTATGCCACTATGCTTCCTAGTCTACAGTTTAAATGAAGTCCCAGGTACACAGTTATCTCCACTTAAATTGTACAACAAAACCAAACCAAGCAAGCAACCAACCAAAAGTTCCTCATTGTAAGGCAATTCTTTCCCAAATCACTGTAGGAGTCACTGTGAAAAAACACCATCATTTAAAATGGGCTGCCATCTACTGTTTTTCTGCCCTGTATGGCTTCTATTTGAATCTGAACAATAAAACTTAATTGTAGTTAGAATCCTGTGATCATCCCTTCCTGAGACAAAAAGAAATAGTATCTATTCAAGTCATGTCATAAAATGATGAATAAAATGTTGACAAAACAGTATCTCAAAATTCAGTTTTATTCTACATGATATCTCTCTGCCATCCATTCTTAGAAATGCAGTTTAAACCAAAAAAACCACAAGGAAAACAGGCATGTTTTGTACATTATAGATTTGTTCTTTCATAGTAGGCTGTCCATTATTTGACGTGCTTTAAGTCACTTTAGTTAAATTGGTTGGGAATGAGGTTGCAAAAAATCTCTGAGAGGTTTGCTTAATAATTTAGTTATTAAAAGTGTTTATAAGGGAAAAAAAAAAAGAGGAAAAAAAAGGAAGAAATTATTTCCCTACTTTGTACAAGTATGCTTTGGGAAAATGTAGAATAGACTGTGTACAACGCTGATGGTACTCTTTTTTCCTTTCACTCTGTAAGGCCACATTGTACTAATGTTATCCTCATAAACTTAAGTACTAATTTAAATGTATGCCTACACACCATAAAACAAGTATTATTTTGAGATGCACTGTTCAGTGATTTGGATATGTATTAGGGAGTTCCCGTATTCAATTCAATTAACAGTGCTAAAGCAATGGAAAAATGTGTATAACATAAAGTGGTTAAACTTCTTTCTCTGGGCTAGACTGACTTGGCAAACCATGGTGCCACTGTTTTTCTTAGACTATATTTTAATGCAGTGCCAGATACACAGGCAACTTCAACTAAACTTCTGAAGAAATGAAAGTCCTCATTATGAGGACTTCCTGATGATGGTGATGATTACTATCCAAATCTCTGTTGAAATCATAAGGCTAAGATATCATAACTTAAAATTGTTTACAGTCCCCTGTTTTGCTTACATGTATGGTGTAGTTCCCTCCACTTTGTTTCATTACAAGCAATAATGCCACCAGTTTTATAAGAGATTTTGCTATTATGGTTGCTCTACAAAGACTTATCCAAATTGTCTCTGTATTTCTTTCATGTTGTTATTAGTAGCAGTAATAGTTGTTGCAGTGGTGTCTAGTGATTCAGATAGAGTTGTGCCAAAATTCAGTTTAACAGAGAAAATTATTTGGGAGAATTTTCAGGGAAATGTCCCAAGGGAATATGACATAAAGTGAAACTTTCACTGCTTAGCATTGAGCCACGTGGGGTAAATTTGCAAAATGAATGGGTTATGTAAAGGATCATGTCTTCCTTTGTCTTTCTTCCTGGGACAGTTGAGCATTGAACCAGGAGTGGAAATTTTCTCCTGATAATTTTGCTGTTCCTTCTATTCTTACTCATCTTGGATTTGATCAATGTCTATTTGGTTTCACGTAAAATACTGATTTGTTTTATTTTAGAGAGGAAATAATTGTTGAGGTATTTAAGAGGAACTTCTGTATAACTCCTAGAGAAATGTTGTGTCCACTCTGGATCTCCACTCACAGAAGAAATTGCTAGGGTTTGTTCCTGTGAAGTCTGCATTTTAAAGGGTTTTATTTGTGGAATCCACCCTGGTATTTTAACATTTGTTATATTATTGTAGAACATTTTCTCTTGGGAGACATGGAAAAGACATCACTTGCTCAAACATTTTTTTATCTCAACAAAGAACTCAATATTCTCTGTTTACTGGGCTGCAGCCAAAACCTGCCGGACAATATGCTTGTGATGTAGCATAATGTAGGTCACCTCAAATTCTCTCCCAGACCAAACAGATTAAATGGATAGTCACACATAGGTGTTTTTAATCTTCTCTGATGAACTTAAAAATACTAAATAAGTCATCCAGTCCAAAAGATGTGTGGTAGCACAGTCCAGTCCAACAGACTGGTGGGAGGAATATCCCTTTGGAGCAAGGAGCTGTTCACTACCTAGCAAAATAGGTATGTCAGCCAGCGTAGAAAAGATACAACTGTAGATTTAAAGGAAGTGGAACAAAGATTATGAAGACTGGTCATCTCAAGAAGGGAATAAAAGGATATATGGGAGGAAAATTAAATCTTTCTCAATCCCTAGGAGACCTGGAAAATGAGTTTGCCTGTAAGAATTAGTGAAGCACTCAGAAGGAGGCATCACAGCATGTTCATGAATGGAGGAGTTCTTCCAAGCTGGTATTTTCTGAGGCAAACAGTCCCAAACAGGCAATTATGGTTTATAAGAATTGAACATGAAGAAATTGAGAAAAAAATTGAAAGACAAAGAGAAATAAGAAAATATGTGTTGTTGTCTGATGTTTTGGGGGTTTACTTTTCATAAGAAGAAATTTCACAAATTCTTTCTTTGTCTTCTTTCTTAACCGAAAGTGAATTTAATGAGATTGGATGTACCTGGATAAGAACTAGGAATTATCTGTCTGTGCAATAGTTCAGAATGTTAGCTCAGAATATTTCTTCCAAAGCATGAAAAAGGTAATAGTGTGTGACTTCACTCTAGCTGAAGGGGCAAGTGAGAAAATGTCACCAAAAATGAAAGAGAAGTATGTTCCAGCAAAATGTAATAATTGAGAATGCACTGTAGCATGCAGTGACATGCAATGAGGTGTGCAAGCTGAAGCTTCAAGATTTGTGAGGAGTGTGTAGCATTTCTACTGTAAGTATTTATACTTGATTTTTATTTTTTTATTCTACCCTTATGCAACATGATAGATAAATATGAAAGTTATATGGAGATATTACCTCTGCTTAAAATTTCCTTTTTGCAAAATACTGCTCATTTTTATTAGGAAATTAGTACAGTAAGGTTGCATGGGTATTCCTGAGAAATTAAACACTGTGTATTTCTAAATGTAATGTTTTTCTTGTTAATGTTCCTAATTTAATTTTTTTTAGGCTTCCATTGTGTGTTTAATTATATGAATTTAATCATTCATGCCAGTGAAGTCTATTACATCATTTGTTTTACATGATGATACCAGATCTCAGTAGATCCCAAATATTACAAAACCAGAAAGTGCTACTCCTTGTGGTCCATGCATAAGACAAACTGGTGTAACATCATATGGGTTTGGTCTACTGCAGGACACTAGCTCAGGCTGTAGGATTCAGATCAATTCCTAAACTTAAAAATGTAGTAATAATCAGAAGGAGTAAATTACATTAATTAAAAACCAATGATAAAATAACTTTTAATATTATATATTTGAATAACTCAAGTTATTTTACCATTGCAGGGTAAAACTTTGATTAAAGAATTGTCTTCTGTATTATTAAAAAGGAAATCTTAAATTCCATAAAAACTGTCTCAATGCCAATCTCAAAGTATGTAGGTGTAACTAAGGTGAGATCACTAGATTGAGCTTTGTTTAAAGGGATGCCAGAGAGACAGGTACTTCATCTAGTCCTATTTTGTCTCCAGCATATGCTGGGATAAAAATTGCATGCTACTAATAATAAAATGACTTGAGTGAAGAGATAGACTGCCTCTTCAGCAAGTTTGCTGATGACACAAAAGTGGGATGAGGACCTGTATGGTCTGGGAGCTGACCTGCTGGAAAGAATCTCTGTGGAGAAGGTTTTTAATCTTCCCTGGTGAACTTATAAATACTAAATTAGTTATCCAGTCCAAAAGATGTGTGGTAGCACGGTCCAATCCACAAGATTGGATGGGGTATATCCCTTGTTGGACAACAAATTGTACCTGAACCAGAAGTGTGCTTTTGAGGCCAGGAAAGCCAGTGGGATCCTGGGGTGCATTAGGAAGAGGATTGCCAGCAGGTCATGGCAGGTGGTCTTGTTACTCAGCTCTGGTGAGGCACATCTGGAGTTCTGTGTCCAGTTCTAGGCTCCAAAGAACAGGAGAGACATGGAGCTCCTTGAACTAGAAGAGGGCTATTAAACTGATTAGGGAACTGAAACATCTCTATTATGAGATATCCTGGTTCTGGCCATGACAGGATTAATTTTTGCCAGGAGGCAACATGGCCAGGACCCAGAGGTTGTTCTATACCACCTCACATCACCTTCTGGGGATGGGGGAAGGACTCCCATCCTTGTCAGTAGCCTGGCAGAGGGAATTTCTGGCTGTTGTCAGGAGTTTCCGGAGAGGATGAGCAACTGCATGTGAATGGTTCCTCTCTTTTCTTATACACTTTTTCATTAGTATTGATACTGTTACTGTTCATGGTTTTATTTTGTTTCTGTTGCCTCAGCAGATTGGAAACAATTTTGATCTAATCATTTGTTGGTTTAGATCTAGAGTCACTGGTCACAATGTTGCTTGGTCTCTTCATGTGTTGTGGTACCTTATCCTATATATATATATATTCCTGTATATGCACTATGTACACCTCACAATGTTCTTTTTCAGAGCAGGGAGAGGAATCACAATTGATTTTTTTGCTGTACTTGTGATACCAGCTTGTGATATGAAAACATCAAAGCCAATGAAAGTAGTTTGGAATGCGTATTCAGTGTTGCTCCGCTATCCTTTCCTTGGTTGTTACGTTTGGGAAACCATTAATAAATGTACTCACTGGAAAGAACAGGGGAGCATGAATTTCTGCAGCCTTTCACCCTTTTCTTGCTTCAAGCTGTTACAACAGCTTTTGAGAATTTTGAATTTCCCTTTGATGTTAAGGAAAGCATGTTCTTGTTGCTAAGTCTGCTGGGTTTCCTGAGTGTGGTTTACACCCATGTTTGTGTCAACAAAAGAGTGGCAAAAGAGATCTTTACAAGGATCTTTCAAATATCTGTCTATGAAGGTGGGTGAGTGGCATGGAAGATGGAAGAAAATGGGCCAGCTTTTGAAGGACATTCTGCTCCAATGATTTAGAATAGGTCACCCCTGAAAAACTACAGGATCCTGATTAAGTGGCAGAATATACAAAAGATAAATTCTGTGACAGCTCCAGAGAGCCACAGTGTTATCCAACTTGCTGGGCTGTGGCTACTACTTATCAGACACTGCTTATTACTATACAGTGCTCTCAGGGGGAGGAGAGGAAAGCAGACCAACAGGCAGCAAAGCTACTCAAACAACACTGCAGCTGAACCAGAGGAACAATCCATGCCAGTAGCAGCTGCCCCTATACAAAAATAAAATTCAAGAACAAATTAGTTAGCTTAGTGAGGGATGAAGAGGAAGTAGGGCCCTCAGTACAGGAGGAAGTGGCAGGGCAAGAAGTAATCTCTATTAGTATCTCTACTAATCACCCGATCTCTATTATTGGGTGAGCTCAGAGATATATAAATAAAATTCAGCTGCCAGCTGAATGAGCCCTGAGTGACCTGGCTGCTCTGATGCTGGGATGTCATGGCCCACATATGAATCCAGATGTTAGTGAAATGAAGCAACTGGGATTCCTGTCCTGACATCTAGGCATTGACAAGGGGATTGGGAAGAGGACAGAAACTCTCAGCCTTTGGAGGTGACTCCTGTGAGAGAAAGTTACTCTCTCAAGGGTGATCTAATAATGCACCCAAGTAGTTGGAGCACAATGGAGAAAAGTACCTGGTACCTGAGAGAATTAGCTATGCTGAAGGTAATCTATAAGTATTCAAATAACAAGCTGTAGATCTCTGTAGATCCAGGTGAGGACCAGTGTACACAATCCATGTGCCAGAAGTTTGTACAGAGTGTGCCATTGTTGTAGACCCTTCCATTAGCATTGATATCAATGAAAGAAGAACAATGCTTCAGGTGACTACCTGACTCTGGAAATGTGAAGATCATATTTTCTCCTCCTTACCAAAATGTACTTTGTTTGTGGAAAGACAAACAAGCCTTGGACAGTTTGTAGAAAGACTGCAGACAGACTCAGAATACTCAAGCAATTTAGATAGAAAATGTCCCATGCCCTGCCACTATGGGGCAGAGCCATAGTAGAGCCTCTGCTGCTGGGAGCAAGCACCCCATGCTCGTGAGAGAGGGCGCCCATGCCGTGAGGTAACCTGTGGTTTTACCTATGTGACCACAAAGAAGACATGAAGAAATGGGATGGAAAACCCACCTCTGCAGTAACAGCATGGGTACATGAGCTAAAAGGAAGAACAGGTACCACAGGAACTTCTTCAAGACTTAATGCCACTCCAGTTACCAAAGGGCAAGTCTTCCCTCAGACAGAATAGAAGGGCTGATGCAACTTCTGGTCCTCTTGAAGGGACCTCAGTTTATATTTTCAAGAAGTGAACAATGAGTGTCATGACCAGAACTAGAGGGGCCCTGACTCCAGCCAGGTAGAGGAAAGGGGCAATCAGATCTATTGGACTGTGCGGATCCCGTGCCCTGGCACATCAGACATGCAGAGCACAATGTACCCTGCTGCCATCAAGATATGTAGGAGTAGAATCCATCTCTATTTTTGGGGTGACAAGGGAATTCCAACAGCTGACTGTACTGGAAGCTAGAGTGAGCTTGGCTGGGAATGAAAGGCAAAAAACACCCCACTGGGAAAGGCCCAGAAGCCACATGGATCCTTGGCATAGATTACCTCAGGAGAGGGTATTTCAAGGACCTAAAAGGTCCTAACCTAAAAGGTTAGGCTTTTGGAGTAGTTGCTGTGGTACAGAGGAAATTAGACAGCTGAATACCTTGCCTGTCTCTAAGAAGACCCTTCTGCTGTGGGGCTGCTGAGGGCCAAAGAACAACAGGTACTGATTGCTACCACATCACTGCACTGTCATGAGATGATTTGTGAGCTGGAGACCCAGGGAGTGCTCAGCAAGCCTCACTCACCCTTTAACAGCCCTATATGGCCAGTGTGTAAGTCGAATGGAGAATGGAAACTGACAGGGGACTGTCATGGCCTGAATGAAGTTTGCTTTCACTTGGGGCAGCATGGAGTACACCTGGAACTGACTGCCCCAGGGGTGGCAACACAGCCCTGCTATTTGCTATGGACTGATCCAGACTGCAGTGGAAAAGGGTGAGGCTCCAGAGCACCTGCAGTACAGTGATGACATTGTGGTGTGGCAACACAGCAATGGAAGGTTTTGAGAAAGGGCCGAAGACAATTAAAATCCTCCTGAGGGCAGGTTTTCCCATAAAAGAAAGTAAGATGAAGGGACCTCCCCAGTAAATTCAGTGTTTAGTAATAAACTGCTGTCAAGGTTTAGGAATAGTACTCCCCAATTTAGTGTTCCTACTGAGACTCTCCAAACCACACTCCTGCTTGCTTGCTCCCTTCTGCCTTCCCTCCCTTACCAGCAGGATGGAGAGGAGAACTGTAGGAACAAAAAGTAAAGATCACAGTTGAGATAAGAATAGTTTGTGTTCTCATATGAGCAATGAGATAAGGAAATAAACAATAACAGCAATGACATTAACAACAGAGTGTACAAAAAAAAAATGCTACTGCTCACCAAGGAAATCCGTGGAAATAGACAATACCCAACTACCCCTTCTGCCATACTACCCCCACCAGTCTCTCTGGCACAGAACCAGTCTCAGCCATACCACTCCCTCTAACATGGAACAGGAGTTTTCCCACCTCGGTCCACCACACTTGCGTGATGGGGCGGAAGCCCAAGAGCCCATCTCTTCTCCCAAGAAGAGATGCCCTTCCCCTGTACCCAGTAATGACATGAGGTGGCACAGAATAACCTGAATATCCTAACCTCCTTCTGGCTACTGTGAAAATTAACCCTGTCCTGGAGGGAGCCAGGACAAATGGCAAGAAAAGGGTGGAAAAGCCTCACGTCAGTTTCCAGTGGATGTGGTCAAAGTAGCAGCAATGAGCAAAATGGAAATGAAGGCTTTCATAGGTCTTGTGGGGTTTTGGAGGATGCACATTCCAGATTACAGTCAGACTGTAAACCCTCTTCTCATGTGAACTGGAAGAACGATTTTAATTGAGGTCCTGAACAACAAACTGTTGAACAAATTAAACAGGGGATTGTTCATGCAGTAGCCCAGTCAGGACAGGATAAGATGCAAAAGATGTACTCTACACTGCAGCTGGAGAGAATTGTCCTCTCTGGAGACTCTAGCAAAACGTATCCAGGGAAACTCAAGGATGACTCATGGGGTTCTGAAGTTGTGCCTATAAAAGATCTGAGGCCTGAAATACCCCAAATAAAAAAGAAATAATGGCAGCTTATGAAGGGGCTTGAACTGCTTCAGAAGTGATTAGCACTGAAGCACAGCTCCTCCTGGTAGCCTGGGTGCCGGTGCTGGGCTGGATGTTCAAAGTCCCTTCCACACATCATGACACTGATGTGACATGAAATAAGTGGGTTGTGCTGTTCACACAGGGAGCTCAAATAGGAAACCCCAGTCTCCCAGAGATCGTGGAAGTCATCACTAACTGGCCTGAAGGCAACAATTTCAAACCATCATCATCATCAGAGGAGGGGAAGATGACATGTGCTGAGGAGACCCCACAGTATAATCCACCTGAAAATGAAAAGCAATACATGATCGGAACTGATGGTTCTTTCCATACTGTAGGGATACATCAAAAATGGATGCCCTATGTGACTAGTTGCAGAAGATATTGGGAGACAAGGTAGATCAAATCCAAGTTGGAAGCCTAGCTTTAGATATTGCTGAAAGAGAAATAGCCAGCACTCTATCTCTGCACTGACTTGTGGATGGTGGCAAATGCTCTGTAGAGTTGGCTGGAACAATGGAAAAAGAACAATTGGGAGTGCAGAGACAAACCCACCTGAGCTTCTGAACTGTGGCAAGACATCATTGCCTGGATAGAGAAGTTGGCTGTAAAAAGTACATGATGACATGCACATGTGCCCGAGTTGGGCTGCTGAAGAGCATCACAACAGCAGACAGGTGGATCGAGCTGCCAAGATTAAAGCGTCTCAGAAGGATCTGGGCTGGCAACATAAGGGTGAATTATTTCTGACTTGGTGGGCCCATGATGCCTCAGGTCATCATGAAAGAAATGCAATCACCAGATGGGCTTGTGGTCAAGCAGTGGACTTCCATGGACACTATCCCCCAGATTATCCATAACTGTGAAACGTGCTGTGATTCAAGCAGGCCAGGTAAAGCCTCTGTGGAATCGTGAACAATGGTCACAGAATCACTGAATATTCAGAGCTGGAAGGGACCCAAAAGGATCACTGAGTCAAACTCTTAAATTAATGGTCCACAGAGGGATCAAATCCTAAAAATATCCTTGTCATTATTAGCACCATGGTCTAAGCAACTGAGCTCAGCTCAGGTCAAAATACAAATAAGGGAAAGCCTGGTAGGTCAGTTACCTCACACTGCTGCAGACCTATCAAGGCAAGAACTACGTGCTCACAGTGGTGGAAACAACCACAGGATGGTTGGAGGCATACCCCATGTCTCATGGAACACCATCTTGGGCCTTGAGAAGCAAGTTTGACAAACATGGTATACGAAAGTAATCGATGAATATTTGCTTTCAGCCCATTTACCCTTGCTAACAGTTTTTCTGCTTGTACCTTTCCTTCAAGAAAAAGCTACAAATTCTGGCTCTTCAATGTATGTCTACAAAGTGATACAGGGTATGGAAAATATGGGATAAGACTAAAAGAATTTGTTTTATTAAAGAATTCTTGAGGTAATTTTATCACCATTGGTGTAAACTTTGCTTGAAATAATACATCTGATAGTGAAGAAAGGAGATTATTTCCTTCATATGGACACAAGACAGCAAGATCCAAGGTTTACAGCTGAAGGTAAACTTTAAATCTTGTCTTGAAAATCTTAGATCTGGAAAAACGATTCCCTAGCAGTAAAGAAATTTAAATTTATAAATGGAATTTACAACTGTAAAATACTGTTACAGAGTGTGTGTGTAGGTATGAATTCCTGTGACAATTTCAGTCTGTAAGAGGAATCAATTTGGTATTGACCCTTTTAATCCTGAAATGAATAAGTGCATACATTTTTTTCCTCTTTTCCTACAGTGTTATAACACGGATTTTATCTATACTGCCCTCAGCATTCAGACCTCTTGGGTTTCATTGCTTGTCTCATATTTTCAAGCAAAGCAGAACTAGCCCACGCCTTTGGAATTGTGAGGAGCCTGTTGCCAGAGTCATGGATTAAATGAGGGGGACATTTGGAATTTTTGGGGGGGC
>VYXD01002502.1:0-14568 GCA_013397195.1 Hylia prasina
ACACACTTTTTAAGTTATAAAAAGGAGTAATTGGGGCTCTTGGTGGGGAAGAAGGCTCACAGGTTTCAAGTGCAGATACTCATCACCAAATGCTGATGAGCTTACCATTTTTTTAGCTATAATTAAATTATATTATGGAATATCCACCCCAGAGCTGGAGATTTTTCAAGATCAGACCTCTCTCCACCTGTATTGCAGTGCTATCTACAAAGAATAGGACGTTGTTCTGTACCTGCACCAGACTTCAAACTGGATTCCTCCTGCTGCTCCTGGTGCCATAAATGCACTGACCAGGAGCCTCTGGACTGGGACATCAGCAGGAACCAACAGGGAATGATGATGTTCGTTATTAAAGATGGGATCAGGGACACACAGAGTGGTAGCTGTTCTAAATGGCTTTAATGTGATGCCTAGAAGTCAAGCAGAGCTGGTTAAAAATGGTTACAATGGCAGCTTTCCACCTCTGCCTGCCTGCAATCCTTCAGGTGGTAGGGCCCACGGACAGGGAGTGAGATCCTCCTGGGACAAGGCTTGCTCTTCTGAGCTCCACAAAGCTTTCACAAGCAATCCATGCAGCCCCATGAGCCTGGGAGCCACAGGCTGGGAACTACTGCCAAAAAGGCAGCACAAAAATCCCAATGCTCTCAATAAGGGAAAACTACAAAACAAACTCACCATCCTCGTGCAGTCCAGGTCCCTGCAGTGCACCACAGCCAGCCTCCTGAACTGGGAAATAGTACTGGATGTAGCAGTCAGCCTCCCCCCAGACCGTGGACTGTAAGGGAGTGAGTCCCTTCACACTCTCCACATGGATCTCAAACACATGCTCCATCAGGTCGTCTCCTTTTGGGTCCAACTGCTAACAAAAAAAAAAGGAAGGATGATCTAAGGAAACTGGGAACATTTCAACAAGCTGCCCAGGGAAGTGGCTGAGTCATCCCTGGAGGTATTTAAAAGCCACGTGGATGTAAAATTTGGGGACATGGGTGGCCTTGGCAGGGCTGGATTAGTGGTTGGAGTCAATGAGCATACAGGTCTTTTCCAACCTAAACTATCACACGTGATAAGGATCGAAGAAGCCTGAGATGGGGGCAGAAAAATTACCTGCCATTTTCCTCCTAAAGTTCACAGAAACACTGAAAGCCTGAAAGATTTTTTTTCCTGCAAAGCACATAGAAAGCATAAAAGTTGCTACCTATCCAACTCCAAGGTAGTGGCAAAACCTCCAAAATAAGGCTGTGAGAATTAAGATTTTCTATAATTTTGCTGGTTTTTTGTTTTCACTGGACGTGTGAAGATAGAAGCAGTGGATATGCAAGGCAATAAAAAGGACAATAATGTCTAGACTGGTGAGAGCAAGCTGGTGAAAAAAGAGTATAAACAATATACCTCTGTGTACAATTTGTAGAATACAACAAAATTGGCTGCAGCTTCAAGAAGAGACTGGGGCTCATTCATCTGTTAATGAACGCACAGATAAAACCCTTTTCACCCTCAGCAGTGAGAAGAAGGATTTACTGAACAATAAATACCACGGTGGGGCTTGCAGGCGGATGGTCCAGAGAGTGGGGAGGACGTTGCGTGAGCGGGGGCACCATCCCCTCTCCAGCCCTGAGCCTCTGCAGCGCCAGGATCTGCTCCGCTGATCCCATGGCCAGGGTGACCCTCAGGCTGCCGCTGGTGCTGCCGGTGAAAACGTCCACCACGGGCACGTGCCCATCCACAGCCACCACGGGGTACTGAGCCTGCAGCAGCAGCTGCGAGATCTTGGGGTCTCTACAGCACAAAGCCAAAACAAACAAAAAAAGCCCCGGCATGAGCCAGCTGAGGAGGAGCAGGATCGCACAGAACTCATTGTAGACGGGATTTCCAATGCTGATAAAAACCAATCTACCTCCATCCCTCTGAAATTTGTCTCAGTCTTCACTCAGCAGAGATCCACGAGCTGCTGGGTGCAAGAGGTTATTTTCAGTCATGACAATTTCCCCAAACCTAACAGCACCTTAGCTCTGAGCCAGCCTAGAGCTCTGTGAAGGAAGGGAAGAATGGGAACGAGACTCCCATTAACACCCCGTAGCCATATTGTACTTTTATGAGGCAGTTATGTGCCTTCGGGGATGGAAGAAAAGAAGGAGCAGTGACAGCCTCCCAGCAAGATGTAAACATCTCCAATCATCCACTGAAGTTACTCAAGGCCAGGCTGGATAGGGCTTGGAGCAACTTTGCCGAGTGGAAGGTGCCCCTGCCCATGGCAGGAGTTGGCACTGCATGGGCTTTACCCTCCCAAGCCAAACCATTCTGGGATTCTAAGATACACACAAATAAACTACAGTGGCTTACTAAAAAAATGATACAAATGACACAGGAACAACTAACAAAGTAGTGGCCAGTCAGCTCCAGCACCACCTGCTTTCCACAAGTCACCAGGTCTGACCAAAATAAAAGGAATAAATCCTTTGCATTAGGAACAATTTCTTCTGTCCAGTATTTCCAGCTATTTAAACTGATTTAAGCAGGTACGTTACTTTGAACAAGAAGCCAATAGGTTAAACCCAAAAAGAACAAAGAACTCTGGAGAATCCCATCAGGTGAGGACACCTTTAAAATATGAAGGTTCTGGAGACTTCTTGACACCCAGGATCTGCACACCGAGAGCATCCCTACAGGATCTCTGCAGAGTATAATTAAGGGCAAACCCAATCAGTCACGACCTTTGAAAACCACTGATGGAAAGCCATGCCTCCTTCTCCTGTGCAGGCACTTTGATTTCTTCTACTTTTATTCCACAAGTTAAGCAGGCACCAACTGTGATGCAGCACAGTGACTTTATTTCTCACACTCTATCTGTACTTCTGGACAAGGACAGCGTAACTTACACCCTGCTCACTGCAGGAAAGGGCTCTAGGAAGCTTGGCAGGGCAAAAATGCCTTTTGCTATGAAGTGTAACTAAGAACCCTCCCACACAATCCCCACACACCATCACCAATTTCTTTTTCTAAGCTTCAGATAGGATATTTCCCAACCCAATAAAAAATGGGAAAAAAAACCAACTTTACTTGAACGAGACATAAAACTGATGCAGAGGGAGTTTCACCAATCCCAGCAATTTGTCACAGCCAGGGCTTCCCAGCTTGTTCCATGCTTCAATAATCATCACATTGTTCTTCAGCCGCTCCAAGCGTTTGGAAGTCAATGAAAAAGGCATCACCTGAAAGATTCAAATCAGAATTAGTGCACAGATTACACTGTGAAGTACTGGCCATTTGCAGAGCACTCTGGTTAGTCTACTTTATTCCAGTCTACAGAATTCTGCAGAATTTTAGAGACAGAAGTTAAAATCAAATGGGCATTCAATGGAGCCAAGCAGAGATGTCGCTTCGTATACAAAAGTAACTTAACCAGGAACTGTGTTTGTCAGTGGGGAATGACCCCACACTTCCACCAGTGTAAAATGAGAACATGTGATGACTTGCCTGAGAAAAATTGAAGGTAGGCTGTGTTGTGCCCCAGACGACAGCGGATCTCGTTGCCTCCTCAGTGCTGAGCAGTTTGCAGTTTAAATACACGTTGCAGGAAGTGGGGAGCCCAGGGCCTGCAGCAACAAAATCCTTTCCCTGGGGCACCATCAGCAGCACGTGCAGCAGTAACCCATCCTCCCGGGCCGGGGTGGTGCCTGGATCCACCTCCGGGGCTGCGGGCACCACGTCCGCGCCGCCCGCTCCCGGCTCCTGGGAGTCCGCAGGGCTCCTCCTGGAGCAGAGGGGCCCCTCTGCCTTCACACCCGGCCTGCTGGGCCCCTGCAGGCTCAGCTGGGCTCCTCTCGGGGCACAGGGGCAGGCCGGGTCTCTGTTGTTGGCTGCAAGCTGCAGGGACACCTGCAAGGCAAGGCGGAGCTGGCCAGATGTGCCCCGTGCAGAAACGAGGGATGCAACAGAAACTCAGGAAAACACACCACACCTTTCAGGGGCTGGAGAACTCACCCTAAGGCATTATGCTGGCTGCAAGCTACAGCTGTTGCTGTGAAATAAACTACATGTGGCTTCATGAAATAAAGTCCAGCTGTACAAACAATTGTGTGCAAACCCGCACAATCACAGATGAATCACTGAATGGTCTGGGCTGGAAGGGACCTTAAAGCTCACCCCGTTCTTAACCATTCACCTGCTAATACACAGAGCTGTTTATCCTCAGAACTGTCAAATCTCTCAAAATATTAATGCTTCTCAGTCAGAAGCTGAGCAAACTGGTAGAAATGTTGGCTGGAGAAGATAACTCCTGAAGGGACAAGGACAAGGAACACCAGGCCTCCATGGCAGCAGAGACCTCAGCTCATGTCACACATAAAGAAGAAGCCAAAGCTCCAAGCCCTGAATACGTGCCACTCAAAATTTCCTTGTATTCAAGACCCAGCTTATAGACAACATTCCTAGACATGCAGGAGTTTCAAAATATGACTCCAAAGCCCTAAGGAATAAAAAAGGGTTCATGTTATTTTATACTGGTCTTGAAAGCCTTTGTGTCTGAGACCTGGTAAAGTGAAACAAAGAGAAAAGAGGAGTTAAAAATAAGAGCGTGCAGCCAAAATTAGAAACAATTCAAGCTCAAGATGGTAAAACACATACCTTTAGTGGCCCAACTTGTATGTGATCTCCCTCCTTTTCCACTGGTATTTCCCAGCTGACACTGAGCAGCTCAGCCTCAATCACCCTGCGGAGCTGAAGCACTGCTGAGCCAATGGCCACAGGCTGAGGGCAGGCAAAGAATTAGTTTTCCAAGATTTCTATCAGATTTAAAGAACTTTTGTGAAATAAAAGCTTTCTGGGAAGCCATGAGCAGCCACACAGCCTCCCACTCCCACTCCTACCATCAGCTGTACCAACAGGGATTTGGGAAATCCCCTTTACTTCCAGTTTCAAGTCTCACTAGATCAACAGTAAGACAAATTTTCCCAGAACCTATGGTAAACAATTCCAGATTAATGCAGATTAATCCTGAATACTAGTAAATGAGCAAATTTTCCATACTGAAAGATGCAATTTACTTCTCCATTAAAAGAAAAGCAGATATCTTCAGTGTTGACTAAAATAAGATAAGCTGAGTTAACCCCTCTCACCATCTTCATCACAGGGAGACAGTTATGCAAATAAACTTATCAGACGGAAATATACTTTTTTCCCCAAAAAATGCACAAGTTACAGCTCTTTTTCACAGCTCACATTACACTGAGCAGGGTAAATATATGAACTGCATCCACATGAACTCATTCTACACTGCTAAAGGAGCTGTGCTCTCATTGAAGGATAATGTTTATAATTGATCCAACATGCTCAAACACTAAGAGATTGGTCTTAAAGACGAGGGAAGGACAATGTTTTTGCTCGCCAGTCTCAAACTCAGCAAATCCTTCAGTGGAGTGACAGGAGTGACAAGCCTGGAACAGGGAATGGGCAGGGCCCTGAGGCTGCCAGAGCTCCAGGAGTGTTTGGACATTCTCTCCAGGGTGGGATTGCTGGGGTGTCTGTGCAGGGCAGGGGCTGGACTCCATGATCCCTGAGAATATTCTGTGATTCTGTGAAGACTGAGCAGCCATCAGTTCAACTATCTACACGTAATGTCATTTCCCCTCCTAATACCTGATTGTCTGCACCGAGTGTCTGCAGGGAAATGCAAAGAATCTCTTTGATTTTCAGTACACAAAGAAGGAACAACTCCTAGGAAGTACCTTTTTCTGTGTGCTTTTTCTCATGTAGATTTTAAAAGCCAGGTCAGAGCCCCACCAGTGCTCGATCATCGCTCCTCCGAACCACACAGGGAACACAGACTGCTGCTGGAATTTCACCACTGGAAGGAAGAGAGGAGCAACAAATACCCAAAATTACCTGATATAAATAAACTTGCCCCTGGACAGTGCTCCATTACACACACCATCATTTAATTCTGCTTTATTTACTAACACCAAGGCCGAAGCAAACTGGTTTTCATTTCTGAAGGCCAGCAAATAGCAGGAGGCCAGCAGGACAAAATTAAGATGATGAATCCATAAATAATTAATGAAAATAATTAATATAAAACACCACTCTAACAGTATTTAAAGACTTCAGGTGACACCAAGTCTCTGCCATTCTGGCATGCACTAAGACCTGCCCTTCTGCACTGGGAGAACCCTGCCTCATTTTAACTAACAGAGTTCAAGGTGGTTCTTGAGAGGGTCCAAGCTGAGCTGCAAGAACAATCACAGCTTCAGGAGAACAGGAGTATCTGCAAGCAGAGATAGAATCAGCTGGCATGCAGTCTGGAAAAGAGTACAAGAAGTGCAATAACAGTGTTCACAAGGGATAAGGAAGCACTCTAGTGATGACCAAAGTGCAGGTTACACATAAGGAAATTTCCACCTGGATGCCCAGCACTTCTCCACCTTGTCTGGCATGGCTATGGAATCTTTCCCATTAGGCATCTTTAATAAATGACATAACTCTCAGGAAGGATAATGCTACTGTGGATTGACTTGACCACATGAGAGAATCATTCCTAGTCCAATCTATTTTTCTAGGTCCCAAAGAGCTGGACTCCACACAAGGCAAAGGGCAAGAGGATGGATGAATTTTGGATTACAAAGGTGGTACTACAAAAGTTCAGAGGAAACAGATGTTTTCTCTGGCCACAAATGGAAAATATACAAGAGAACTCAGAATCTCTCAAGTGCCACCCAGAAAGATGCAAAGCCAATAAATGACCACATGAGAGGCATTTCAAAGTCACCCTGGCATTCCAGTTTCTGGGAAGACTGGGAAAACAGCATCTTGCTCATCCAGCAACCTCTGCTCAGTGGGAGCAGAAATAGGAATTGTTCTCAGGGATACAAACCCTGGTGACTCTCAGTACAAACATTAATGTCTGCTGATTTGAGCACAGGACTCGAGATTCCTTGGACCCAGCAGATTATGTGAGCTATACATGACATACCTCAACATCAGGGAAATTATTTATTTGAGCAGTAAGTGTCTCTCATATTTCTGAAAGCACTTGATCATCCTCCTACTACTGCAGAAAGAATGATTTATGTTCAAATGAAGCAATGGGCTTACTAACTTGATCTTTCCCTAGGAAAAGAAATTTGAAAATCCCAGCATGAATACTTCTCAGAAGAAAAAATTAATTAAAAAATCACTTGGCTTCCTCCTCCCTGAGAGGATCATTCCCTCACCTGCAGCACAGCAACGCTGTGGGCAGAGGTGCCACTAATCATACTGTGATTTTCAGGCAGCAAAGGAAGTACGTGGAAAAACACTATGAAACAATCTCTAAGAGATGGGACAAAACTAAATCTAAGGGGGGAAAATGATGCTCTTACCATCATCTGTGATTTTACTGGAGGCTACTCGAATTGTTTCTGTTGTTATGGAGACCTGTCCTTTATCATCCTTGGAGACTCTCACAGGGAAGTGGTACTCCACAAAGAAGGTACTGTGAACAGAAAAGTGGAAGGGTGACCACAATCCATCAAGAATCTGACGTGAGTCATGGAACTGAACACAGCAGGCAAGATCCACATTCACAGTTTACTGTAACACTTTTTTTTAAGGGTAATTGAAACATCTATTCTGTGAATTCCTTCCATTGATTATATATATGCCAGATTCTTCTCCAATAAACCCCCTTCTGTTTTCAGTGTACTGCCAGGTACAAAGCACAGCTGTACCTCCCCAAAACCCTGGGAAAGGCACAGCCTAAGTGAGCCCACACCAGGATACATTAGTCACATCTCTGGGATACAATTTCCTGAGAGGAGAAATAGCAAGACCTCAGAAGCCTGGAGAGCTCAGGGAAGCTGGAGTACACAAGAGACCTCAGGGAAGTCTCCCCTGAAGGCACAGTGAGCAAACGAGGAAGAAACAATCCCCCTCACCACTTCTGAACAGACATAGGCCGTGGAGGTTTCCCCAGTAAACCTTTCCTCCTTGGGGAGACCTGGATGCTCTCAGGAGGGATTTTCAAGCTGTCAATGGTGACTCTGGCCAGGTGTATTTGCTGCAGCAATGCCAGCCTGTCTGCACCCAAGGATGTGAGAAGAGCTGTTTCTCTGGGGTCTTCTGGGGGAGAAGTGGGAGAGCAGCTGGAAAGACAAAACTCAGGTTCAGGACTGCAGAAACATTCTTGACATGACCTAGCTTGGTGGGATGTTACTTAAAAACTGCCCAAGGGTCACTAAAATATACATTTTTTAACATATTTTTACAACAAATTTGGTGGTCTCTGTAATTCTCTGTAACAAAAATCTTACAATATCTGGGGTCCATTACTGAAAATAAAAAACAACCCAGAAAGTGCATGTTCCACATGATTGTTCTGAAAAAAATCTTATCCTAACTCTTCAAAAAGAAAAGCCTCATTTAATACCACGTACAGAAGCAGGGAGGTGATCCAGTTATACACAAGGACAAGTCTCTGCTGCAGAGGAACAGCAACAGGATTTTTGCCATCATTTTAAATATCATTTGTGTAATTTGCAAGACTTGAATTGCAAACTATTTTGTGTTGGTTCCTCTGGGGATATGAATTTTACCTGATGTAAAAACAGCAGTGTTAGTCAGAAAAAAAAAAAATCAGAAATAATTGTTTGGAGCTGAATTAGGAAAAAAAAAAAGTCACAAAAACTTTACACTAACTGTATTGTACAAGATAAGCCTGATAACTGGATCTTTAGGGATACTTTTATCATGAATAAAAGGGAATACAATTTAGATGAGGTCAGAACAGAAGTCACTGATGTAGCTACCTGGGTTTAGTTTCTGTCACATTCTGATCAAAGGCATGAAAATCCTTCTGTGGATTCACTGGGCCTGCTTTCTTGAGAGTTTCTGTCTTGGATGCTTTCTTTGAGGATTTAACATCATCATCACTGAGGAAATCACTCAAACTGGAATCAGATTTCTAAAGCAGGAATAATGCACATAAATAAGAAGTCAATTATCATTGTATAGAGAGTTCCATAATGGTCACATAAATGGAAAACAACTTGTGCATTGCATCATTTGAAACTATTAAAATGGTATCAGAATTTCAGGCATTTAAAAAACAAAAAGTCTTTCTGGACAGCCTCAATCCCAGCAATTTCCAGACTCAATGCTTGTAATCTTAACAATATTCTTTTAATAATATTAATTTTAAGTAACGCACTCACAATCTTTTGTATGATACTTAATGCTTATTCAGCTTTAAAACACTGAAGTTTTTCTGATCATGCAAACTTGCATTTTTCTGCACATCAGGGAATACACACTTTCCTTTGGATCTCCACTTACAGGAGCTGTGTAAAAAAGCCTCTCCAGCAGACTCTGGTCGTAATGGGGATCACCGAGTTCACTGTCATATCCCTCACTGCCAAGGGAGAGAGAATCCCACAGGGAGCCTGCTCGATCCCAGAAATGCCCCGGGGACAAATCAGCACTGTGGATACAGGAGAGAGAAAGCCACCTTAGTGCTCCAGGTTCTGCACTCAGTCTCTAAGGGCTGTGGCAATGCTGCCTGTTTTATCCTGGGTTTATCCTGGCTGCAGGCACAGCTGTGCTGTGACCCAGCTGGGAGCGTTCCCTCGGGATGACATCCCTGCCCCACAGGAAAGCACTGTGTGTGAACCCTGGGGGACAGCACATCTCTGCAGGTCACTCAGCCCAACCCCTGCTCAAAGGGAAGGGACGCAAACACAACTTGGTCCAGTTGGATTTTGGGTACCCTGAAAGCTGCAGATTCCACAAAGTCTTTCAGCAACCGACTCCAAACCTTGGTGACTTTCATCCTAAAACATACCTATGAATATCTACCTCTAATTTTTATCCTTCATTACTTTATAACTTCTACAATGCTTTAAGAGATCAGTAATATTTAAGGACAGTTTACTTTGATGAAAAGAATACCCCAAGGTATATCTGAGAAGGTGCAAATACAAGTATCTTTAGATAAAAGCTGGGGTTAGTTTGGTTTAAGGGTTTCCTCTGTAAAATCATTTTATGCCCTGCAACACGACAGTGTTATCCACTGATAAACCACAGCGAAAAAATAAGTGCAGGGCACAAGAAACATGGACTGAAATTCGGAACCACGTCTGACCCAGAAGCTGTGTGTTGAGGGTGCAGATGTGGACACAATGGAAGCATCATTTATGCTCCTGCTATGCAAAATGAGAGGAAAAGGTCCATTTAATATCTGGAAAAAGATTAGAAATAGCTATTGTTTCTCATTAATTTTAATTAACAGAGTGTTTCCTCTTCAAAGAAGCGTGGTATTTGTTCTAGGTACTTATTTTATGTAATATTTTAGGCCACCACATTACTAAATAACTATTAAATAACTCAGTTTTATCAAAGATGGTGGTTAATCCTTCTGACATCACTGTTACACCAAGTGACTTGGAGCTATCCAGGCTGTCATGCATTAAAGCTGAGCTATGAAACACCTCCATCACTTGCACACAAGTCACTGGTTACATTCCCAGAAATGTGGACACCTTGGAGAGTCAAGAGGCATTTTTCAAAATGCCCAGGTCAGAACAATCCTGCAGGAGCCTCCAGTGCACCACACTCACCTGCCCAACAGTAACTGGATTGCTCTTTCTTCAGAGTTCAGGTCAAACTGCTGACCTGAAACCCCAGATCCAAAGTGATGGGGATCCTCAGGAGTGGGCACAAAACTGGACTTCAAGCATTTTGGGCTTCTGGGTAACAGCAACAGAAGCACAGACAGAAGTAAAAGGAAAAATAAGACATTAATCCATTAATTGGTCTCAAGATTAATCCATTAATTGGTCTATCAGGTTTTTCTGGGAAGTCCCAAATAATCTACTTTTACACAAATACAACTAGTTTGTGCAGAAATAAATGAAACTGAGTTTGCAACAGCATCACTGACTGTCAAAGACAATGACACTGCTTTCTGGTTATCACAGAACTACAGACAATATTCATATTTTTCCAGAGGTAAACCAAGGAATCTAAGTTTCTTCTCTCCTAAGAAAAAAACATGCATTTAGATCATCAATTACTTACATTTCTCTGAAAAGCTGTTCTTTGTGATGCAGTGCCACTTCATTTGCACTGTCTTGCACTTCTCTTATTCCCTACCAACATTTAATATTTCCTTGTCAAACAACACTGAACTTAATACAAATATACTAAGAAATGAAATTAAAAACAATTACTTAAATCAAGGCTTACTGCATGAAGATTAAAATGAATTCACAAAATTTAGGCATTTATTCACAGGTGGAAATTAACTTCCCATTTGAATGAGGTGCTGCTTCCACCCTAAATGAGTCCTAAAACACATCCTATAAATCTCAGTATCTACAGTTTCCTGGATAAAGCCTCAAAATTTATAGTTTGGAGCTTGAATCTCATTTCCCCCAGTCCAAACTCACTTTGTTGGTGCTTTAAAATAGTCTCTCTCTACAAAATGAGACATTTTGTTCAGTTCAATCTCCATGTCTGGGCTGGACTTCATTGCAGAAGCAGCCATGGCATCCCGGAGTTTACTGCCTTGATCCAAGAGAGCTGGGAAATAAGCAGAGGGATTACATTTCAGCATTCAGATACGATTCAAAAGCAATGTGCAGACACAATAAATGTGTCAGCAACAGTCAAGAAACTCCTGTTTTCTGCTGTTAAAAAGAGATCTTGACGCACTGGGGATTAAATGTGTTTTATACACCAGAAAACTGCTCAGCTGGGAGTGAGGGAGAGTGATCCTCCATCAGTCTCCCACTCACCTGCACCTGTCTGCACACACCAGGTCAGGTGTGGGAAGGGCATTATCAAGATATAGAAGCAGTACTAATTTAGGGAAGAGTTTGTCACTTTTGGATGTCTAATTTTTGTTCTCTTCCATAAATATGAGACTCAAAAGACAGCACATATGGAAACGTGCCCTACTCCAAAGCTTACTTCAATCCAGCCCAGGCAACAGTGGTTTTTAATTAAAGGCCTTTTTGGTATAATGCAGCAAGAGGGTCTGAAACCCCTCTTTCCCTTCAGAAAATCTCACCTCCAGACAGGCACACGAAATGTCACCAAGAGCTGTTTGTGGTGACCTGCAGAAGGTGCAGGCAGCTGCACACCCACCTGACAGCAGGTCTCTTGTGGCTGGGCTGTGCATGCAGAGCACCCCAGTGCTCCTGCTGGGAAGTGCTCCGGGGCTGGGGCTGGTGGGAAATGACAGGGGCAGATTTGAAGGATTCCTTTTCCAATGTTCATCCGGCAAAATCACACGCTGGTGAGGAGCAGAGAAGGCTTCCTTCATGTCCTCAGAGTTCTCCTGGTGGAGCAAATGGTCCTTTTCTCTGGTGAAAAATGAAAGATTATTTCAGTAACAACTCAAGTGGGTGGGTGAAGGGATTCAGAACTCCACAAATTCTCCCCTCAGGACACGCTCCAAAAGGAAACACGGCATGTTATTTTAATGATTCCTCACCTGCCACTGAGACCATCAGAGAGACTGACCCAAGCTGCAAGTAAAAGACTTTTTTTAAAAAAAAGCGCTCTTCAAAAGATCTTTTGTGACAGAACAAGGTGGAACAGATTCCCACTGCCAGAAGGTAGGTTTAGATTAGATATCAGGAGAAATTTCTTTGCTGGGGCGTGTTGAGAAGAGTCTGTGAGGAGTCCAGAGAAGCTGTGGCTGGCTCATGCCTGGAAATGCCCAAGGCCAGGTTGGATGGGGCTTGGAGCAACCTGGGACAGTGGAAGGTGTTCTGGCAGCAGGGCTGAAATGAGATGAACCTTAAGACCCCTTCCAACCCAAGTTATTCTGTGATTCATGATTTGAGGCCCTTCTTGTGTGAATTTGCATGACTTGAATTAAGTCAACATAAGATGTAAATTTCTATCAGACAAGAAATTGTCCCTGTCACCTCGGAACTCCTCAACATCCTGGATTTCATATAAAATGTATGTCTGAAAACATTAAGTACCCCATAACTCACAAGTGTACTGCCACTCCTTAAAAATTCTGTGTGACCTGCAAAATAAAGCACAGTTTTGTCATGAGGAAAAAAAAGGTACCTAGGAGTTGTGGCTTTGCTGTTGTCAACAGACTCCAGCTCGACAGTCACTCCTGTGTGCCTGGGCTGCTGGGATGGAGCAGGGAGCTGGGACTTGCTGCTTCCCTGAGCAGCAGCAGCATCTAAACCTCCCTCTGTGGCTGGCACAGAGCTGCTGGTGCCATACAGTTCTGGCAGAGGTTCTAGAACCAGTGAGACCTGAAAGACAAGATGTGAAAATATTACTTTGTTATTTTCTTAATTAAGCGCAGTAAATACTGCATTGGACTTCACTTGTTGTGCAGCGGAAAACTGCTGCTTTTCTACATACAGTAATATTAACATTATCCAGCTATGATACATATTTACAACTACTTGTTTCTTGCTCCATGTTTTCAAATCCCAGCCAACTGCCTTTCATAATCATTTTTCCAGAGCCAGGGGTGCAAGACAACTTCCTTAATGCCAGATATCAAAGTCTTCTATTATTCCAGCCCTGGAAAGTGTAAAAACCAAATATCCACTTTTAAACCCACTGTTAATACTCACTCTCAGTGTAGAGATGACCACATGTTCCTCATTAAACTCAACTACCCCACATCCCTCTAAACACCACCAGTATTTGTTTTTCCATTTGTTACCTTAGCTCAGAAATGCCTGGGACAGAGAGCAGGACTGCAATGTGCCATGTAGAGCTTGATCCTGCACCTGATTACACCTGTGACACAGCACATAATTTATAATAACGAGCAACGACATCAAGGCTACCTGCAGCTCTCCGAGTTTGTCCGATGTTGGTGACACCACAGCAAAAGACCCTTTGATGGGATGGCTGGGAGAGAGCTGGGACAGTTTAGTGATCTGTGCTCTGCCAAGGGGGAGGTGGTCAAGTTTGGTCAGAACCTCCAGCACGAGAACACCCATATCTGCAAAAACCGGGAACGTCATGGTCACAACTCACACCTTCTGGCTAAAATCACAGAAATGCCAGAGGTTAACGCTATTCTGTACAAGGAAATTACGATAACGATAATTACGATAATTAACGATAATTACGATAACGAGGCATCAGGTAAAGAAGGGTCAACACAGACATTATTACTGGGAATAAATGATCATAAATAAGTATAGGATTACGAGAAAAGGAACGCTTATGACAGGACAAAGGGAAATGACTTAACCGCTGCTATAGGGTAACCCCCATGCGCAGCCCATTCCCAAACCTGGCCACCCTTCCCGCGAAGGAATTCCTCCGGATGCCCAACCTCCCCTGGCACACCTCGAGCCCGTGTCCTCCCGCCCCAGCCCCACCGCGGTCCAGCGCCGGGCCGCTGCGGGTCCCCGGGGGGCAGGACGCGTGCCTACCTGCCAGGTACGCGGCGAGCTGCCGCGGCCCGCAGCGCACGGCGAAGCGGGCGCTGGTTCTCCCCGCGGGCTGCCCGGCCCTGGCGGCGGGCTGGAACACGGTGCCGCCGGAGGTCTCGCCCCACCACCGCAGGCGCACCACGGCGGGCGGCTGCGGGGCCGCCCACAGCAC
>VYXD01002502.1:15119-40431 GCA_013397195.1 Hylia prasina
TTATCGGGGGATCTGGACAGAGAGAATGGTCATTATCGGGGGATCTGGACAGAGGGAATGGTCATTACTGGGGGATCTGGACGGAGGGAATGGTCATTACTGGGGGGTCTGGAGCGAGGGGTGATCATTCCTAGGGGTCTGGAGGGAGGGTTGGTCCTGCTTCCCAGTGCTCCAGGAGTGACATCTGGATCAGGCTTCTCCAGCCGCAGAGGTCTCACTGAGGACAGCAGTATCCTCAGGCTGGGGGAAGGTGGCAGGTGCTGGGATCGACTCCCAGCCCTTTCCTTCCAGTCCTTTTGCCACCAGTGTTTGCTGGAAGGGTCAAGCACAATGTCTGGGGGGTATCTCAGAGTGTGGCTGGAGGGAGAGGTGCATGGGAATTCTCAGGAGCTGAATTCCTAAGCTGGAGTTGGACTTGGATAATCCTTGTCATGCGTCCCTTTCCAAGTCAGAACATTCCATGATTCTGTGGAATGGGACTTCTCAGCCACAGGCACCCATGTGAAGTAGGTGAGCTCTGTGACGTTAATCCCTGCTTAAATCTGCATTTCCAGATGATGGAAAAGTCTGGGATACTCTTTCATCTTTTGACCAGGGGTTGAGAGCACATTTTGGGAGCCGTGGGAGAAGTTTGACCAGTGTCTAAGGGTGTAATACGTATCAATTTCTATAATTCTTCCTCTCTTACCATGCATTGGAGGGGTTCTAAACCCTGTTAGGGAAATGACTATAAATGAAAGTATATTTTCTGTTGCTTTACATACCTCTTTTTTTCTTTTTCAAATGCTTTCCACGAGCACTGATACAAAATCCAGTGTTGCGGTTCAGAATCAAGAATTCCCCTGGAATTCTTCCCTTGGAAGCAGTGGGGAGTAGTTCATAATCATGTTGTGGTTGCACAGCACAGCTGTATTTTTGATTTACCAATCTGCCACCCAGTAAATCCCTTTCCAGGTGATGTTCCTGTTGTGGGAGGCACTGCACATCCAGCATGGAATGGCCTCATCCCCAGGGGCTTGGGGCTTCTGCGGAAAGGAAACAAAAGGCAGTGGGATGGAAAGTTTAGCTTAGGCTCATTTTGCCCTTATCCAAGTTCAGTTCAGTGCAAACAGGTGCGAGATTCCCCCTGAAGAGAATTCCATGGAAAGAGAATGGAATTAGTTGTACAGGGAACACACAGTGTGATTTACAGTGCTGGCAGATGTATAGGGCTGCACCAAAGAGTCCTTCAAAATCCAAACTTTTACAGGGAACAAAAATAACTAAACTTAGGAAAACATTTATTAAGATGCCTTAAGCATCTCGCATTTATAAATGTGATTTATTTCTGCGCTTTCAATTTCTTGAATTGCAAGCCAGACTGTTAAAAAAATGGGTTTAAACTTACTATCCAAGAGTGCCAGCAACTTGATTTTTCTATGGCTAAATCCTCTGACTGGTGTGTTGGGCACATTCTTTTTATTCCCTTTTTTTTCTCCACCATTCAGGTCATCTTAATGTGACTGTGGTGTGGCTGAAAGCAGATCTTGAGAAGCAGAGGGTCAAGCATGTGACATTGCTACAGAAAAATAGAATTTACTGAGGACTTCTTAACCAAAATAAAGTCTTACACTTTTTGGTAATATCCTCTTAAGAGGTTAACATGTGTTTCAGTAGTTAATAAAAAAATGGCACCTGTTGCTGCATTTACATATGTGAAAATAAACTTGTTTCTAGCTTTTTCTTTAAAAGTTACTCTTTTTTTTGCAATTTTCCAGTACAATCACTTCCTTATGTCTCTCTGTGGGACAGTCTCATTTGAGAAGCCAAAGTGGCCGAAGCAAATCGAATCATGGAATTGTTCAGGCTGGAAAAGCCCTCTAAGGTCTTGGAGTCCAACCGTTGCCCCAGCCCTGCCAAGGCCACCATTATCCCAAGTGCCACACAGCTTTAAATCCCTCCAGGGACGGGGACTCACCTCTGTCCTGGGCAGCTGGGCCAGTGCTGGACAGACCCTTTTGGGGAGGGAATTTCCCCTGATATCCAGCACACGTCCTGTGACACAGTTTGGGCTGGGCTTTGCAGGAGCACGGGATGCCTGCTTAGAATCTCGCTGTATTTCATAGCACGTGGCATCGATTCCTGCTTTGCTAGCACAGTCCTCTCCTCCCTGGATTTAAGTGCTCTCCAACAGAACTGCCCAATGAAATGATGGTTCCAGAAGGCTCTTTCCAAAGGAAGCTGGAGCTTCTCTTTGGCTCAGGCAATATGTGAAACTCAGGCACAGGAATTCAGTGTCCATTTCTTTGAGGAGCGCTCATGGCCAAGGCTGTGTTGGGAATTGCCTGCGTGTTGCAAGGGATTCCTTGGAATTGCTCCACTGAAATGGAAACAAAATCAGGCTTTGTGGCCTGATTCTGCGTCCTGTGGGGAAATAAAAGAATAGGGTTTGTAAAGTCAGTGGTGGAGGAAGAGGCCCCAGACCCACGGCAGCAGATCCCAGCAGCTGCAGCAGCTTCTGCATTTCCTGTCTTGTTTTCTGCCTGTTGTTTTTTGCTAGCGGCTCCTGCAGAGTTAAGCACATGGATGGGATTTAAAAGTCAAAGTCAGTTTGCTGTTCCTTTCCAATGTGTGAGTAACAATCACATACAATCTCTGAAGATCTTAATTTTAACCCTAATTTTCATTATCTAGAAGGGCATGATTGGATCAGATCTGTGTAATTCAATCATGTCAATTCCAACTCATTTTTTTTCCTTTTTAATCCATTTTTCCCCTTGGAATCCTTTTAATAAAAAAATTATGTATTCAGCATCTCTAAGGCAGAACTTAAGATACTGTCCTTGTCAATTTTTAGAATTTCTAAATACAACTTGTCAGCCGTGGCAGTTCTTACTTGTAGATGATGTTTGATTTGGTTGGGTTCAAATATGATACGAGAATGAAATCTCTTGATTCATGCTTCATGTTCTATATTTGCTTTAGTAGTTTTAAATAGGGGCTCTCAGCAGAAAAAAGACTTTCTGAAAATGGTTCCTTCTGCTTGGTGCAACCTTATTTATTTTCATTTTAGGAAAATACCTGAAAGAAAACCCCTTCAAAAATTTGGGAGAGATTTGCTGAGCCATGTGGGCATCCTAGGGATTGAGGACATGATAAAGAGGACAAACTGTACAATAGAATAAAACAGCTGCAGAGGGTACCCACAATTTGTTTTGTAATTCCAGTTTAATATGCTGGCTGGCTGGCTTGGAGTTGAGGGATCATTCCAGAAAAGTTATTATGTCATCCATTTCTGTTTTGGTTTGCTGGATACTTTAAAAAGCTGTAATTAGTTCTGTCAGCTTAAATATTGGTCAGCAAAATATGGCTTCAGCATAGGAAGGTGCAAACCCACAGCTGCTGTTTGTTGGGCACACTTCTAATTCTGAATGTGTGTTGAAGCTCCACTAAATAAAGCAGCTCTAGAAAAACTCAAAATCAAAGATTCTTTTCTTTGGAGAAATGGTTTTGCTCCACCTTCTGTGGTCACCTGGGATTTTGTGGAAAACTGCACATTTATTCTGCCCTTTTGGGGGTTCACTGTTAAACCTGAGGTCACTCATGTTTCCTCAGCATTGCTTGGAGGCGAGTGTTGTGTTTTAAATCATGGTAGACACGTATTTGCATCAGGGGTGATGACAGCTTTTAATTCCCAGCTCCTCTTCAATCTCTGCTCCAATTCTGTTGCAAACATAGGAGTTCTGCTCTATGTGTTTCCCAGATAGTTCACCTATGAACACGACTAATAACATTTTCTCTGGAGGTGCTCACTCTTCTTAAGCTGAATTTGAAGCATTGCTAAATGCATCAGTGTGGCAAGCTCCTAGGGAAGGGCTCTGCCTTGGCTTCCTGGATTCCTCTTGCAGTTCAGGACATCCTCTCCATGGACCTGCCTTGGTATTAGCATCTGCCTGCCTCTGACATTGGATCTCTGCTGTCAGAAATGGCATCTGAAGGAGACACAAAAGTCCTCATCCCTGGAAGTGTCCAAGGCCAGGCTGGATGGGGCTTGAAGCAGCCTGGCCTGGTGAAAGGTGATTTCTTTGCAGCAGCCCAGAGGCTGCTGTGTTCCCCTGTGTAACAGTGGCTGTCCATCCTGTAGCCCTCCTTGCACAAAAATGGGTTCCTGTGGCTCACAGCCAAAGCTCTTCATCCGGCATGACACACTCATTCAGCCACTTCCCCCTGCTCTGCCTCCCCTGTGTAGGTCAGAGAATTCCCTTTTGGATTTCTGGTGTGGCAGTAGTGCAGGGGCTGGGTTGCCAGGGAGTTCCTGCTCTTCACCAGATTTATGGATTATGTGGGAAGGGGTGTAGCCAGGCAGATGCTGGTGTTTACTGATCACCTGGAATAGCTCAGGGCAGTGGAACCCAAAACCAGCTGTAACATGCTGTGCCAAAGCCTGACTGCAGCTGAAATGCTGCCTTTTGAAAGGGTGATGGAATTCATTTTCCCTAACTGCACATCCTACCTATTCAAAAACCGGAGAAGGGAAATCATCCAAGCTGTGGGCAGTTCTCTCCATCTCCAGAAAGAACCAGAACTGGTATGGAGAGAGCATGTGATCAGGGCTGGGATGGCTTCCAGGGAAAAAAATGAGCTTTGAATGTGATATTCTTTTTCTTGATTGGAGAATGAGATTAAGCTGAGGCAGTAAAAGAGATTAATATTTCCTGTATTTATGTAGGTGTGTGACATCTCATTTTATTTAACTGAGATTTGACAAGAAGTCTGGAAACCCAAGAGAGGGAATTTGGTCCATTCAAGGGGTGGCCAGTTTATGTTTCATATCCTAGAAACACCAGGGGAAATGGAAATTTTGTTTCTACAAAATTGAAAAGCTGCTTTGTCTGTTATTTTCTACTTCTTTATGAAGCCAAGGATTCAGGAGAAACTTCAGCAGGGATTTTTCTGCCATGAAGGTCTTTCACCCCTCACGCCCATGCTTGATTTTAATATTCTGTGCTGCCTGCCTGCCTCCCCCAGAAGAGCTGAAGTGCAAAAACATGGTTAAAATGGTGCACTGTTACTCATCCTGTATCCTGGGCTCGAATGGAGCCTAATTATGCCACTTCCAAAATTAAGCACTACTCTTTTAGCCTTACTGAGTAAATACCAGCCCGAGAAAACACATTCTGCATCTACTGAGTCATCAGGAAAACTCTGATTGAGGAGCCTTTTGTCAGTAACGGGGGTACAAGGAGAGGGCACAGCTGCACCTTTCCAAGGAAGCAAAAGATGAATTGGTTTGTCAGCTGGGCACCTTTTGTCTGTGGGTCATTGCAAACTCCGAGGTTGTACTGGGACACTATCACTGTTCTGGTTATTTTCCCTTGGCTTGGGTCTCTGTAGTCTAAATCACCATTGCACAGCCTTCCTTGGAATTACTTGATGAGGAAAATACTCTTTGCTCTGTTTCCACTACATTTCCTCAATAGGAGCAACAATTAGGGAGGGGGGAAGGGGAGGGTTCCTTCACTGACAATAAAATTCTGAACATTGTGGTTGTATGGGAATTTCACTGATGCCTCGTTTGCTTCCAGTCTGAACTGTTGTGTAACACCAGCATGTTCTCTTCAGTGAGAGGAGGCCTGGATGCCAATTTCAGTGGAAGACTTTAAAAATAACTCTTTTCTTATGGAATTTTTTCTGTCTTGCAGCCCTGGAAGAAAGCGTGATTTTTCACCAGTGCTTTGGAGCCAGTACTTTGAGTCTATGGAGGATGTTGTGGTAGAAAATGACACTGGCAAGGATATATCCTTTTTTTTCATACTGAATTTGTCATCATCTCAGAGGTTGCGGAGATGCCACGTTTTGTTTCGTTTATTGGGGTTTTCAGCTTTTCATTTTCCTTCTCCTCCTCCATTATGCCTCTGGCAGGGTTCAGTGTCAGTAACTAGAACTATCCCTCCTAGGCTGACAGCAAGGCCAATTCCTGATATTGTTTCTTTAGTAATCATTAGTTTTAAAAAAGTGTTTCCAACAGTTCAATACCATATTTTGCAAGGAAACACTCATCAGGTTCTCTTAATTCAAACCATGTCAGCACCAAAGCTGTTCATTGGTTTTTAGTAACTACAGTTAGTTAAGTGGCAGTGAACTGTCTGCTCAGGATTAATAGCAGCAGTACAGCAGACAAACCTCAG
Source organism: Hylia prasina (assembly GCA_013397195.1). Classification (NCBI taxonomy): domain Eukaryota; kingdom Metazoa; phylum Chordata; class Aves; order Passeriformes; family Sylviidae; genus Hylia; species Hylia prasina. Next base: position 21,287 of record VYXD01002502.1, read on the forward strand.
AAGAAACATGTAGATGTGAATAAATACCTCCAAATTTCTGGCCAGGGCAGAGGTTATGATGCCATCAGTGTCTTCTGGCCAGCCAGAGATTTTTCTGCAGATGTTTCCTCTCCAAGATAGGAATGCCATTAGGAAAACCAAACTTCCGAGTGGCTTCTCTCCAAAGGCACTGGGAGTTGTGAGATCTCTGCTGAGTGCCTGAAACTGTGACCAACACATGAGACAAGTCACTTCATCAGTTGGGGCTTGTGCACAAAGGGGATGTGCTGGAGCTCTACCCAGGTCCCTGGGGCAGAGCAGTGGGCACCAACCCAGTCATTAATTCAGCTGCTTCCACAGTTCACATCTGTCCACAGCCTTGCCTATGGGATCTCAAGCTTCTGCTGAAGGGAGCAGAATAAATCCTAAACAACTAAGATTTGCTTGAATTTGTGATGCTTCTGTACACAACCTATCCAAATAGGTCTATTACGCTTTTTATTTTATATTAAACCTCTGGGGGAGTGCACAGCCCTTCATCAGGTGTGGACGAGGTGCCCATCATGAATCATGGAGTCACCAGAGCATGGTTTGGGTGGGAAGGGACCTCAAAGCCCCCCCAGTGCCACCCCTGCCATGGGCAGGGACACCTTCCACCATCCCAGGCTGCTCCAAGCCCTGTCCAGTCTGGCCTTGGACACTTGCAGGGATCCAGGGGCAGCCACAGCTTCTCTGGGCACCCTGTGCCAGGGCCTGCCCACCCTCACAGGGAAGAGTTTCTTATGAACATTTAATCTAAACCTCCCCTCTTCTCGTTAAAAACCACTCCCTCGTCCTCTCATTATCTTGCCTGTGTAAAAATTAGCTCTCCATATTTTTTACTAATGGATTTCTAGTTTTCTCTTAGTTCACTTCCCTGTTGTGCCCAGGGAGAAAAGGACAGGGGATGAGTGAATTACAGGAGGGGAGAAAACCTGGGCAGCAGGAATACAGTTCTTGAAGTTTAAATTGAGTTACATTTTTGTCCGGGTAATGCCTGAACATTCCTGTTGGCTGGTCAGAGAAATGAAGGATAGAAATAAAATATTGCTGGGTATTGCAAGCTCTAAAATTCATCCTGCTGCCTTGAAGTAACTCTGTGAAATGTCCTTAACTGTTCATACACTTTTCGAATTTACAAAAGTGGGTTGGAGGGGCCTGTCTTGCTGCTGTTACATGGTGGAGGCCACTCTGCTCTGTCCTGGGCTGTGTTTACTGTAAGTAAAGCTGCTGCTCTATACAAACAAATGTGTGGAAATGGAGCTCTCTTGAGTGTGGAAGGCAGCTCTCCATTCACCTCTGGAAACATGGGAAAACAATATTCTAAAAGATAACAATACTACCTTTGCATGGTTGGGGCTATGGCTTAGGTGCAGCTGCATGGAGGGTTTGGGTGTCTTTAGGGGCTGGAAAATACTAATCTGAATTCAGTGGGTTTGGGGAAAGCAACCACTCCAGTCATTTAAGAATTGAATAGATTAAAAGTCAAAATAAGAGGACTGGGTAGCTTTGAGGTCTGGGTGGCTTTTGCCAGTTGTGTGGGTGGATCTATTAAGACTCCTTCACCAAACTCCCCCACTTCTGCCAGGCTGTTATTTAAATAATCAATGATTCCTTAGCACAGGAGTCTTCCTGTCAACAAAACTTGCCACTTCTCTGTGATGCCTGAAATAACTTAGTTAAATTGATCTGTCAGGGACAAATAGAGCCATAATTGTGTTGCAATTATTATGCTCTCTCTTACCTTAAAAAGATTCCTCAGCTGTTCCCCTGACCTCTTTGGACTAATCATTTTTTATACATTTCAGCCTGTAAAATTCTATTCTTTGAGAGCAAACTGAAGGTGTACTGCAAAGCAGCTGCTTCACCTCCGTGTCAGCCATGGAGCCAAAGAGTAATTTTGTACCCTGTGGGGCATGAAAAGCAAGGGAATCCCTTTGGTGTCCATAATCCCACTGCTGTTCCAGTTTTCAGAGGTGCTGCAGGGCTTGAATTCGTGATCCCAGGAAACCCAGGTCCTGTCTCAGGCACAGTGAAATAACTGTCCTTGTTAAGTGGGAACAAGGATGGGGCTTTGGCCCCTGAAGGACAGTCTTACAGAATATTTTTATATTTGTAACACCCCATCCAATACAGGTTGAGCCGTTTTGGTGGCCCTGGAGGGTTTGTAGGGAGTGCTTGTTGTTGCTAATCCCACTTTGCAAACAATATTCTCTCTGTCTCTCCTTGCAGTCTGCAATCATTAACAGGATCCAGTGTAGGATTGTGGCTTTAGACCTCCGAGGCCATGGTAAGTCCCAGAAATAAATCTGGAGTCAAATCAGTGTGTTACATGCTCCCATTTTTTTTAAAGGAGATGTAATGAATTCCTCACAGGATGGCTAGGAAAACATCTTTAGGGCATCCCAATCTTGATTCAAAAGCAGGGATGGAAGACTGGCTTCTGTCAGAAGCTGAGACCCCCTGAACTTCTGCATGAGACAGTGGTGGATTAATTCCTTCCACCAAGCCCTCTTTTGTATTTCCATAACCTATAGGTGGTCTTTGCCATGAGAAATAAGCACTGTTCTTTCATTTTAAGATCCATAAAGAACACTTTTGGGCGGTGTTTCCTACCCATAGTACCAAGTGTCCCTGTTAATTCTGTGTTTCTTAATTATTCATGTTCATTGCAGTAGGCTTGCTCTTCATATCTATGCTTAAAAAGCTTTGTACCATCACTGCTCTAAGTCCTGAGGGGGCCTGAAGGTTTTCAACTTAAGTGAACTTAACTTGGGTTGGGTCTTTTTTCAGGAGAAACAAAAGTAAGGAATCCTGAAGATCTGTCTGCAGAGACTATGTCCAAGTAAGGAAACTTATGCTCTTTTCCCTTTTCACAAACCTCCATTTTCTTTTCCTTGGCTGAACAATAAACCACTTGAGGGCACACAGCCTTCATTCAAGTAGCTTAAGTAGTTTAATTTCACATGATTCTGGTAGTTACCCCTTCTCCCCTTCCATTCTGGGACAGTCTGAAATGATGTCTCTCCCAGCTGAGTCAGACTCCAAGAACTGGAGTTGTCCTCCGAGTACCCTGAGTTTTTAAGCAGTGAGCACTTTAAACCTGCAACATGCTGAGGAGCTCCTAATGAAGCTGGAATGCTTTCCTCGGACATCCATGGGGTGTTTCAGCCTGAGGTCACCAGGCTGACTCTTCCTCAGCCCTTGGAGTGAGTGCTCAGAGCGGGACCACTCTGGCCTGGTGACACCCCCGAAGTCTGGGTCACTGACACAGGATTTTCAAGCACAGAATTGCTTTTTCAAACTGTCATGACCCGCTTTGGCATGCAAATCCACCCTCCTCTTGACAAAACTGTAAGAAAAGCAAATACCCACTGCTAAGCACATTATGTTCTGCCCATATTTAGTACAAAGAGACTCTTTGCTGTGACTACAACTAAATGATGAAGGGTTTTGTAACCTTCCCATGGACAAATCCACTTGGTTTGTTGAGGGGAGGTCATGTGTGAAATGTATTCTGACTTCCATTGTATACCTTATTCCTGCTGCTTATGCCTTGTCAGATCCTGATGTGTAACTGTCCTGAGGAGATGCTGGATTCAATAATTAGAATATTTTGGATCTCGAGCAGCACTGCTGTGGGGGGAAAGCAAGTTTCCTTTGGTTTTGAAACCTTCCCCTCTTCTTAGCAATGAGCTTGAAACTTAGTCCTGAATACCTTTTAAATAGGAGCCTTAAATTATAGCTGGTGTTCCTGTTTGTTCTTTTAAATCAAATCCTCAGGCAATTTTCTCTAGCAGAGCAAACAAGCTGGTCAGCCTGTTCATTTTTTCACTTGTTTTCCATTTCCAGTACTGCTCAGTTCTCAGGTTCCTCTGAATGGTTGTAGTCAGTGAGGGGGTGCCTTTAAACTGCTCTTCAGCAGATTTCAGTTGCTAGCTCTGCTGCTGTTTTGGGGTTTGAGAATCAGACCAGCCAGCTTTCCCATCCTGGGAAAAGTGTCAAGAAGTGACAGCTTCAGTTTAACAGTAGGTGCCTTTTGGGAAGGATGGGGTAATTGCCCCCTTGCCTTGTGGCATCTGTGCTCATAGAGAGTCTCAGTCTTTTTGCTGGTGCTCAGAGTTGTTCATCTTTGCCATGGTTGGTAGGGCCCGTTATTTTTCTCTCTCTAATTCCAGCTTTTTCTTTTAAGAACAATGAATTTCTTGGTTTGTGCTTCCGTGCAAGGTGATTTGACAGCTTTTTCTCACCTTTCATTTAACATTCCCACCAGCAAGCATCAGCCTAAAATGTTTTCTACAAGGAATCACAGAACTTGGGCTGGAAGGGACTATAAATTTCATCCACATGGGCAGGGACACCTTCAGACCGGGCTGCTTGAATATCTTTTCAACTAGTATCTTTTAAATGAGGGCTGTGTTAATAAAAAGAGGAGTGACGTGGATGTTGAGGAAAGCACTGGCTGGCAGGGTTTCCTGCTTTGGTACTAGGATGGAGCAGCGGCAGGAGAACAGACCTGTCGTGTGCCCGCGGGGCACAAGGGGGGGCAGGCCGGCGCTGGGTGTGTCCCTTGTCCCGCGGCGGGGCGGAGGTGCCAGCCGCGCTTTGCTGTCCCTCTGCAGAGACGTGGGGAACGTGGTGGAGGCGCTGTACGGGGACCTGCCCCCGCCCATCATGCTGATCGGGCACAGCATGGGGGGGGCCATCGCCGTGCACACCGCCGTCGCCAACCTGGTGCCCAGCCTGCTGGGGCTCTGCATGATCGACGTCGTGGAAGGTGAGCGTGCCTGCCCTCCAGCCCCTCCGCCGGGCCTCTGCCTTCCAGCTCTTCTCTTAGCCCCAAATCCCCCAGTGCAGAAGGTTTTGCCCCATTTCTAAGCCAATTCCATCCTCCTAACAGAGCCTATGCACACAAAAATCATCCCAGTGCGACCCCTTCTTTTCCTTTTCCTCTCTGCTCTTCTGCTAATTTATCAGAATCAGAAAATCAGCAAGGTTGGAAAAGACCTTTGAGATCACTGAGTCAAACCTATGACTTAACACCACCTTGTCATCTAGACCACGGCACTAACTCCTTTGCAACATTCGCTTGGTGGGGAGGAGGGTGGCTTTTGCTGCAATGCGTGGTGCTGATAAATGGTCGCTGCTTTCTCTTACTGTCTGAACATCCTACCTATCCAAACAGTAATCTTCCAACATGACTGTTGGCTTGGAAAGACTAATGTGTACTTTCCTCAGCAGCATTAAATCACGGGGGAGCTCCAGCTCCCTCTGAGGGTGTTGCAGCCAGTTTTGTATAGAGGGACGTGGCAGTAATTTCATCAGATGCCATGAGGCTGATGAAGATGATGTCATTTGCTTTTAGGTACAGCCATGGATGCCTTGAACAGCATGCAGAACTTCCTGAGGAGTCGCCCCAAAACATTCAAGTCACTTGAGAATGCCATTGAGTGGAGGTAAAGCTTGGGCTCAGTCTCTGGAATCATTTGCAGCTTGACCCCCAAAGGAAACAAACTTTATATAATTTGGCTGTTTACAGGCCCTCTCCCTGCCCTGGGTTTAACCCTGTTTCACTGTTTCCCCACCAACACTTCTCCCTCTTCCTCACAGTTACAGTGACAACGGGAGGTTCACCTGAGTTTAGCAGGAGCTGTTCTGTTCAGTCTGAGAGCAGGAGCTCGGGAAATAGTCGGGGGAAATCCTGGGCTGTAGAGGAGTTTAACTCCTGTTTCTGGGCCCGCTGATTCTTGAGTCTCTTCAGTAAATATTTCTGTCTTCTGATTATTTTTTTCTTCCTAGTGTAAAAAGTGGACAGATAAGAAATCTCGAATCTGCCAGAGTTTCTATGGTCGGTCAAGTCAAACAGTAGGTGGCTTTTGGTTTATTTATTATTTTAAAATAATGTTTTCTGGTTTACAACACTATTCCTATATAAGTGCACTTGAAAATGAAAATTTCTTCAGGCAAAACTGCTGAACACCTATGGTTTAATCCTGGGTGTTTTTTTCTTTTGTCAGAGAATCAGTTTCTGATTTTATTTTCACAGGTGTGAAGGGGCTGCCAGTCCTGAATGCCCTAAAGCCATAGTAGAGGGAATTATTGAGGAAGAGGAGGAGGAGGATGAGGATGAGGAAGGGGGAGGCTCTGTCAACAAAAGGAAGAAAGAGGATGACACAGAGGTAGGGAGTTTGTTGCTGTGTTTTCAGCTTCCCCTGCAAGAGCTGTCACCTGTGGTTATCCAAATCATTCTGATATGAAAGGGAGCCACTCCAGGGAGAGAAAATTGGATGAGAGCCAAGCCCAAATGTTCAGACAATTTGTGAGCTATTTGTGTCAGTGAAAAACAGCAAATTGATTGCCCTGAATCCTGCAGTCTTCTCCTGAAGGCTCTTCTCCTCTTGGGGTAGCTCTTGCTGACTTTCTTGTTCCCTAGTCGTGTACTTTGATTTGGAGAGAGATTTAGAAGCAAGGAGGGTCATCCCTGGAAGTGTGTAATCCACCAGAGGGAGCCAGTATTTTTTTATTTTTTATATCTATGTATGGGACCATTTCCAAGTGGCTCCCTGAGTTGGTTTTCTTCCTGCTGTTTTACTGATCACTAATGCAGAGCTCTCTCTCCTCCCTGCAGACAAAGAAGGAGCATTTATACACGTGGAGAATCGAACTGGCCAAAACAGAGAAGTACTGGGATGGCTGGTTCAGGGGTTTATCCAACCTCTTCCTCAGCTGTCCGACTCCAAAGCTTTTGCTTTTAGCTGGTACGTGTCTCTCCCAGTCCTGGTGTGCACTTCTGGGATGCCACACTTGTATTTTAGGGAACAGGGTCAGCACTGGGCTACAGTGTTTCCTGGGAACACCTGGGCTTCTCTGTGTCTCCTAAAATAGCCTGGTGTGATTTGAACTTCTCAAATGAAAGTCAGATACAGCTTTAAGCCCTTTTTGTACCTTAACAGGAAATAGAGTGTGTAAATATACTTCTAAGTTGTAGGAAGGGCTGTGCTCTTGCATCTTTTGGCCGTGTTTCTTTCTTGTCACTTTACTCTCTGGGGGAGCAGCAGTGAAATGTCCTTGTCATGGCTGTCAGAGATGTTTATTTTCTGTTTTTCAAGCTAATGTCTCTTTTAAAATATGGAGTAAAGCCTGGCTCAGAGAGTTGTGTTCTCTCTGGCTGTTCTCCGGTACATTTGTTTATTTGATTGTAGGTGTTGACAGGCTGGATAAAGATCTGACCATTGGACAGATGCAAGGTAAGTATGTAATATTGTTACTCCAGCCTTACTGTAATGCTCTTTTTGCATGACAGCTTGTTGCTATGGGTACAGTCAATATCCAAACAAATGGGCATTAAAGAGTTCCTATATCCCAAAGTGTTCTCCTGCTGTGGTCAAGGAAAGGTGGGGAAGGTGAGGAGGGAAAGGTTCTATTTGAAGGGCTGCTGCCATGGGTTTTGTTCAATTTAGTGTTCAGTGCTCCCAGCAGTGGAACTGCCACACTTCTCCTGGATCAGAATGATTGTATGTGAGGGCTTCTTCCTAATGCATTTTGTCCCTTTCTAGCTACATTCCTGATGTTCCTAGCTTGGGACCATTCAAAATTGCCCCATCTCCCAGTGTTTGTGACAGACAGCAGACCAAGATTAAGCACCTTCAGTCATGTTTTGGGGTTTGGGTTGGGTTTTTTGCCCCCCTCCCAGCTTTCCAGAGTAACCAGTACTGGGAAATAGCACTGGATAGCAGGATAAACATTAACTTAAGGTAAATCCAGTAAGAGTTCCAACTCTGACACTTGCCTGCATTGAGAAGCTCGGAGAAGTTCAGCTCCATTTTAACTCCCGGGAACCCGTTCTAGTCACACCTGGAGAAAGGGAATTAAGCAGCTGGTCCACGTGTTCTCTGGAGACCACGGGCTGTGCCTGGTGTGGAGCCTGCCGAGACTTCCTGCCATCCCTGGGGCCTCTTTTCCACCTACACTTAGCGAGCTTAGGTGGTCCAGAGCGTGAGGTCCACGTGCTGACTCTCTCCATCCACAGGGAAGTTCCAGATGCAGGTTCTCCCACAGTGTGGCCACGCAGTCCATGAGGACGCCCCGGACAAGGTGAGTCCCACCGTGGGGTTGAGGCTACACAAGCCGTGATCTGAAATGCAAAAAGGGACCTGTTCCTTACCATGGGGCAGAGATCATACTTCAGGGGCATTTTTTGGCACGAGAACTGGCTTTCACGAGCAGCTTGGGTTTTTTAGCTGTCTGGAAAGCCCTGGCTAAGACCTTACATGCCACAGGGCTGGGCTATGGATTTAACTCTCGGGCTCGTGGTGATGTACCTAATTCTGCCCATGTGGAGTGTGGATTTCTCCTCCCTTCCTTTCCTCATGCAGTTCCCCGCTATCCCCTGCACTAAGCTGCAGCTTTAGGGGTTGGGCTGTGTTTTGTTGAGTTGGGTGGCTCACAGTTTCCAAACAGAAACCAAATGCTCCTGAAGCAGCTTTGACAGAGCAGTGCTGCCTCTGGGCACTGCCGGAGTTTGTGTCCAGATGGAACCAGGAATGCGGTGCAGCCAGTGGAGCCTGTGGTTGGAAGCACATCTGGTTTTAAACCTCATTCTGCACTGACAGCTGTGTTAAAACTCAGCCTTTCTGTGCTTCACTTCACCAGTCTGAAATAGGTATTTTTATCTAAACATACTGAGTTCTTAAGCTGTTACTCTTTTTTTATACATTCTAAGCAGTACTGGGCAGGTTGGACGGGGCTTGGAGCAGCCTGGTCTAGTGGAAGGTGTCCCTGCCCATGGCAGGGGTTGGAACTGGATGAGCTTTACTGTTCCTCCCACCCCAAACCACTCCAGGTTACTGTCTTGCACCCTGAATTTACCTTTTCTCCCTGCTAAACTTAGACATTGTTTTAAGAATTACTGAAATGGGTGGGGAAAAAAGTTTGGTCCCTTCTTGATAGCAGGCTCAGTGTTGGAGTGAAGCTGGAAGTGTGTTACACAGAGCTCTTGTTTTAAAGGAGCAAACAGTTCAGCAAGAGAATCCTGAGGACATGAACTGCTGTCAGAAATACTGCAGGCTTTGAAAACTGACTGGGTTTCGTGTTCTCTTTGTGTCCCTTGAAATCCTGAGCTATTTTTTTCCCTTCTCTCAGGTTGCTGAAGCTGTTGCAACGTTCCTGATCCGTCACAGGTTTACAGAGCCCATTGGTGGATTCCAGTGGTAAGGCTCCATGGAGCTGTGTCCCTGAGCAGAGCTCCTGCTCTCACTGCCTGTTGGGCTCCCGAGGTGGGAGGCTGGAATTTTAGCACCGTGCTAAAAACCACAGATAAACAAACAGCTCTGAATCACAGCCAGTAATGCATTTGGTGTTTGTGTTCCTTTTAAATTCCTCATGTATTTACATATGCTGATGAAACCTCCTTCCCTGGGAGGGAGGAACAAAGCAGATTTCTTTCTTTCTAGCCTGCCAGAAAGGAAAATTGCAGATTTTATGGCATTTAGCTTAAATAATATTTCATCAAGTAACCAAGGCCCTGTGTTGTGGAAACAACTTGCATCAGACTCCCTTGGCCTAGAAATACTGGTGAGATGAGGCAGGTGAAGCTGTATGCTTCACTTTGCAGACTTTCCATGCTTATCTCACGTGTTTCCTTATCAAAATGGCCTGTGGAAGCCAGGCCCCTGTGATCAGCCAGGCAGGGAGAGAAGGGTGTGATTGATAAGCTTGACAGTGTAGGTTGATGTGTAAATAGGGAGAGAGGGAGAAGACCTAAGGAATCTACAGCTGAATTCAGGCTGTTGCAGTTTGCAGAGAATACCTCGATGCTAACATGGGGGTCTTTCTTCCATTCTCTTTTTTGCCTCCTAGTGTGTTTCCTGCTTGTTAATATCCTGGTGTTCTCCAGCACTGATTCCCATTGTAAATAAACTGCACCAGAGGCCACTGTGATGTATCCATATCCTCTCATTTCCCAGCCAGCAGCAGTGAGAAGTTGGTGTGAGATTCATCCCCTAGAACTAGTTCTCCAGAATATCTAAATTCTTAGGGACTTCCTTGCTGGGAAGCAGCTTCTACTGAAGACCATGAAAAGCTCTTCAGGCCCTCGGAAGTGGGATCCTCTTCTCTGCTGCCACAAGGAAAGACCTCCTGGAATCCCATGTAGTCAATCATACCAATCTCCATCAATTCTCAGGCTTTCTTGGACCCAGCTGCAGAAGGGCTGTTGGCAGTCCAGATCCACTGAGGGCATTGCAGCACAGCCAAAGGCTTCAGGATTTCTCCGTGGAATCACAGGATCATCTTGGAAGTGCCCCTTAGGTTTGGGTTTTATATATACACTTTTCTTTTCCCCTAAAGCAGACGAGGAATCGGCTTCACTGGGAGCTCAGGTCTCATCTCACCAGTGCCAGCCTTAGGGGTTAAGCTGTGGGAAAAGCCTGGAGGCCACTTTCCTGGGCAAAACTGGATGGGATTGTAAATCAGAAAGGCAAGGGGGGGACCGTGAGCTCCATTTCAGAGTCCTGCAGTTTTTCCAGCACTCGTTTCAAGTCCTCTCTGGGAAGAAGAGCCTGGATAACTCCATCTACTACAGACACATTCCCGGCCAGAGGACTCTGAACCTGCATTAATGGAGAAGACCCAAGAGCAGCAGGGACAATGTGGTCAACAGGCAGCTTGGCTGTTCTCTGCCCCTGGAATGTGTTTGTTCCTCCCTTCTTGTAGCTGCCACACACAGCTGAGCAGAGATCAGCGCCTTTGGGATGGAAAAACATGGAATGGGCTGTAGGAAAAACCCTGGGAGAGCTTGGAGTCAGTCCTGCTGATGCTGATGCAGAGGTGTAGGCAGCTGTTCTCCCCAGTATTGGAGGAAGGACCTTGTTTCCACTGTTGCTTCCTAGGTAATTTCGCTGCCTGCCTTCCGGAATTCCATGTACACAGAGAGCTTTTCTTCAGGGTTCAGTTATCCACAGACAGTTCCTGGGTTTGCTTTCACCTAAGAGTCACTTTTGAGTGTAAGAACAGACATGTTTTGGAGCAGTTTCCCTCAATATTTTGCTAATGGATGTCTGAAACCCCTTTTTTTTTTGCCTGGTGTCCATAACCCCTTGCTGCTGTCCGATGATTTTAACCCTGCTCTGCCAGGTTCTGTGGTGATTTGGGAGCTGCCCTGTGCATCCCATGACAAGAGCCACCAGGAATTCTTGGCATTTGAGAGGCTCAGATGTGGCCTTGGGCCTGGTGGAGATCCACTTAGTTGTGATTCCCCGGGCACAGCAGCAGCCCTGGCCTTGCTCCGTGTCCCTTCCCTGACACATCAGGTTGGGAGCGCCTGGATTAGAGACAGGAAAGCCTCATTCCAGAGAGGAATGCCCTCCTGGCACTTTGGCCGTGGCACTCAGGTGTTAGGAGAGCAATTGCTGGCTCCCTGTGCTTGTCTCTGTGAGTCACCATGTTAATGCATTAATTTGATGTTCCCGATGGATTCACTGGATCTTCAGTAGTCGAGATGCAGAACTGTTCTCTCCCCAGCCAGGTCCCCAAAATGGCCAAAATTCTCTTTTGCAGGCGACTCCTTTGTTGAGATTGTTAGGGATTCAATAATCCAGCGTGTATTCCCAGAGTCTCACTTCCCGGGATCACAGTCATGAAGGATCGTGGTGAAGTCACATTCCTCCGTGGTGAAGTAACTTGGAGAGTCTGACTTGGAGTGATTCCTCGCGTTATCCCTTTGATTTGTGAGCTCGTAAAAAAGCCCAGCCAGGCAGAACCCTCCACAGAAAGCAAATCAGTTTTGTATTCTGCAGAAGCACCACTGGAAAAGGAACGATTTCTGAAATCCCGTGGGCTCCCTGGGATTCTGTTTTGTTGTTAACGTTGCGTGAGTGAAAAGAAAATAAATATTTCAAGAGCCTGTTTGACTGAGTGGTGTGTCACTCCATGCCAGCCCTGCCTTGCCTGGGATAGGTGGCTGTTCAGGGACTCATGTGGTACTGGATTAAAAAAACTGGATTCCAGGGACAGCAGCAGCACGGTGGGGGTGGGTGGAAGGGAAATTCCTTTCGACTCTGTCAAGCCACGTACATTTCTGAGACTGTACTTTGGTCTGAGAAATATTAATGCTCCTGCTGCAGTTTCCAGGGGGCTGCAGGCTGGGATAAATGGCATCCGGTGAAGGATACACAGGCTGTGGTAAAAGTAACTGCAGAGAGAAGGAATCTTCTCTTTGGCTCACAAGAAACAGGGACACAGAGAAATTCCCCCCCAAAACTCCCAGCTTTGCATTTTTTTCCTGCAGCCTTTGGATTACTTAGAAACCTCTCTTGGTTTTGTTTCACTTGTTGGATTGAGGATCAGTGGCAACTTTCCCAAGGTTTGGCAGAGCAGGAGATGCACTTTGGGATGCTGGTTTGTTGCAGGCTTCATTTTAATTCAATAAGTTAAATAAATAAGTGTGTAAGACCTAGGATGGGTTTTGCCAGATTATGCATGCTGGACAAAGCCATCAGGGGCTTGCAGATGACTGGAGCATTGGGATTGCTGGAAAAAGATTATTTCCTGTATTGCCAAAGCAGGTACTCTTACTTTGAATAAATCAACCCTTGAGTAAGGAATTAAACTTGGGCTTGGGGCTGTCCAGACAGAATTTTCCCCTCAGACTGTGACAGGGGGTCTGCAGAGGTGATGCAGCAATAGGTAAAGTTGTTATTTTTCCCCTTTTGGCAAGGGAGTGGCTTGGAAAACCCAAGGAAGCCCATTCCAGCCCCGCTTTCCACGTGTTTGCCATTTGCAAGCAGCATTGGGATGACTTGCAAAAGGCAGAGCTGGGAACACAGACCTTGGAGAACCCCCCCAGGAGGGTCGATGGGGTGTTAGGAAGAAGGTTCTTTACAATTTAGGCCCTGGCACTAAAGCTGTGGCTGCCCCTGGATCCCTGGAAATATCCAAGGCGAGGCTGGACAGGACTTGGAGCAACCTGGGATAGTGAAGGTGTCCCTGCCCATGGCAGGGGTGGGACTGGATGGGCTTTAAGATTGGTCCCTACCCAAATTATTCTGACATTTTTCCTCTTCTCCACTATTGCCTTTTCTTTTGGGAGCAGAAAGGCCTGGGAAAAGGGCTGTCTGGAGGTGCCTGGCAACCAGCCATTCACTGGTTTGACCTGGTAATCAACACTCTTAGAAATCTAGACCTGGATCTTTAGGCAAGGTGAAAAACTTGATTTCATGGCTTTTCACTTCCAAGAACGCTTGGCCCTAGTGCATTCCACCACCCGTCCCCGAGCCTGGTGCTCCCCTCACAGCCTGGAAGTTGTGCAAACACAGCCCTTTGTGCTGTCCAAACCTGCATCCCGTGGCCGTGTGTCCCTGTGACAGCGCTGCCCCCTCGGCACCGTGGCGGGAATGGGGTCGGGAGTTGGCTCCAGGTTTTGCTGCCGGACGCTTGGCCAGTTGTGGCTGAGCTTTCCCCGTGTGGCAGGGTGACCTCTTGCCACGTGCTGCTGTTTCCAGAAGGAAAATGTGTGTGTGTGTGTGTGTGTGTGTGTATGAGTTCTCTGGAGACCACACACTGTGTCCTGTGTCATCCTTATCCTGGTCTTGTCTTGCTCTGTGTCCGTTTTCCTCGCCTACAAATAAAGCATTTGTGAAAAGCCTGGAGTAGGAATGCCTGTTTTCCCTTTAGCTGTGATACTTGGGCTCCTCGGAGCAGCCTGTGGAGGTGGGGGGTTGATCCAGCTTTTCCTGCACTGGACCCAACCCTTGGGTTTTTCTGATGACTCACGGAAGCCTCTTGAGCTCCAAAATGCTCCCCCATCCCTTCCCATCACCCCAGTGTGGGCAGGAGGGGGGAAATTAGCCACAGCTTTTACTTTTACCCCTCCTTTCCGTGATCAATGACTCCCCTGTGCACAGAAACATCTGTAAGTAATAAACCGGAGCACTGGAGCTGGTGAGTAACCTGTGCTCTGTTCAGCCTTCTTCGAGTCCTGCACTGGTTCTTCCTGACTGAAAAGCAGGAATTGGGAGAAACTGGAAATCTTCCAGACTGTTTTACATTCAGGCAGGCTCTTCCCGGTGCTCCAGCTCCTGCTGTCGTGCCCAAATGCTCCCTGCAGCTCACCCCCTATCGCTGTGTGCCTACGGAAGGGTTAATCCATGGATTAACCGCAGCCAAGGAACGATAAACGCGCATTTGTGAACCCAAAGCAAGCGGGACAGCCTTGGGAGAGGTCTGCCTTCTGTTTCTACCCCCTTCCCTGATTCTTGGCCTTTTCCTTCCAGCTGGAAAGACGCCAGGAGATGATACAGTGACCGGCACCTCCCCGGGAAACTGGGTTTCCATCCTGGAGGATTTGAATCTCATCCAAATGTCACCTACATGAGTGTCTCGGTTTAGGAGAAAAACGCTCTGGAATGAGTGTTTCCTCTAAAGAGAAAGGGTTCCAACAATCCCCTTCTGCCAACAGGAGGTTAACAGTAGTGGATAAAAGTGAAAAAGTCCCAATCGTTTGTTGCCAGAGTGCCCACACGGCACGGACAAAGAAAATTAATAAATGCTAGCTATTGTCCGACCTTAACACCATTGCCCCTCCCTCCCCATCGGATTAAAAAAAAACTCCAACAAAAGAAACCCCAAAAACGAAACAAAATCCCAAGAAAGGGAAAAAAGAAAACAAAAACCCAACGGCCGCAAGGTGGTGAGGAGGGAAAAAATGGCGCCGGCTCCAGTGTCAGGGAAGGGAGAACAAAGGGTTCACACAGGAGCTCGGGCAAAACAGATGGGAACCTGGTGAATTTCTGGCGTCCGTCACCTCCTCTCAGCAGATGAAATTGGCAGATTCGGTGTCTTTCCTCTCGTTGGCTCGGCTGTCCCGAGGTCCGGGGCCGGGCCGGGCCGGGCCGGGCCGGCCCCTCCTCGTCCCGCCGACCCCCGGCCCAAGCTCCGCCCGTCGGGGCTCGGGTCTCGGGCCAAAACCAAACCGAACAGCTCAGGGGGAAAAAAGCCCCCGGAGGATTGCTCCCACAGTCTCCAAGGCCAGGGAATGGGAATTCTTGCCTCAGCTAGCAAAACCCAAGGTAGCTAAGCAAGCTGAGAGAGCCCGGCCTGCTCAGCACCGCGGACGCCTCAGCAGTGAGGCTTCGGGAAAGGGAGAGCGCCCAGGGCCCCTGACCCACCCTGGAGCTACAGAGACATCGCTGGGCACACAGCAAGGATCAGGGAGCAGAAAACTCCACAGCGACATTGCTGTGCACAGAGCAAGCATCAGGGAACAGAAAACTCCACAGAGACATCGCTGGGCACAGAGCACGGACCGGGGAGCAGAAAACTCCACAGAGACATCGCTGTGCATAGAGCAAGGACGAGGGAGAAGAAAACTTCCCNAAAACTCCACAGAGACATCGCTGGGCACAGAGCACGGACCGGGGAGCGGAAAACTGCACAGAGACATTGCTGTGCACAGAGCACGGACCGGGGAGCAGAAAACTCCACAGAGACATCGCTGGGCACAGAGCACGGACCAGGGAACAGAAAACTCCACAGAGATATCACTGGGCACAGAGCACGGACCAGGGAGCAGAAAGCCCCCAGGACAGTGAGGCTGGATGGCGCTGGGGACGCGCTGTGGCACAGGTGTCCTGCAGCCTGACCCTCGCTCCCCTCGGGCTGTCGCCCATGGAAGTGCGCGGGCTCCTGCCCCAGCTCCCTGCGCTGCCGGAGATCCCGGCCGCCTGCCCTTTGCCTGTCACGTAGGAGAGCTGCGGTCGGGGTGGAGAAAGGGAACTTGTCTGCAGGCAGGCCTGGAGGGAACTGCCTTCTCCACGAGAATGGATTTTGGCATTCCAAAACAGATGGGAGCCCCAGGGACAGGGTTTGGCACCCCAGAACATACTCTGGTTTAGTGTCTTTTGACTTTATTTCCACCCAATTTGGCCGTGGTTGAGCAAGTGCCCCTCCCGATCGCCCCCTGCTCCTCTGCTACCCCCTTCCCTCCCTTCCTCCCTCCCTTGGGGAGATGCTGTGCCCGGGGTGGCTTTGCCACCTACAGATGTCACATCTGTGATCCCACGGCGGCTCAGTCCTGTGGATCAGCACTGCAGGGCCGCCGAAACTCCTGCCCGTGTTCATGGATCCACTTATTCGCCACTGGAAGGGACAAGGACACGGACCCCTGTCTGTTCCCATCCCTCTGCACCCTCCTCTAACCCTGCGCTGGTATCAGGGAACTTGTCCCTGTTATGCAGGATATTTGTGCATTCCCAGCCCCTCTTGCCTCCCTGCCAGTGGAACTGTCCCTCTGACCCCGTGTCACCCCAGGGTGACACCCGGTAGCGTCTCTCACCCCACTTGTCCCCGGCCAGGACGGGGCAGCCGGCGTGGAGGGTGTCCTCGTCACCGTTCCCGTTCCTCCGCAGGTTCCACCAGAAAAGAGCTGCATTCTGTGGAGCAGAGACAGGTTTGGTACCATAAAACAGAGCTGGGATCCCCAAGACTGAATTTTGGCACCCCAAAACAGATTAGGGAGCCCTGGGCTGGGGTTTGGGGTCAGGAGAGGCTTGGCCATGACTCCTTTCAAGAGCTGAGATACAGAGAGCAGCGTCCTCCCTTCCCTGCTCCCAGCAATTCCACATGTCCCTACCTTGACCACGGGCACACTGAAGTTGGCATAGATGAAAGCAGTGGAGCCTCCAGCCTCCACTGCACTCAGCTGGAAAAGGAGCAAAAATAGGAGCCGTGGATCCCCCCTTCCCTGTGATGCTCCTTTGCACAGGGAAACTGAGGCACAAAACCTCCCTTGGGCCCCAACTCTGTTCCCCTCACTTTGGCACAGCACAAGCCCCTGAATACTCCACAGAGGTTGGCACGTGTTTTAGGGCTGCCCTCACCCATCCTGTGCCCTGAGGGCCCAGCCAGTGCCAACTCTCCAGGCTTGGAAATGAGGGAGAACTCACGTAGATCATGATTGTGGCGATCCTGTTGCCCGACTTCATTCTGTACAGGGGGCTCTTCATGGACTGCTCCAAAAGGGGAGGTGGGCACGGTCAGTCCCGTGGGGACAGTCAGTCCTGCACTGACACGGCTCAGCCCAGAGGCACCTCACCCCCCAGCAGCTCTAAGCTGCCCCACATTGTTCCCCCTTCAGAAAATCCCACCCTCTCCCTTCTTTTTTCTCCCTCCTTCCCAGGAATACCCCAGGCACCCACCCAGGGATCACCATCCTGGGACCATCCATCCTACCCCTGCCAGGGGCCATCCCAGGGTGTATCACTAGGAACATCTCATGGAATAACCTAGGGATCACTAAGGGGACACCCCCAGGGACCATTCAGGGTCTTCCCTTGGACACAGTATCATGAGGAGCATCCCAGGGCCCATCTCCAGGAATATCTGAGGGACCACCCAAAAGTCCACCCCAGGAGCACCACAGGACCCCCTGGCCCCCCCACGGCCCACCCTGGCCACCCCCTAACCGTGG
Source organism: Hylia prasina (assembly GCA_013397195.1). Lineage (NCBI taxonomy): Eukaryota > Metazoa > Chordata > Aves > Passeriformes > Sylviidae > Hylia > Hylia prasina. The sequence goes on from VYXD01002502.1 coordinate 38,769, forward strand.
CATGGTCGAAGGGTGGCTCGTAGTGGCCTCCNGGCCCGGAGCGGCCCCCAAAGCCGTAGTTGACCACCTGCAGGTGCTCGGCGTAGGGCGGCCGCAGGTCCAGGCCGGTGACGGCGGCGATGCGTCCGTCCAGCGCCCGCACCACCGGGTCGGCCGTGTCCTTGAGCCAGGCGCTGCGGGACCAGCCCCCGTCAGCCCCCCGGCTTCACCTCTGGCTGGGCTTTACCCTCAGGGCGCTGCTGGAGGAGCCAGCCCTCCCAGCACGGCTCCAGTGCCACGGTGGTGCCGCTGGCTGGAGGACAAGGGAGGACAAGGGAGGACAAGGGAGGGGTGGCTGCTACCTCTTGCTTATCCGGTACTCGGCTTTCTGCTGCTTCTCCCCAGAGGCAACCACGGATCTCTGCAGCTGAAGGACATGTGGGGGATGTGTTGCCACACATGGGGTTGGTACCAGCTGGTTGCCAAACGGCCCACCCCAAGGTTTCTCATTGGGGTGAGGGAATCAGTGACAGCAGGTGGAGACAATGCAGTAGGGTGTCACCAAGCCAAGCCTGGTTGGGGAAGCGGTTTAGGTACACCCGTGGATCTGGTTTCTTCCAAAAAATCTTTTGGGGGACTCAGATGGAACTGGGGTCATCATCCCCAGGGTCTCGTCTAATCCTAGAGCGGTTTGGGTTGGAAGGAACCTTCCCAGATTATCCAGTTCCACGCTTCTGCCATAGGCAGGGACACCTTCCACTAGACCAGGTTGCTCCAAGTCCCATCTGAACTCCCTGGAGGAGGCTTTGGCTTTAAAACCCCTCTTATCTCTGCATTCACCCTGGATCACGATCTCCTGGGACACCTTGCTGCAGGAAAGGGACATCCCTGGAGACAGGGCTGGCTCACCCAGGGCCCTGCCAACCCCTTGATAGTCTCAGCCTCAGCGTCGGTGATGAAATCGTGGTACAGAGCCACGTAGGGTTGGATCCGGACCATCTCCTTCTTGGCAGGCTGGAGGAGGAGGTAGGGGCTGCTGTTGGTCTCGTAGGAGCAGCTGAGGGGCAGGAGCTGCTCTGGGGCTGGCTGGGGAGGAAAAGGACCACGGAGGGCATGAAGGGGGCACAGCGGTGGGGGGCCCACGGCACCCCTGCCAGTCCCACCTGCCCCCTGGGGCGCTGGCACAGCTCCTCGTAGGCATCACGGCTCTGCAGGCGGGTGCTGTTGGGGCGCTGCAGGGGGCTGGCACTTGTCCCCGTCCCCATCTCCAGCAGCTTCTTGTACTTGGCCACGTTCCTCGACACCCTTTGGTTACTGGGATCTGCCGGGGAGGTGGTGTCACCCGGAATGCTGCATCCCCATCAACCCCCTTGCCTGGCATCGCTCCCTGGGGAATTACCCCAGATGGGGGCAAGAAGTGGGCTGAGGGAGGCTGCTGCCATGCAGAGGTGATGGGGACATCCCAGAATCTTTTCCCTCTTCCTGCTGCATCCAGGGTTGTCCCACATACCGTAGCGGAGAAACTCCATGGAGAGCCTCAGAGCATGAGAGATGTTTCCAGCCTGGATGGGGGAGTGGAGACCCCATGAGCATCCATCCTCCCGCCCGTGGTTTGGCTCTGCTGGGATGGGAAGGGGACTCACGGCTGTACCATGAAGTAGGAGAAGGCCAGATGGTCCAGAGC